>JARQOD010000002.1:80633722-80824729 GCA_033576555.1 Oophaga sylvatica | reverse complement strand
TTCATGTAAAGGAATCGTGAGGCCGAGTTCATGCAAACACAAGGGATTTCAACTGATAAAATGCAAATTTTAACAACACTTTTCACACAAAAACTATATATTATTTATTATGCTTTTCATGTACAGTGCTATCATATTCCACAGCGCTTTGCAGACATAATCACTGTCCCCGATGGGGCTCACAATCTAACTTCCCTATCAGAAAGTTTTTGGAGTCTGGGAGGAAAGAGAACCTGGAGGACTCCACACAGACACGGGGGGAGAACATATAAACTCCTTGCAGCTGTTGTCCTTGGTGGGAATTGAACCCAGGACCCCAGCGCTGCAAAGCAACAGTGCTAACCACTGAGCCACCATGCTGCTCAGCGCCTCTTATCTGACTGCAGATCAGATACCATTTTAAACTTGACAGTTTCCCTTTAAAGTGTGTTGGGAACGTAGAGTTACCCTGTATTTCAAAGTAAACCAGCGTCATAATAATGTATGCAGTTTACATTGTGATACGTAGTAACAGATTTCCTCTTAAATGGAATCTGTCATCAGGTTTTTGCTATGTGATCCGAAGATAGCAGGAGATAGACGCTGAAACACAGAACTCGGGGTTGGCACTTGTTGCTTTGCTGCTGTGAAGGATTTATCACTAAGAGAATAACATTTCCGGTGACTACCTCTTGAATCTCATCAAGAGAATGCCAAGAGTGTGCAACGCAGTCAGCAAAGCAAAAGGTGGCTACTTTGAAGAATCTAGAATATAAGACATAATTTCAGTTGTTACTCTTTTTTGTTAAGTATATAATTCCACATGTGTTAATTCAAAGTTTTGATGCCTTCAGTGTGAATGTACAATTTTCATAGTCATGAAAATACAGAAAATTTTTTGAATGAGGTGTGTCCAAACTTTTGGTCTGTACTGTGTGTGTGTGTGTGTATATATAATATATATATATATATATATATATATATATATATATATATACTGTATGGTGGGTTTATAGTTGCTATGTTTTATTCCCCATTACTAGGTTTGGTATTTATGGTAATAGTGTTCCATAATTGTCTGTATCCCGTAACATTGAATCATATGTTCATTTGGATGTGTGGAATTGGTTGATGGAGTGTTTGACTTTAAAAGTTGACTATGATAAATGGCTTTGGGTTCATCCTGCGTGATGCACTCATGAAGCAATTATTTACCACCTTCTTTGCAGATTGATCAATGCTGATCATGTAAGGCTTGCGTCACATAGGAAGGGTGTAAACACGGTATTTAAACAGAGGTAAGATGCAGAACTGCTGAAACCCGGAAAGAAAAATATGTACTCTAGGTGTCAGCCATAACTAGCAAACCTGTCCATGTCTTCTTACCCTTTGATCCCTCGGACGCCCTGTTTAACCAGTCATCGGTAAATAAAGATCATGGCAGCGCTCTTGTCGTCTCCACCTGCTGTTCAATGTGCCAACACAGGATGTAAGAGAGATTTTTTTTTTCCTTCTCTCTGTATATGCATGAACAGAAGAGGTCAATAATCTGATCTGTTTATTTACTTGTAAAATGGATGTTTTTTACGATTGGCCCATTAATAAAATGGTCAGGAAAGGAGGCTGATGATATTGATATTTTTGGTAGTAATTTGGCTGGTCCTACAATTTCACTCTGTAATTGTACATCATTTCTTCTAGTTTGACCTTACCCTTGTGTCTCCAAGCTTTTTAGTTCCTTAAAGGTTATGTATACCTTTGTTCAGAATTTTTTAAATTCTTCATTTCCCAAGTTGAAAAATAGTCTTAAAATAGTAAGTTATCCCGTGTTCATAGGATTGGAGTTTACTTTGCTAGAGATCAGACCAGTGATCTTGAAAATGTGGCTTTGGAAAGCCAAGAACATGGCACCCCCTCATCTTGAATAAATTGTAAGTGGACATGCTTGACTTCTGCTCTGTTCATTTTCAGTGGGACCGCAGGCGAATCAGACTACAGGATTTAGCCATTTCCGGCAATCCCGTAGACAATGAAAAATGTGGTTGTTGAACATGTGTAAGGAGATAGACATATTTCCCGCTTTTCCCCCTTGAAGAACAAGTGTGTTATAGTAATGTGAATTGTGCTATGCGTTAGTGGTGTTAATAATGGATGTTGTTTGACAGTATGGAAAGTGGGAGTTAACGGTTGGGATCAGCCAGAGTGGGAAGGGCTAAGCTGAAGGGACAGAGACTGCTTCCTTTCAGAATGTCAGAAATGGCCCACTGTGAGTAGCAAGAAGACCAAAGGTCTGATGTGAGCAGTGCCACATGACATGGATGTCCCTAATGAGAGACAAGACCGAGACAGAGGATAGTGAGATCCTAGCAGAGAGTAAGAGAGAAGTGACTGAAATAACAGAATGATCGATCAGCGACAGGTCCTGGGTCAGGACGCCTAGCAGTATGGCTGAGAGTTTATAACTCGCAGAGGGAACGGGCCTAACTTGGGCAGAGTACGTAAAGACGAAGAGAGTTCCCCGGGCGGGAGGTCCCGTACGTCAGAGACAGAAAGAAGTTAAGTAACATCCATACTGGCAATATACAGTCATGGCCGAAATGTTGGCACCCTTGAAATTGTTGCAGAAAATGAAGTATTTCTCCCAGAAAATTAATTTGATTACACATGTTTATTATACACATGTTTATTTGCTTTGTGTGTATTGGAAAAAAAAAAAACCAGAAAAAAAGCAAACTAGACATAATTTCTCACAAAACCCCCAAAATGGTCTAGGGAATATTGTTTCAAGCATATGATGCTCGTTCAAACTCACCTGTGGCAAGTAACAGTTGTGGGCAATATGAAAATCACACCTGAAGCCAGATGAAAATGGAGAAGTTTCAATGTGTGTTTGTGTGCCACAGTAAGAGAACTGTCTGAGGACTTGTGAACCAAAATTGTTGAACAATATCAACAATCTCAAGGTTACTAGTCTATCTCCAGCGATCTTGATGTTCCTTTGTCCTTGGTGCGCAACATAATCAAGAAATTTACAACCCATGGCACTGTAGCTAATCTCCCTGGACGTGGACGGCAGGGAAAAATTGATGAAAGGTTGCAACGCAGTATAGCCTGGATTGTCGGTAAGCAGCCCCAATCAAGTTCGAAAGAAATTCAGCTCTCTTTCATGCTCAGGGTGCATCAGTGTCAGCGAGACCTATCCGTGGACGTTTAAAGGAATTAAACGCCATGGCAAGAAAACCAGGAGGACCCTACTGCTGACACAGAGACATTAGAAAGCAAGACTGCAATTCGCCAAAATGTATGTGGGTAAGCCAAAACCCTTCTGAGAAAACGTCTTGTGGGCAGATGAGAACAAGTTAGAGCTCTGTGGTAAAGCACATCATTCTACGGTTTACCGAAAACAGAATGATGCCTAAAAAGAAAGAAAACACAGTACCTACAGTCAAATATGGTGGAGGTTCAAAGATGTTTTGAGGTTGGTTTGCTGCCTCTGACACTGGGTGTCTTAACTGTGTGCAGTGATGATAAAGCAATCCGGTCATAAGGAGCGCGAGGGACACAATTCAGCTGATATTAAAAAGTCTTCATTTATTGGCTTCCACAACGCGTTTCAATGGAATAGCTCCGTCTTCCTCAGGTGAAGTTATTTATGTAATTGGTCCTCAATGTTCATTCTTGTAGTCAACTGGAAGTGCAACTTAAAAATCTTTTACCAAACTAAATAATGTGAATGATGCTGTGTATTAATAATGTAGTGTAATCCTGGTACTATATAATGATTTTTTTTTATCACTTACAGCTCAGTTCACACTGGCGTTGCTTTCTGACATGATTTGCTCAGAAAAGCATCTGTCATAAATGATGTTGCTGCATTATGGATAAAAGCGAGAACATTAGTGTGAACACAGCAAAGTGCAATTTCCGTAATGGGCCAGTTAAAACACAGCAGGTTAGATGCAGGGATGCACAAATTTTTTGTTGTGTGATTTTATTATTTTTTTTTTCTGATCTTGTTAATTTCTATATATAAAAAGGGTAAGGTTTCTCCTTGTGGAGAGTGACATACCAGCTCTGGCGTGTCAAGGTAAGGAGACTTATTCGCCGTGCAATGCTCCTCTGGGAAATTTAATATGCAAATTGCCTCTTAAGAGAAAAAGAGGACTTGAACTCTATAGCGCCACCTATTGGAAGTAGCGATCCTACAAGTCACAATTAACCCTTTAACGAGTCTTGTAATGTGACTTAGGATAAAAGCCAAATTGAGATATGATTTGGCTTTTATCCTAAGTCACATTACAAGACTCGTTAAAGGGTTAATTGTGACTTGTAGGATCGCTACTTCCAATAGGTGGCGCTATAGAGTTCAAGTCCTCTTTTTCTCTTAAGAGGCAATTTGCATATATATAAAAAGAAATCCTGAATTTTTGCTTTTTTTCAGTCTGACCACTGAGCTACATATTTTGCTGATACTTGCTGTTTTGTAGAACTTTTTACACCTCTCCTCATTTTCATCATGTGTGGGACTTCACTGTGCACAGAGGTGGGCTAAAGTTTGGGGCATAAGAAACTTTACAACACCAGGAGACCCCAGGAGAAGGACGAGGAGGAATTTTTCTGTTTTACTACCAACACAGGTGCACCACTACCATGCAAAAAAGGGTGAAATACAGCAGGCCTGAGAGAAGGTTGCATGGGTGATGTATCCTACCATGTATGAATAGTTTGCAACCTTGGGTCAGAGGTACGTGTCTGGAGTCCTTCTGACCAAAGCCTTAATATCATAGAATGTTAGTTGGAATGGACCTCCAGGGTCATCGTGTCCAACCTCCCTGCTCAATGCAGGATTCACTAAACCATCTCTGTCCAGCCTCTGTTTGAAGACTTCCATTGAAGGAGAACTCACAACCTCTCGTGGCAGCCTGTTCCACTCATTGATCACCCTCACTGTCAAAAAGTTTTTCCTAATATCTAATCTGTATCTCCTCCCATTCAGTTTCATTCCACTGCTTCTCGTGTTTCCATGGGAAAATGAGAATAATGATGATCCCTTTACACTGTGACCAGGGCCAGTTTTAGGCAAAGTGGGGCCCTAGGCAAAGTTTAAAATGGGGCCCCAAATGCTAACATATTGCACATTACACAGAAGCATTTCGATTGTATTTTCATGCGCTGAGTTCAGGCCGCTAAATGAGTGTGATCGACAGTATTGAAGTCGTTCAACACTTGTTTCCCGGCCTCTTTCCACCGTCTGAGAAAGAAGGATGGGAACCGAACAATCACTCAGTCTGTCCCCATACAGTATCATGTTATCAGCAGCACATCTACAGTTTACACACCATAGTCCTCCATATAATATAATGTGCCCCATAGTCCTCTATATAGTATAATACACTCCTCATAGCCCTCCATATATTAAAATACACTGCTCAGTCCTCCATATAGTATAATACACTCCTCATAGTGCTCCATATAATATAATACACCGCCAGTCATCCATGTAGTACAATTCACTTCCCATAGTATAATGCACCCCATATTTCTTCATATAGTATAATGTATTCCCCATAGTCCTCGATACAGTATAATGCAGCCCACATATAGCATAATGCAGCCACACCATAGAGTATAATGCAGCCCCGCCATACAATATAATGTAACCCCCATAGAATATAATGCAGCCCCCTAATATAGTATAATGCGGCTCCTCCATAGAATATATGGCAGCCCCTTATATAGTATAATGTAGCCCCTCCATAGAATACAATGTAGCCCTCCTCATACAGTATAATGCAGCCCCAAAAGAATATAATGTAGCCCCTCATAAAGTATAAAGCCCCCATACATTATAATCTAGCCCCCATAGCATATAATGCAGCCCCCCATAGAATACAATGTAGCCTTCTCATATAATATAATGTAGCACCCTCAGAGTATGATGCGATTACCCCCAATAGAATATAATAAAAATAATACAGCCCCCCATAGATTATGTAGCCCTGAATAGAATAGAATACAGCCCACCTCCCCATAGAATATAATGTAGCCCCCCATACTATAAACACAGCCTCTCCCATAGAATATAATGTACCCCCCATGGTATATAGCACAGCCCACATAGTATATAACACAGCCCACATGGTATACAGCACAGCACCATGGTATACAGCATAACCCCACTTGGTATACAGCCCAGCACCATTCTATACAGCACAGGCACATGGTATACAGCACAGACCCACATGGTATACAGCACAGGCCCACATGGTATACAGCACAGCCCACATGGTATACAGCACCATGGTATACAGCACCATGGTATACAGCACAGCCCCCCATTGGTATACAGCACAGGCCCACATGGTATACAACAGAGGCCCATAGTATACAGCACAGCCCCCATTGGTATACAGCACCATGGTATACAGCACAGCCCCATATGGTATACAGCACAGCACCATGGTATGCATCACAGCCTGCATCTCCCCCCCACAACCCCAGAGAATGGCCCCACAGTCCAGCACTGTTACAATAAATGAAAAAAAAAAAAAAAAAGCATTCTTCACCTCACCTCATGCCCGCGCTGCTCGCTGCTCCCGCTCTTCCTGGTACATTAGTGAGTTCGCAATGACGTCATCGCGCACCCTCTGTGTGTCAGAGGCAGAGTGGGGAATGATGGGAGAGGGACCGCCAGCTGATGCTCTCTCCTCCGTCATTGCTTTGAACTGTACCGGCGTCTATGATGCGGCGGCGGGAGGAGTCGGCGCTGGGGCAGGTGGGCCCCCTGCCTCACAGGGGCCCCATAGCGGCTGCGTGATGTGCCGCTTGCTGGGGGCCCCTGGAGGAGCGGGAGCCCTAGGCAGCTGCCTGCCCCTAACACCTGGCCCTGACTGTGACATCTCTTCAGATATTTGTAGACAGCTATTAAGTCTCTTCTTAGCCTTCTTTTTTGCATGCTAACCATTCTCAGATCCTTTAACCATTCCTCATAGGACATACTTTGCAGTCTGCTCACCATCCTGGTAGCTCTTCTGTGAACTTACTCCAGTTTTTCAATGTCTTTTTTAAGATGAAGTGATGTGGATGGACAGAGCCTGAGATTTTGCTAATCTACATGTGAAATCACATTGATTGCACTTCTGTCTAGTTTGCCCCTATTTTCTTCCCCCTTGAATAGACATTGGTAAATTCATTTGCTGCTTATTTATGTAACCACGTCTGCTGGAAGTTTGTTCCAAGCATCTACTACTGTTAGGCGATGTTAATGTGTTGCTTTCAGTTTTTTTTCTGCAGAAATAAAGTTGTATTTTTCAGTACCAGCTATGACATTTCAGATATCTCATGCACACACACCACTTCTTTTTTGTGTTTTTTTTTTTTTGTGTAACTGAATTTTGGCATTGCAATGTTTTTGAAAATTTGCAGCATGTCATTCTTTTGGTGTTTATGTGCTGTTTTGTGCCTCCATGGCAGCTAGTCTTTGCTTTTACTCCCTGCACTTTAATGGACACCATTAGCGCTTACTAGGCCCAGCAACATAATGATGTTGCGGGGTCTTGTAAATACCAGTGGCACCAAGGATACCTAATCATGGTTTCTTGGTGCAGAAATGAAGACCGGACTGGACACTGGACCAGGGCAGTGCAAATCTAACTTTTTTTTTTTTTCTCTTCACAGCAAGATGTTTAATATTAGTCTTCCAGCTTGGAAAGGCAAAATACAACAATTGAAAGTGAGAAGGGTTGGCAGTTGTTTGCTGTAAGCGTCAAGTGTGAAATCAATTATTTTTTATTTGTGCACAAGCTTTCTGTGATTACGCAGCAGCCCCCTCAACACAATCTGATTTCCATTATTTAATGTTTCATATTACAGCCAAATGTTTGAAAGAAGCACAAATTCACCTAATCTCCCTGAAATCCGATTGTCTGCGCCATGTTCCCCAGTAATGAACTGTCTTTATCTGTATATAATGGAAAATGAAATTATCTACAGTTGACTTTTTCTATGAATAGTTATTGAGATATCGTATTTTTGGATTTCCAAACAAAAAATGCTAACATTGTTATCACTGGCTTAACTGAAGTAACTTTCCATACCTGCAAGTTAATGAGGTGCACAAATATACTTGCTTAATTATTAAACATACACGTATTCTCTGAAAGTGATAAGCACTTGACACGGCCGGTTGGGTCAACACTTTTTTTTTTCTTTTGTTTTCCTATGTTGAAGATAACTTTGGCTAACACTTGGTAGATTCGATAAAGGAATATGGAATATTGCATCTAAACTTCCATGCTACCATATTTTATCTGAAATACAGGGGTTCTCCTCCACCTTTTGGGTTTTTTTTTTTTTTTTCCCTTTCTAGTGGTGTAACTTAAAGGGGTTGTCCGTTCCAAATCGATAAGCCCTGCAGTAGTGATGAGTAAATGTGCTCCGATAACATCTTATCCGACCACGCTCTGGTGTTTATCTGAGCATCTGGGCGTGCTCGTATATTATGTTCGAGTACCTGCGGCTACATGGTTTTCGGCGGTTAGACAGCCTGAACACGTGGGGATTGCCTCTTTGTTAGGGAATCCCTACATATGTTGAGGCTATCCAATTATGCAGCTGCAGGGACTCAAACATAATATATGATCACTCCCAGATGCTCGGATAAGACGTTATCCGAGCATGTTTATGTTTACTCATCACTAGTCTTCAGTTATTCTGTGTGACTGTAGACTTATGAATGCGCGCACTGTGGGGATTTGCTGGTTTCTGTCCCAGGACTTAGAGGGTATGTATGCTTTAGACCGGGGTCACACTTGCGACCACAATGCAAGAAACTTGCGCCTCAATACCCGGCACTGACGCCGGCACTCCGGCCGGAGTGTTCAGCTGCATAGAAATACATGCAGCCGCACATTCCGGTCCCGAGTGCCGGAGGCAGTGCCGGGTATTGAGGCGATAGTTTCTCACATTGCAGTTGCAAGTGTGACCCCGGCCTTATACGTACTCCCGGACGGGGCCCGTCTAGTGGGCATGGCAGAGCGAGGCCACAGCCACCAGATGGGCCTTGGCCTGGAGTATGTACAATGTGCATGCATTTGGGCCTAAAACCTAAAGTGTTTTGGTTTTCATTAAAAAATGGCACAGTTATCCTTCTATAGCCCCTGTGTTTCACTGTTGATTTCTGGTTACAGAATTACTTAAATGGAGTTCTCGGCCAAAGGCTACTCTATGTGACTGTAAACTTGTGAATCCTCACATTGAGTGTACTGCGCACTGTGAGGATTCTCTGGAGTCAGGTGGGGCGGACACGTGACGGGTAAGTATGGGATTTTCTTACAAGTAGTCACGTGCCAACAAGATGGGCACAGCCTTGTTCAATGCAAGGTGGTTATTGACGGAGGCCGGCCATGTCTCTTCGGAATGTGACCAGGAGTATGCAAATCACATACGCGATCACATGACCCCCTGCTCCCAGCATCGGAGAATCCTCAGCGTGCACTGCACACAATGCGAGGATTCACAAGCCTGAAGTCACATAGAGTAACTGCAGCCTAAAGCTGGGCAACCCCTTTAATTGAGTATCCATCAGTCAGTCCCGTTCTAACAAGGAGTTTATCTCTTTAGCTGTCTTTTTCTGAGCTCCTCTTAGCTGATTTATGACCACAGACCACACTACATTTTAATTTGCAGGTAAATAAAGAGCCTGTAGAACCAAAATTAGTACAAAATGTTTGAGGCTGAATTGCAATAATTATTTTTAGGCACAAATATATGCAATTTAGGAAAAGGGAAAAAATGATCCCCGTTGTCATGCTCGTGTAAAGATGGTGTTTGTGTATAGTCACATATTTCTCTGAAATCATGGGCTTTTGTCGGGATTTTCTCAAAACAAAAATTTGGCAAAATGGTCTTTTGGTAATACAGTGAATGTGAAACCATATTACCGCATTGTGTGATTATAGCAATCCATACCGAAACATTCCCGTTCTCAGAGAGCATGTCTTCATGTATAGACCCCTAAACTAGACTAGGTCCGCAGTCTAGGGAAAAAAAAAAGATAGGCAATAGCACTCTCCAAAACCATCAGCCTAGTCCGGACACCCCTATACACATTCGATGGTTGGCAGCTATGATTAGCTATTGTTATATTTAGCTAAGTACAAGCAGACCCCTGAAGAATGATGTTGGTCACTGATGGTATACTGCCTTTTCTTGAAAGCAATTCATACTGTATGTAAACTCTCTGCCTTGCATTAAGATATATTTCAAAATTTTTCAATCTTTTTATGTTGTGCAGGGATTGAATCCGCTGTAAATGTATGTTTTATCAGTGATGGCCGATCATCATCCTCCACCACTGGACACCACCCCACTACTGGCAACCGAAATTCCGCTGCTACCGGCACCTATCGTCAATGGGGAAGGCAGCCAACAGGTTAGATACTATCAATGTGTTTTTTCTTACTTCCTTTTTATCCTGTAGTTGACAGATGTAGTCCTGATAGGGCAGTCCGACATCTTAATCTTTTTATCCTAATTTTTTACTTAAATAATCGTCTTAACATCCTTAAAGGGAACCTGAAAGCCGATACATGCAGCCCGGTACACAAGCATGTACTAGACGCTGGCTGTATGATTCCAGCCAGGTGTTTGTCTCAGACTTTAATATCCACCGGAGACAAAGCTGCACGAGAGATGTCGGACAGGCGGGTCCTCGGCGGCTTCTCTCCTCTCACTGCCAATGATTGACAGGTCTCTCACTGTGTGTAGGGATTCAGCTGCATGTATCAGCTGTGAGGTTCCCTTTAACATTGACAGGACGACTTTAGGTGCCAAGTCTGCATGTTATATTCCGAATACAGCCAGCCTAGCTAGTCTCTTAGGGGGCAGACAGACCGCCATATTTCTCGTGTAAGGATCGCATTGCAATCCTCGGGCTGACCATCTGCCCTACTGACCTGAATGTGACAGCTGCAAGGAAATACATCACACTGTCACGCTCAGGTCAGGAGAGGTGCGGCCAGTCCGTTCACTGCGATGTGATCCTCACACAAGAAATACGGCCGTCTGTCTCCTTCTTTAGTGTGCCCCTGATGTTAGTACGTACAGTGGGCTTATGGAAGTGTTTCTAGACGGTGAAGAGTCTCTTGTGTTTGAAACACCATTATAAGTAAAAGGAGTTTTCCACCTAAATATCTGTAATTGTGTTTAATTGGAAGAAGTTCTTCAATTAACCCCTCTCTGCCATCAGACGTACTATTCCGTCCATGTGACCCTGGACCTAATTCCCATGGACGGAATAGTACGTCATGGGCGATCAGCTGCGCTCCCGGGGGGAGCGCAGCTGATCGCCGCCGGGTGTCAGCTGATTATCACAGCTGACACCCGTGACTGTGTGTCAGGAGCGGTCACGGACCGCTCCCGGCACATTAACCCTTGGCACACCGCGATCAAACATGATCGCGGTGTACCCGGGGCACAGGGGAGGATCGCGCAGGCAGGGGGCTCCCTGCGCGCTCCCCTGAGACCCTCAGAGCAGCGCGATGTGTCGCGCTGTTCCGAGGGTCCGTCCTCCCTCCAGGTCCCCGGATCCAAGATGGCGCCGGGGTCCTGCAGGGAGGCGGCTTCCTCAGTGCCTGCTGAGAGCAGGCGCAGAGGAAGCCTGCAGCGATGCCAGAGCGATCGCTGGTGTGACAGAGTGCTGTGCACACTGTCACACCAGCGATCTGATAAAATACTGTGATGTCCCACCCTGGGACAAAGTAAAAAAGTAAAAAAAAGTAAAAATAAAAAGTGTAAAAAAAAATCATAAAAAAAAAAAAATATTCCCCAATAAATTCATTTTTTCCTGTAAATAAAAAAAACAAAACAATAAAAGTACACATATTTGGTATCGCCGCGTCCGTAACGACCCCCCCTATGAAACTGTCCCACTAGTTAACCCCTTTAGTGAACCCCTTAAAAAAAAAAAAAAAAAAAACGAAGCAAAAAATCAATGCTTTATCATCATACCACCGAACAAAAAGTGAAATAACACGCGATCAAAAAGACCGATATAAATAAACATGGTACCACTGAAAACGTCATCTTGTCCCGCAAAAAACGAGCCGTCACACAGCATCATGAGCGAAAAAATAAAAAAGTTATAGCTCGCAGAATAAAGCGATGCAAAAATAATGATTTTTTATATAAAATTGTTTTCATTCTATAAAAGCGCCAAAACCTAAAAAAATGATATAAATGAGGTATCGCCATAATCGTACTGACCCGAAGAATAAAACTGCTTTATCAATTTTACCACACGCGGAACGGTATAAACGCCTCCCCCAAAAGAAATTCATGAATTGCTGATTTTTGTTCATTCTAACCTCCCAAAAATCGAAATAAAAAGCGATCAAAAAATGTCACGTGCTCAAAAATGGTACAAATAAAAACGTCAACTCGTCCCGCAAAAAATAAGACCTCACATGACTCTGTGGGCCAAAATATGCAAAAATTATAGCTCTCAAAATGTGGTGATGCAAAAAACTATTTTTTGCAATATAAAGCGTCTTTTAGCGTGACAGCTGCCAATCATAAAAACCCGCTATAAATAGTAAATCAAACCCCCTTTATCACCCCCTTAGTTAGGGAAAAATAATAAAATTAAAAAAATGTATTTATTTCCATTTTCCCGTTAGGGTTAGGGTTGCCGCTAAAGTTAGGGTTAGGGTTGGCGCTAACGTTAGGATTAGGGTTGGGATTAGGGTTATGGGTGTGTTTAGGGTTAGGTTTGTGGTTAGGGTTGGGACTAGGGTTATTGGTGTTTGGGGTTAGGGTTGGAGTTAGAATTGGGGGGTTTCTGCTGTTTAGGCACATCAGGGGCTCTCGAAATGTGACATGGCGTCTGATCTCAATTCCAGCCAATTCTGCGTTGAAAAAGTCAAATGGTGCTCCTTCACTTCTGAGCTCTGCCATGCGCCCAAACAGTAGTTTACCCCACATATGGGGTATCAGCATACTCTGGACCCAAGAGTTATTGTGCAATTTGGCCTATTTCTCCTGTTACCCTTGGGAAAATAAAAAACTGGGGGCGACAAAATCATTTTTGTAAAAAAAAAAATGATTTTTTTGTTTTTACGGCTGTATGTTATAAAACTTCTGTGAAGTACTTGGGGCTTCATAGCGCTCACCACACTTCTAGATAAGTTCCTTGTGGGGTCTATTTTCCAAAATGGGGTCACTTGTGGGGGGTTTCCACTGTTTAGTCGCATCAGGGGCTCTCCAAATGCGACATGACGCCCCCAGACCATTCCATCAAAGTCTGCAATCCAAAACGTCACTACTTCCCTTCCGAGCCCCTACGTGCGCCCATACAGTAGTTTACTCCCACATATTGGGTATCAGCGTACTCAGGACAAATTGGACAACAACTTTTGGGGTCCAATTTCTCCTGTTACCCTTGTGAAAATAAAATATTGGGGGCAATAAAATCATTTTTGTAAAAAAAAAAAAAGGATTTTTTATTTTTACGGCTGTACGTTATAAACTTCTGTGAAGCACTTCGGGGTTCAAAGTGCTCACCACACATCTAGATAAGTTCCTTGTGGGGTCTTTTTTCCAAAATGGGGTCACTTTGGGGGGTTTCCACTGTTTAGGCGCATCAGGGGCTCTCCAAATGCGACATGACTCCCCCAGACCATTCCATCAAAGTCTGCAATCCAAAACGTCACTACTTCCCTTCCGAGCCCCGACTTGCGCCCATACAGTAGTTTACTCCCACATATTGGGTATCAGCATACTCAGGACAAATTGGACAACAACTTTTGGGGTCCAATTTCTCCTGTTACCCTTGTGAAAATAAAATATTGGGGGCTAAAAAATCATTTTGTAAAAAAAAAAAAAAGAAATTTTTTATTTTACGGCTGTACGTTATAAACTTCTGTGAAGTACTTTGGGGTTCAAAGTGCTCACCACACATCTAGATAAGTTCCTTGAGGGGTCTAGTTTCCAAAATGGTGTCATTTGTGGGGGGTTTCCACTGTTTAGGCAGATCAGGAGCTCTCCAAACACGACATGGCATCCAGCCAATTCTGCGTTGAAAAAGTCAAACGGCGCTCCTTCCCTTCCAAACTCTGCCATGCACCCAAACAGTGGTTTACCCCCACATATGGGGTATCAGCGCACTCAGGACAAATTGCACAATAACTTTTGGAGTCTTGTTTCCCTTGGGAAAATAAAAATTGGGGTGAAAAGATCAATTTTGTGGAAAAAATATAATTTTTTAATTTTACGGCTCTACGTTATAAACTTGTGTGAAGCACTTGGGGGTTCAAATTGCTCACCAAAGATCTAGATAAGTTCCTTAGGGGGTCTAGTTTCCCAAATGGGGTCACTTGTGGGGGGTTTCCACTGTTTAGGCACATCAGGGGCTCTCCAAATGCAACATGGCGTCCAATCTCAATTCCAGCCAATTTTGGTTGGAAAAAGTCAAATAGTGCTCCTTCCATTCCGAGCTCTGCCATGCGCCCAAACAGTGGTTCCCCCCCACATATGGGGTATCAGCGTACTCAGGACAAATTGGACAACAAATTTTGTGGTCCAATTTCTCCTGTTACCTATGGGAAAATAAAAAATTAGTGACTAAGAGATAATTTTTGTGGGAAAAAAATAGGATTTTTTATTTTCATGCCCGGGCATTATAAACTTGTGTGAAGCACTTGGGGGTTCAAAGTGCTCACCAAAGATCTAGATAAGTTCCTTAGGGGGTCTAGCTTCCAAAATGGGGTCACTTGTGAGGGGTTTCCACTGTTTAGGCTCATCTGGGGCACTACAAACGGAACATGACCCCCATCAATGTTTGCATTCCAAAAACGTTACTGCTTCTTTTCCAAGCCCTGCCGTGCGCCCAAACAGTTTCCCCCCCCACATATGGGGTATCAGCGTACTCAGGACAAATTGGACAACAAGTTTTGGGGTCCAATTTCCTTGGGAAAAATCAAAAATTTGGGACTAAAAAATCATTTTTGTGGAAAATTGTTTTTTTTTTTTTCACACCCAGGCATTATAAACTTTTGTGAAACACTTTGGGGTTCAAAGTGCTCACAACAGATCTAGATAAGTTCCTTAGGGGGTCTAGTTTCCAAAATGGTGTCACTTGTGGGGGGTTTCCACTGTTTAGGCGTATCAGGGGCTCTCCAAACACGACATGGCGTCCAATCTCAACTCCAGCCAATTTTAGTTTGAAAAAGTCAAACGGCGCTCCTTCCCTTACGAGCTCTGCCGTGTGCCCAAACAGTGGTTTTCCCCCACATATGGGGTATTGGCGTACTCAGGAGAAATTGCACAACAACTTTATCTGTCCATTTTCTCCTTTTACCCTTGTGAAAATAAAAAAAAGTTTGTAAAAGATCATTTTTGTGGCTAAAAAGTTAAATATTAATTTTTTCCATCCACGTTGCTTCAGCTCCTGTGAAGCACCTGAAGGGTTAATAAACTTCTTGAATGTAGTTTTGAGTACCTTGAGGGGTGCAGTTTTTAGAATGGTGTCACTTTTGGGTATTTTCTGCCATATAGACCCGTCAAGTGACTTCAAATGTGAGGTGGTCCCTAAAAAAATGGCTTTGTAAATTTTGTTGTAAAAATGAGAAATCACTGGTCAACTTTTAACCCTTCTAATTTCCTAACAAAGAAAAATTTTGGTTCCAAAATTGTGCTGATGTAAAGTAGACATGTGGGAAATGTTATTTCTTAACTATTTTGTGTGACATATTTCTCTGTTTTAAGGGAAAAAAAATTCAAAGTTTGAAAATTGCAAAATTTTTAAAATTTTCGCCATATTTGCGTTTTTTTCAAAAATAAACGCAAGGTATATCGAAGAAATTTTACCACTAACATGAAGTACAATATGTCACGAGAAAACAGTCTCAGAATCGCGAAGATCCATTGAAGCGTTCCAGAGTTATAACCTCATAAAGAGACAGTGGTCAGAATTGTAAAAATTGGCCCGGTCATTAACGTGCAAACCACCCTTGGGGGTGAAGGGGTTAAAGAAGCAGCCTATATATATATATATATATATATATATATATATTATTTTTTATTTTTTTTAATTAATGTGTGTATATCCAGTATGCATGTAATCCTGTATGTACTTGGATTAATATTCTCTCCTACTCCCCGGTGTCCAGCGCCGTTCTGCTTCACTTCTCAGAGATGTCAGTGCAGTTGCGTCTAGCCAGGTCAGTCTGTGTTAGCCTGAAGTCTCTTTTGCATTGTAAGTTTGAGGCCTTCTTCTGACGCTCCATAGGCCTACAGTGTAAAAATCCATGCAGAGCGCAGCGTGTTCCATAGCGTATATATTAATACACTCACATTACATACATATACACACTTTAAAAATATATAGATGGGAGGGCTTCTTCCGCATTCTTATGCGTCAGTCGTGACTGAGAAGGCGCCGGTGAGTGTGTATGTGTGTGTATATATATATATATATATATATATATTATATATACTATGTATATATATTATATATATATATATTATATATATATATATAATAGTATTTGTAATATTTTTTTTCTTTCAGCTGGATGTATTATCTCATGTATTTCATGTATTATCTCAGTACAGTATTGGTAAACTGGAAACCTTTTCTTGTTCATCCCCTAAGTGTTTGCATGAAGGATGATTTAGTGGCGGTCTGCCAGAGAGCGGCAAGGTTCTGTCCTTGTAATGGAGAGGAAACCTTTCTTCACTCACTTGATTGTGCAGATAGTCCTCGGCTTCATGTTCCACCGAGTCCACAATCTAATTTGTTGACTAAGACGAGTGACGTACAGAGGGTCACAGACTGCGCACACGGGAATGCAGCTCGGTTTTCCTGATTCAGATTCAGGTCTTATGGAATATTAAAAGATAAATGCTTTTTTCATTTTTATCATTGAGATTTAACAAGCAAAGCCTTCCAGAGCAGCTATGCGCCTCGTCCACCTTCCAGCAGGGTGCCGCAGTCACCCCCAATCAGCTTTTCTGGAGGGGATAAAAAAAATATCAAAGCACCAAGTAAAATGAAGTTATAGTCTATAAAATAGAAATCTAAAATATACACAAACAAGGCAAATAGCTGCACATTTTCTATGTGGTTGGGCTCTGCACCTTGCCATCGTGGCTTTAGTTTTTATAGGATCTATGACTGATTCGCTCTTGTCAATCACACCAGGTTTATTTTTTTTCTTTCTGAATTTTGAATATGATAAATTGGATAAGGCAACGCGCCCCCCATTTCTGTCATTAAAAGGCGACTGTAAATCTACAAAAAAGTAAGAAAACAGAATTAAACATAACCTTAAATAATGATTGAGAAACTTAAAAACTGTTAAAACACTTTACATCTCAAAACGAAGTTGGGGTCCGTGTGTTTAATGTTAAACGAGCGGCAACATGTTTTTCAGGTTCTTCGTCATTTAATAGCCTAAAAAATAAGTGTAGAAAAAAGTAGCCAATAACAGCACATCCAAAATTTATACATTGATCTATTAGGGCTAAGCAAACCTTTACAAATCTAAACACTGGGTTCTTGGTTAACATTCTGATCAGACATTATGAAGCCCACTGCCACGTCACGGCGAGCATCTCAGTGGCTTCCCTGAGCTAAAGGTGCGGAAGCAAGACCACACCATTGGGGGGAGCAGCCCAAGTGCCCACAGCAACCAGGTGCCCCATACTGGAAGATAAAGCCCCATGGCTCCAGGTTATACCGCTGCACAGTACAACAGCAACAATGGCAGCCACGACACCAAGAGAATAGATAAAGAAACATGCTTTCCATATGGTCTCAGCCAGAAAGGTGGAATTCCTCTTGCAGTGTTCTGCTATTTTAAAAATGCTTAGTTCAAATGGGAAGAGTACTGGAAAGCACAAAAAAATAGGGGATATGCTATACAATATAACATGTCTATAGAAAAGTGGACTTGGACCGCACATCCAAAAATCCATTAAGAGAATCGCTGTGACGTGGCAGTGGACTTCATACAGTCTAATTAGAATGTTAGCTAGTGATAATTTATTGCACATAAAACATGGATTTTTTTCAAAACTGCACTAAGCAGCCCAGTAAGTGATCCATCACTGGAATCAGGTTCTCCGCCTCTACATCATACTGCTCTCTGATGATGTGGCAAAAACCTGGTGACCGATTCCCTTTAATAGAATGGCAGCGTATATGCACAACCACGCTCCATTTTCAGGACTAGCTGTCGTGTGTACAAGAGGAATAATAAATTTCAGGCCAAAGTATCACTTGTATTCTGCATTCTCACTAGTTTTTCTCCTCAAGCTCTCTTTTATCTAAGCCAGTGTGTGGAGACTAGATGGTATGATGTCGCCCGTACAGAACACAAGTATTCCTGCTCTTTCTCTGTTTAAAACCTATTCAGAAATGACAGTAGCATGGAGAAAATTACATAGCAGTACTAAGCAGTGTAAGTTGTGAATCAAGCTTTGGGATAAGATAAATCACTCACAAACTGCAGCACAATCTGCATGTGTAGGCTTCTCCATTGGCTTAGGTCTCTTTCACACTTCAGTCGTTTGGCGTCAGTTAAAATCCGCCAAAGTGTGAAAAAAGTGGATCCGCCAGAAAAGTTGAAAAACGGATGCAAACGGATCAGTTTTTTTGACGCCATGAACTTTTCAACCCGGAAAATGCAGGTACGCATGTCTGGCACGGAGGAGAGAGAGACCCCGGACAGTGTTCTGAGCATTTTGTATGGATTTTCTATGGGAGCAACGGATCCGCTGGCGGATTCCGTCAAAAGCGGATGCCCGCGGATCCACCACCCGTAGGCGACAAAATGGCGGATGCGGCGGATCTGCCATTGTCCGCCATTTTGACATACACAGAAAATGTTGCATTGATCGTTTTCCAAAAATGGCGGATTCCAAATTTATGGCGGATCCGTCAAAAAACGGATCAAACGGACGACCATCCGTCAAAATCCACCACTAATGCAAGTCAATGGGAAAAAAGTGGATACGCCAAAAAAAAATGGCGGATCCGCTTTTTTCATACTTTGGCGGATTTTGACTGATGTCACACGACTGAAGTGTGAAAGAGAGATCTAGCATAACACCTCATTGTGCTGGCTGACCTACTTGCTTTGACCAAGACTTTAGTTTTTGCTTTATCTAAGTTTGATTAGAGTCAGTGCTGAGTTCAGGTGGCAAGGGAAGGTGAAGAAATGGCTCATAAGTGGAGAAAGATACAGTTTTGGCTATTGAGATGCATTGAAAAATGTCTTCTACTTCCACAATATTGATTTATGCAAAGCTAGTTGAAAGGTCAATGACCATTTACACTTGTCTTGGCTGCGTGTGTTTTATTTCCAGCTGGGAAAATGAGGGTCTGACATCCTGTTGATAAGGTATTAGAAGTTGGACTCTCGCCGATCTAGCACTTATATCACACTAGGCTATGATAGATAAGTGCCTAGCTATTTTGGGTGTTATATGGCTACCTCTCCCCGCCCCCAATACTATTTAGTAGCGAGTGAACGTTCTGGGATAAGGTGTTATCTTAACATGCTCTGGTGCTGAGTGTCTTCGGTGTATTTGAAAAATGTGTTTGAGTCCCCACGGCTGTTTGACAGCTGCAACACATGCAGGGATTTCCTGTTTGTTTGCATGTGTTGTGGCTATCGAACAGCCTTGAGACATGGAGCCACGGGGACTCGAACATATTTTTCATACACGCCGAAGACACTCAGCACCAGAGCATGTTAAGATAACGCCTTATCCGAGCACGCTTAATCATCGCTAGTAAATAGTATGTCATTGGTACCAGAACAGTAAGAAGTGATTGGTATTTCATGAGGATTACAAGGATTTACTAGACTAGCATGTCGGGAGAGGTGACCGCTACCCTTTTAAAGGGAACCTGTTGATGAAATTAAAATGACAAACCACTCATCCTCCAGTCACCCCAGATTATACTAAGAGCACGGGTCGACCGAGAATGAATCAGGCAATACGCTGGTTCAGACTTCAGAACGTGCCCTAAAGAAAATGGTGCTATTAGGCGGCCATCTCCAGTAAGCACTGAACTCTTTATTCACGTACATGAGATTTCATACACAGAATATTGGGGTGGAGTAAAGGCGGGATTGAGGAAAAAGAGATAAGCTGAATCATGTCTATATATGTACACATTCAGCATCTGGTCATCCTAATTGGTCCTTAGATCTTCTTCTAAGTCCTCCTTGATCGTGTTGTCATCCTCAGTTTCGTTTCTTGAAGAAAGATTCTATTGTTCTCGGGTATCATGTATGTCCTCAATTCTCCAAAGGAGGGGGTATTTCAGTAGAGTGTAATACAGTGATAGGACACAAGATGGAGACAAAACCCAGCAGATACTAACATTATCTTATTATTCTTTTAAGGAAAACTTCGTGTTTATAAAATACATATACACACTATGAATATAAAAGTATAGTAGAAAATTATATTTTACCTTGACAATCCCCCCTAAACACTAAGTTTTTCCCTTAATTTATGCGGCCTTCGAGACTGTCCATGTGTGGGGACAGGGGTAGTGGATTTCTTCGCTTGGTCATTTTAGAAGCTAGCCCCTTATGGACTGCCCCCAAACAACCAAGTCCCTACCAAACCTGCACATGGAGTTCTCCCACTATCCCTAAACTAAATCTCTTATTTCCATTTGTATTTTGTTATAGGGGTTTTATCAGGTTTATCCTGCGGAGTATATTTCTCCATATCACCCTTATCAGTGTCTTCATATAGTAGCGACACAACTTCCTGATGAAGGAAAGTACCTGAGGAGGCGGCTGCATTGGTCACAGCTTTCCTATACATAGATATCACACAACATAGAATTATCAATCCTAGCACCAAAGCCCTGTTACCACTAAGCAGGCTTGTTGGAGAAATTCTTTAAGTCCTCCAAGCCACCCTGAGAAGAAAGAGGTATCTACTCCTGCATTGGCCTTTATTTTCTGAGCCAGATTTTTAATCTCTGTAAGGGCCACTATAGTTTTACCATTGACTCCAGAATTTCTGAGGAATATAAGTACAACATTTTTCCCCTATCATCCCACAGACTTCATCTTTTTCAGCTAGAATCATGTCAATGGCCAGTCTATCTTGAAAAGTCAGTCTTTTGTTTTGGGCCCATTTTCTCAACTATACCCTGGAAAGCATCTTGACTAAAATTGATATTGATAAATCTTTGCTTGGTGTAGTATATATATTTTATCCAATCTACATTGTAATTGATCTGCACAGTTGGGATGAGAGAACGGAAACCCGCCAGGATCTGATTCTGAGCTTTGTATTCGTCTGGGACCCCCCTAGGAACACCTATGGGATCCATATAAACTTTGGGATCCTCAGCATAACTGGTGTGCAGCTGACCCAGACTCCTTCTTTTTCTGGATATCAGTGGAGCTATATTCTCGGATCCAGACTCTTTCTCACGTGTCTTTTAATGACTACCTAGTCTCCGAGCTGCAGGCTGTGACTCCCAGGATCCTGGTTCGGATCTGGAAGAGAACTGAAAACATTATCATATACTTTCTTGAGTCTTTTATACAAATCCCTTACATATGAGCTTAATACATGGTTACTTATTTCCAATGCTTGGGAAAAGAAACATCCTAAACTAAGCACTTTGCCAAATAGTACTTTATACGGAGAAAGTCCAGTTTTCCTACTTGGAGTGTACCTTACTGAGTATAGGGCTAATGGTAAACATTCAGGCCAAGATTTCCCTGTTTCAGCCATGGCCTTTTAGATTTTTAACTTCAATATCCTATTTAGTCCTTTTACTTTTACACCGCTTTGTGGTAATATGGGGTGTGGAAAACTTGTTGAATTCCCAGCGCTGTCAAGACTTCATTCATTATTTCACCTGTGAAATGTGTACCTCTGTCACTTTCGATCACCTTTGGTACTCCATACCTGCACACCACCTCCACAAGCAGCTTCTTTGCGGTTGCCGCAGCCGTAGCCTTGGCAATCGGGAAAGCCTCCGGCCAACCTGAGAATAAATCAAAAACACACCAACACGTACTCCCATGAACCTGATTTTGGCAACTGAATATAATCAATCTGCAGTCTCTGGAAAGAATAGAAGGGCCGAGGGGCATGTTTGGGTGGTGTCTTGACTACCCTTCCCTGATTATGTGTAGCACATACCATGCATCCCTGGGTCAAACCTTCTATACAGGTGGAAAAGCCTGGTGCCGCCCAATGCTTCTGCATCACGCTCATCACAGCAGTTTTGGACTGGTGGGTTGGCCCATGTAACATCTGGGCGACCACAGGGTACAACGCTCTTAGAAGGCATCGGCGCATCCCTCTTCCCCATACCCCAGTTGCTGCATTCAGACATGCACCTTCTTTTTCCCACTTTTCTACTTCCTCCTGGCGCACCTGAGCCTGCATCTGGGCTAAGGCATCCTCCGACACAAAGGGATTTTTGGGAGCGCTTACCTGGTGCATCGTTACCCCTTGGAGTGGTCTACTGGCTGCTGTTTTTACTGCTGCATCGGCCATTGCGTTTCCTTTACTCACCTGATCAGTGCATCTGGTATGTGCTTTAACTTTTGACAACTACTTCTTTTGGTAATTGTAATGCATCAATTAACTGCTGGACTGCGTCAGCATTTTTAATGGGATGTCCTGCTGCCATCAGGAATCCTCTAGACTTCCAAATTGGACCCAAATCATGAGCTATACCGAATGCTTATCTAGAATCTGTGTAGGTGTTAACAATTCTACCTTCAGCTATCTTACAGGCCTCGGTCAGAGCCTTAAGTTCAGCCTCCTGGGCCGACTGATGTGGGAGCATTGGTTCTGCTTTGATTACTGCATTCAGGGAGACGATGGCATACCTGGTGTGGAAGGCACCTGAGTCATCTTGGTAGCGAGTTCTACAAAAGATTTAAAGTCAACATTACATCTTTCAGTTTCAAACACTGTGGGTAGACCTGCTGTTTCCTGTGCCATAAGCTGAACATAATCATAAGGAATCTCCTCTCTTGGATCTTCTTTGTACAATACCGTACAATACCTGACCTCCCCCCTAGATCCGAGAGAGGTAACAATGTGGCAGGATTAAGTGTGGTACATCTCTGCAAAGAAACATTTGGAGGCATTAAAAGTGCACATTGCAATCGAAGGTGACGTGCAGCTGAAAGGTGTGCCGATTGCACCTGGTTCAGTATGGTGTATACATCATGAGGTGTAAGTGCTGTCAGTGGATAATCAAGAACGATATCTGATGATTTGTGGAGCAATAGTCCTACAGCATGTACCGCCCATACACAGGACGGAGCACTCTAGCCACTGCATCTAGTCTTTCACTGAAACAGGCCACTGCCTTTGATTGTCACCATGTAACTGAGTCAATACCCCTGCCGCGTGTCCTGCTGCTAATGGAGATACAGGGTGAATAGTAGTTCATAGTTGGGGGTTCCTAGCGCTGGAGCTGCCACAATCCTGTTTTTGAGGGAAAAATATAAAAACCGTCTATACCTTCAGGAGTTAGTTTAAAAAGCACAATGGTGATACAGTCATAGAGAGGCTGCATGAGGATTGATACAGCATGTATCCACTGCCTGCAGCAGAAAATCAGTCTAAGAAATATCCTAAGAGCGGCAACATTAACAGGCATAGGAAAGTTCTGTACAGCTTCTTTGCGAGCGCTGGTCAGATGTCGTTCCCCCCGGTGTAATGCAATGTCCCAAAAAGATAACTGAAGATTTACAAAATTGCAGTTTATCCTTCAACGCTTTACAACCTGCTTGGTACAAAAACAACATGAGTAATATTGTTGCAATACGACACTGTTTCCTGGAGGAACACAAATCAGTAAATCATCAACATATTATAAAAATAACATTGGCAAAATCAATAACTGTAAATTAAGCAGCATCCTGAGATATCTGGAACAAAAGTGTATATATATATATATTAGACACCACTGGAGTTTCCAGATCAGTAGCTGCATTAACTGCCCATAATTTTTGTACCAACCCGTACACAGGGTTAAGTTGAAGGGGGGCTGGAGTTTGCTATGTGGGCACTGATAAGAACTGTCCTTGGACCTGCAGCTGCCTGCTTGCAAAATGATTGTTCGGAGTGGACAGGGAAAACATACAGGATTACATTCTGGACAGCTTCAGTAAGTAATTGTTGGGACCTAGGCATATTAGTAGAAGTATATCGTGATTTCATTGCATATATTGCATATTGACACGGCAACTGTCCTGCTCTGGTTGCTGGGACCTGTCCTATTTCTACCTGACCACACGTTTGTATATATGAATTAGATTCGTCCTGTATCATGGGTCCTCCTTTCTGTGAAATTGTTGCGGCCAGTCCTCCAGCATAATGGAGTTGATTATTTGCAGCATCTACTATGACCCCAACATGTTGTTTCGTAAAATCCCCTGTCCTTATCCTAAAGAGTACATCATGACAGTGGGGTCCAGGAATAACATTGGAATATATTTCCTGAAAGTCTTCTCTTTCCTCTGTACTAGCAACGTCTAGCGACATGATTTTACAAAGAGTGCTCTGCTTCAGTCCTGGTGTCATAGTGACAGTTCCAACCGGATAATACTCAATACGTGCTTGCAATTGTAACAACACATCACATCCTAAAAGATCACATTGACCCCGTGGTGATATCACCAACCGTGTGTGCACAGTGGTTCCTTGAATTTGCAGGGGAATCTTCTTAGTGACGGGGAGCAGGATAGATGGAGAGTTATAATGAGTCGCTATAACATGGTGGGAGAAATCACTTTTCCCAAATGGCCAGTCCTCTTCTGTAATTACTGAATTGTCTGCCCCCGTGTCCACTTGGAACTCAACCTCATGTCCCCCTGGTAGGTTCACCTGTACTGTGCAATTAGGAGTGGGGGGGGGTTAGGAGACAAGGGGGTTCATGTGCAAGCTACCTCTTTTTGCCTGCACTAAATCATGTTGTGCCCCCTGTGCTATTCTGGCTAGATCCTCTGCTTTAACTGATCTCTAATCCGGTCTACTTACTTTCAGTTTTTCCTTGTCACTTTTTTTTTTTTTTTTTTATTTTTTTTTATGCCATTCATATAAACCTTGCTAGAACTTTCTCACTAGTCTTGTTTTCTTTGACAAAACCCATTTCCACCCAAGTTTTCCTTAGAGTCCAGAAATAATCCTTTGGCTCTTTCCTGAACTCTGTCTTCTAGTGTAACTTCCTTTCTCTGCCTGTCTATTTGCTTCTCACATACTCTGACCTTCTATTCTTACGTACTGTGTCTATTCCAAAAACCTATTCAACAAAATCTGAAAACTGTTGCACTCTTGCTCTGCGTCTCTATGCTGAATGCCTGATGGGAGGGGTAAGTCGGGTCGCTGCGCAGTTTGTTAGTGTGTTCTCCCTCAGCCTTCAGCTTCCTTATCTGTAGAATGACCTTGGTGTACAGCAAAATACCATCTCGCTGCTACCAGCACTTCCTCCCTCCCTTATACCTTTGCTTGCTGTCACTGACTCCTGCATTCTTAGATCCGTTCCTACAAATATAATACTTGTATATCTCATTTATCAATCTATTGTATCTAGCTTCATCTGCCAATCATGACAGTTTTTATTCCCTGGGCGGGTGACACTGAGATAAAATATCCCTTTTCCCCTGAGTCTGGTGCGTTGATCCCTTGAAATCATTCCTATCACAGTTAAATATTTGATAGAAATCGAACTTAAAGACAACCACAGGGGTTGTAGTATTAACCCAGAAGGTGGGCATACTGGCACTACTGGAGATCAGGATATAGCTCAAAAGGATATGTAGATCAGAAACTTCATGACTGCTGATTAATCTTGTCCTTCTTGCAATGGGAGGCGTGAATCCAGGTGCTCTTGCCCTCGAGCTTCGGGCAGTAGGAGTGGACAGGATCACAGTGTAGGGACCCTCAAATCTGGGCTGGAGACAGTCTCTTCCCATAAATTTTTATATATATAAGGTCATCAGGCGAGAAATCATACACCGTGTCACCTGTAAATTCTGGGAGAGAAGCAGACACTGCAGAGTGGGTGTTAGTTAACTCTTTAGACAAAGCAATCACAAATTTACTACTTTATCATTGGTTTCAAATAATTCCTGGTGCCTAATGTCTTCTGTTTTTAACATACCAGCATGATGGAGTATTGAATGTATGGTGGCCCGAAGGGTGGCCCGTGACTCATTTGGGTTTAGGGGATCATGAACTGGACCTACTGCATGGATGATGATATCAGCGGGAAGGTCCCCTGCATGAGTAGTCAGAGTTTGTCCAGGTGACAAGGGACCATGAGTGTGTATATGAGCCATGCATTCCGCAGTAACAATGGGACCACCGGCTTGGGCTATCAGCAGAGCCAAGCCCCCTTTGTTCGAGCAGTTGGAGTTGGCAGGACTAACTATAGCACCAACCTGATGTGTCAGGATATCACCGTACCCTACGGACAATGTCAGTGGATTTCAGTTGCGGTCTGTGTAATGCTGTGAATGGCTGGGATACCAGTTTTCAAGTACACCGGGAGCTGGGGGCCTGACCGGGGTTTCCGTGAATCTTACAGAACGACTGTCCTCTCTGAGGATTTGTGAAGGAGAGGAAGGTGCCTTATCTCTGAAGTAGGGGTGGAATAGGCCCTAGGACCAGGGTTAACAATGGTGGTGGGGGAATGGAGGAGGGAAGAAAAGATACTGGTGCTGCTGGGGATAGTGGTAGCTGTTGAGGGGCCCATCCCTCTTCTATCTCCTGATCCTCCTCCCCTTCATTAGATCCCATAATATCATGGCGGCGGCTTCTGATTATTGTTTGAAAAACTGAAGATTCATGCATTGCAGCAATGGCCGGGTTGGGGTGAGTGAAAGGGAACAATGGTGTTGCATCTGGTGCCATGCTGGGAGCTGTGGCCTGTACAGATGCAGGTGGGGGCTGGTAGTAGGCCCCAGTTGGTGTCAGCAAGGGATATAGGCCTGACTGGGTGTGCTTGGGTGTCTCAAGATGGCCACCGGAGGAAATGGGATGTCGACCATTTCCGGGTGTATTAAGATGGCCACTGGGTTTACCAAAATGGCCGCTGGGTGTGGGAGGGGCGATGGGCTGGGCATTACACCAGGAGCGACCCACCCCACAGACACGGCAGGTCTCCGCCCAGGGCGGATTCTGTTCACCACACACATGACAGGTCCAACCTCCCTTTGTTCTAAGATCGGCACCATTATAGGGCGGTGGCCGAGGGCTTGGAGCGGCCATTTTAGTTACATCAACAAGATCATATGCAGAGCATTTTACATATCCGAACAAAGGCTCAGCACTTTCCGAACCTCCTTATTCCATCTACCTCTTTCCAACCCTCAACTTTCAAATCATTTACTACTCTTAAATGTGCTTGGGCTTGATGCAGAAGTCCCTTATCACCCAACTTTCCTTTCTTCTATGCTACATAATCCTTCTACACTGAAGGCTGAAATCTGCTCATACTCGGTAAGCTCACTTTCTTAACAGCCTTCTTGCCTCCACGTGATTCCATCAATTCAACCACTCCCAAAGCACCACCCTCTAACTTATGGAGTTTTTCAGATTTAAACAGACGCATCATGATTTAACAGAGTGAAATGATCTGTCGCGACTCAGACCACCGGTGCCACTTGCAGGTCACCACCCGTCAATACAGAGTCCCCGCTCCATGTGTTGACAAGACAAAAAGTCCCTGCTCAATTTGTCCCTTCCCTAACTGTGGGTGATAACTTTACAGCACAGTCCACCGTAACACTCTACACAGTACAGAGTCCCCGCTCCATGCACTGACACTGGGGCTTCTCCTAATGAGACTCCCCGTGTTGGACAAAGAGCCCCTGCTCCATTTGTCACTTCTCAGACGAAGAGTCCCGGCTCCATTCGTCACTGATTAGACTATCATGTGCGTCTTCTACCCCACTCAACACTTCAAGAATCTAAAATTTGTCCCAACTTTATTCTAACAGTCACGGGAGGCAATTATCTACATAAAGGTACAGTGACCGGAGGAGGAGGAACGTGGTGTTTTGACTCAAGCACGTGCAGGCAATGCAACGTCACTCGGTCACACTTGCTGGTTCGTGGCGTGGGATTGCCCTTGGTCTCACCACTCAACCAGTCACCCATCCAGACCCAAAAAGACAATACAGCTTAAGCCCACAATGACTGACACACAGGCAAGTGGGACGCATATAAAATATATGATCCCAACTTACCGTGTTCAACGGAGGCTGCAGTCCTCGCTTCAGTCACCGCGGGCAACACCGCAAAGTCCTCGGGACGGGTCCGGACGGGCGGCAATCCACGGCCCCACGTTATTAGGCGCCAATTGATGAAATTAAAATGACAAACCACTCATCCTCCAGTCACCCCAGATTATACTAAGAGCACGGGTCGACCGAGAATGAATCAGGCAATACGCTGGTTCAGACTTCAGAACGTGCCCTAAAGAAAATGGTGCTATTAGGCGGCCATCTCCAGTAAGCACTGAACTCTTTATTCACGTACATGAGATTTCATACACAGAATATTGGGGTGGAGTAAAGGCGGGATTGAGGAAAAAGAGATAAGCTGAATCATGTCTATATATGTACACATTCAGCATCTGGTCATCCTAATTGGTCCTTAGATCTTCTTCTAAGTCCTCCTTGATCGTGTTGTCATCCTCAGTTTCGTTTCTTGAAGAAAGATTCTATTGTTCTCGGGTATCATGTATGTCCTCAATTCTCCAAAGGAGGGGGTATTTCAGTAGAGTGTAATACAGTGATAGGACACAAGATGGAGACAAACACCAGCAGATACTAACATTATCTTATTATTCTTTTAAGGAAAACTTCGTGTTTATAAAATACATATACACACTATGAATATAAAAGTATAGTAGAAAATTATATTTTACCTTGACACTGTCAGCAGGATTGTGCACAGTAACCTACAGGCAGTGTCAGGTCAGCGCTGTTATACTGATTACAATAATACCTTGGTTGATGAAATCCGTCTTGTGGTTGTTGTTGAATTGTTATTTTCATTTCTGAGTAAATGATATGCTCGTGCTGTGGGGGTGGCCTGTGGGGGAATCTTCATGTGGTGTTCTGATTAGCTATTAATCTGTATGGCATCTGACAGGTCACGGATCCCTCACTGACCTGCCCCATAGTTTACATAATGAATATTTGTACATACGTTAAAAAAAAAAAAAACCTTGTGCAGGCATGTTTAGTTTGCCAATAATATATGTTCTGCATGTTATTCAGCTAAAAAAAATCAATTTGAAAATGTGTCTATAGCTGTAATCCGACAGCTGCTACTGCGCATGCGCCGGCAGCGCCATCTTGCTGGAGAAGACAGAAAGAATTCCTCCTCCAAGATGGCATCGCCTGCTCCTGCGCAGTAGCAGCTCTCGGAGATAAAGAACAACCGACAAGACGGATTTCATTAACCAAGGTATCCGTGTAATAAGTATAACGGTGCCGACCTGACACTGTAGGTTACTATGCACAATCCTGCGGACAGGTTCCCTTTAAGCATTTAGGAACTATTTTCCCTATTAGCATGTTTAGTCACATATTAGTATCAGCCCTACAGTTACATTGAGGTTCTTAAGAATGAGCAGACTGGACTTGTGTCATCTCCAGACCCCGTGTGTGTCCAGCATCAATGACCCGACACATTTATGTCTATGCGTCACTCCCCAACATACAGTAGAGCATCGAAACGTCTTCCTATTCTGGCATTTATTGTCAACATGATGTTGAATTTCCTGTGACATGGACGCAGCAGAAGCTAAATGTTCATTAATTGCTGCTTAGCTTGCCTGGCCTTGTTTTGCTGTATGAGGTCTAGCATAATGTTAATATCTACTAGTTTGCGCACTTATTTATCCCAGCATATTTACCGAAATATGAGCAAAAGGGTGTGCAGTACAACTAATGATAGTTATTAAAAAAATAAAAATTTTAGGCTTCGTTCACACCTGCGTTTTGAGTTTTGTTAGGGCATGTTTAGATGTGAAGTATTTGCAGCCGATTTTTCATCACCAAACATCAGATTGTTGGCAAGAAAAAACTCGCATACAATGAACACATTTTATTTATTTTTGCTATTCGAATGGCTGAAAAACGCTTAACACGCTTGATGCTGCTTTTTTAAGAAAACATGCTGCAACTCAAAAAGCACAAGAAAAAAAACTCGCTTTGTGAATGAGATTTTAGAAATCTTGTTTTTATTCAGTCTCCCGAGACAATACCACAAGAGAAGGGAACCACCCTTCAAAGGACAGGAAACCTACAAACCTAAAAGGGCGGCATCTCTCTCCCGCATCAGTTGATTTCCTGCCCTTGATGGGTGAACCTCTTCAGACAATACCTGTGAAGAAGGTAGAAGATAGAAGTAATTCCCTGGCCCGGCTGGTCGGCTCAGGCAGCGGGGTCCCCTTGTGTTGGCTAGTGCGGGGTCCCCGGAAGCGCCACAGTGGGTCCAGGGGAACTTCACACTAGTTGAGCGATAGCAGGGAAGCTGTGTCTGGGCAGGATTACCGGCTTGGTTGTGGTCCGGCGTACAGGTGCAGGTAAGTATGCCCGAGGATGGCAACAGTATGTTCACTTCCGGGGCCTCGGTCCTGATGCATGGCTGGTGTACCTCCGGCAACCGGGCGGGCCAGGGTGGCATAGGCCGCAATCCCTGTGATGTGACCGAGGCGGTACCCCGGTGACGCGGCTAGGGGTGCGCGCCCCCTGTAACGTGGCCGGGACTTATAAACAGGGAAGAAATGGTTGAGGAGGTAAGACTGGCTGGGACGCTAGGAGGTAGTGACCATGCTATTTTAGAGTTTTGAATAACTATAGGAGGAAGACCTGTGAAGACTCAGACTTCAAGGTTAGATTTCAGAAAGGCAGATTTTAAGGGACTCCGAAAGAGAATGGGAGGGATCCAATGGCTGAATATCCTTAAAGGGAGTCTGTCACCCCATTTTTGCCTTATAAGCTGCAGCCACCGCCATCAGGGGCTTAGCTACAGCATTCTGGAATGCTGTAGATAAGCCCCCGATGTCACCTGAAAGTGAAGAAAAACGAGTTATAAAATACTCACCCAGGGGCGTTCCGCCGTCCTGTCCGGAGGGAGTCGCGGTCCCGTTCGGCGCCTCCCATCTTGTAGCGAAGCCGGCCTCTTCTTTCCGTCCTGTCGCGGCTCCTGCGCAGGCGCACTGCTCTGCCCTGGTGAGGGCAGAGCAGAGTACTGCAGTGCGCAGGCGCCGGACCTCTCTGACCTTTCCCGGCGCCTGCGCACTGCCTGGCTGGAAGTCCGAAGTTACGTCACAAGAGCTCAATGCAAGGATAGGCAGAACGAGGCTCTCATAGACTTGTATTGAAAAGTGACCTCTGACTCGCTCCTTGAAACACAGGAGCTGCAGGCAGGTCACTTTTTTGCAGGAGACTAATGGGAGTGACGCCAGAAAAGGATGAAGGCAGCCACAGGTGAGCATGAGACCAGGGGCATTGATCTTACATTTAAAGCACCACTACAGTGGTGCAATAACCAAAAACACTGAAGTGGTGCTTTAATTAACTCCTATTTTTCTTGTTTTGTGTATATAAGAAAGATGGTAAATAAAAAAAAAACAAAAAAAAAAAAAACGAATTGTGAACTTGTACTGTATAAGTGATCAGTGAATTTGCAAAAAAAAGTGCATTATATTGTAAAATCAGTGGTGCCATTCAAACATACATCTCGACCCACAAAAAACAAGTTCTCACACGGCCATATTGACGGAATTATAAAAGTCATGGCTCTTGGAAGAAGGGGAGTAAAAAATGGCACATGGAAAATGGCTCAGGGGTGAAAAAGGTTAATGAGGGTTTCCAGGCTGAAACAAAGTCTGCAGTTACTCTTTGTGACTTCAGTCTGCCGAATTGTGACAGTGTGCGATGTATACAATAAAGCAAATTGTCTCTTCAGAGAGAAAGAGAGCTAGAACTCTAGTGCCACCTATTGGAAGGTAGCAATCCTACAAGTTAATGTTGACCCTTTAACGAGCCTTGTCACATGACCTAGGATAAGAGCCAAACCAGAATCTCAATTTGCAGACACTGTTTCTGGGAAATGCCCCTCAGCAGTGTAAAGTGGAGATCTGGTTTGGCTGTGTAAGAGGCGTCTGACCGATATCCAAGAAGTATCGTTTCTCCTTGCAGAGATCGACATGCTAAGCATGCCGAGATGAAGAGACTTAAAGCCGCAATGCTACCTTCCAATAGGTGGCACTAGAGTTCTAGCTCTCTTCCTCTCTGAAGAGACAATTTGCATAATTAGCATATTTCCCAGAGGAGCATTGCGGCTTTAAGTCTCCTCATCTCGGCATGCTTAGCATGTCGATCTCCGCAAGGAGAAACAATACCTCTTGTATACAATAAAGCGACACTTCAGCATTTGTTTGGTTTTTTGTCAGCTCTGGAGTGGTTCTTTAAGCGTAAAACCCCTACCCCATGTCATATACTCGCCCTCCTACATTTTCACCGTTTTTCGACACCGGTCTGGTCCCGCGGCGCCATCTTGTGAGCGCAGCTTCTGACTGGCCAGAAGTCAAAAGCCAAGTCACAAGCTCTCAATGCAATCTAAGAACGAGGCTTTCATAGACTTCCATTGATTAGTGACCTCCAAGGCGCCTGGAGCAGCAGGTCACAAACTGGACACTGAAAGGAACGGCGGCGAAAACAGATGAAAACGACAGAAGGCGAGTATGAGACCGGGCAGGGGACTTGGATTTTTTAAGCACCACTTCAGGAGTGAAATAAAAAAAATAAACGCTCGAGTGGTGCTTTAGGCCACGGTCATACGTTCAGTATTTTAAATCAATGTTTGTGTTTTCAATAATTTTTATTAAATATTAATTTGTTTATATATAAGGAAGAGAAATAGGACAAGGAAAGGCAAACAGGGGCAAGGAAATATTTATTAATGAGGGTCCACAAAGGAAAGAAAAGGGGAAGGAAAATAAGGGAAGAACAGAGATTGTACAGTCATATTTGTTACAAGAACAAAGAATGTAAGATAACAATATACAAATCCCAGAAATTCAAGTCATAACATATTAATCACCTGAGGTAATAATGAAAAAACACGGATTTTGGTAAAGACTTACCTGTAAAATCCTTTTCAGCGAAGGAAGGAAGAGAGACACAGTAATTCATTACTGATGGGTAGGCGGAGCCCCAGATCAGGATGTTACCTCAGATCAAAAGAGTGATGACTGGCTGGCCCCTCCAGCTCGGGCTCCTCCTACTCAGCTCCAGTCGTATCAAAGCTTTTAGGAAAAGAGCCAAGATCACCAGCGGAGCAACATAACCCCTTCTGAAGGCACTTCAGAGAAAAAACACAAGGATACAGGTTATGCATGCAAAGAAAGCCAAAAACCACAGAGTTCCAGGTACTACTCACGGAACCTGACTACTGCGATGAGCTGGCGATGCTGGAACAGAGCCTTAGCGCGCTGACCTCAGCCCAGATAATCGCTATCAGATAAGGGTCGCGCTGCATCTGAAAACATCAACACACTTCTGCCGTGGGAGGGTACTGTGTCTCTCTTCCTTCCTTCGCTGAAAAGGATTTTACAGGTAAGTCTTTACCAAAATCCGTGTTTCAGCTGCAGATGAAGGAAGAGAGCCACAGTAATTCATTACTGATGGGACGTCCCAAAGCAGTTCAAGAATAAGGGTGGGAAAAAACCAACAAAAGGCAGAAACCCAACAACCTTAACAACAAAGCGCAACCAGCGCTAAACACAAGTTCATCCAGAACTTTAAACTACAGCTGCCTGCAGGACCCTACGTCCGAGGGCTGCATCAGCGGAAGCACTGACGTCCACTTTATAAAATCTTGTAAACGTGTGGACAGAGCGCCAAGTCGCCGCTCGGCAAAGCTGCACTGCCGAAGCACCTTGATGAAAAGCCCACGATGAAGCCACAGCTCTCGTGGAATGGGCTCGAATCTTAATCGGGCAAGATTCACCCCGAAGACGGTAAGCTTCCAAAATAGCTGACCGGATCCAACGAGCTATAGAACCCTTGGAAGCTCGTTGACCACGCCGACGACCTGCCGAAACCACAAACAGGGAGTCCGTCTTACGAAAACCTTGAGTAATAGATAGATAAAACTTCAAGGCCCGCACTAAATCCAATGTGTGTAAATCTCGCTCTTTCGTATTCTTCGGATCCGGACAGAGTGAAGGCAACACAATATCCTGGTTAACATGAAATTGTGACACCACTTTAGGCAAAAAATCACCCCGAGTGCGAAGCACTACACGATCCGGAAAAAACTCCAGAAAAGGAGGCGAGCAAGAAAGAGCTGCCAATTCAGAAACTCTCCTCAAGGAAGTGACTGCAACAAGGAAAGCCACCTTCCAAGAAAGTAAAGAAAGGCTAGCAGAAACCATAGGTTCAAAAGGTTTATGCTGAAGAGCCTCCAAAACAAGGTTGAGCCGCCAAGGAGACACGGGTGCCTTCCGCGGCGGAAACTTACGAGAGATACCTCGGAAAAAAGAGATCACGTCTCTATTCGAAGCAATGGTTCTCCGGAATAATAAGGACAGAGCAGAAATCTGACCTTTCAGAGTGCTAACTGCCAAACCCTTGTCTAGCCCATGCTGCAGAAAAGCCAACAGGTTGGGAATGGAAAATTTTCTCGGGTTCCGAGAAGACCCCAAACACCACGAAAAGAAGGTTTCCCAAATTTTGTGGTAAATCCTAGAAGTAGCCGGACATCTTGCAGCACGAAGGGTAGCAATGACCTCGGCTGAAAAACCTCTACGGGTCAAGATCTCGGTCTCAAGAGCCACGCCGTCAAACGCAGGGACATCAAGTCCGGATGACAAATGGGCCCCTGAGTCAACAAGTCCTGTTGAAGAGGGAGTGGAAACGGAGGTGCCGCCAACAGCGACATTATTGTCGAGAACCACACCCTTCTTGGCCAGTCTGGAGCTATCAGAATAGCTGGAATTCTCTCTAGTCTGATCCGACGCAGCACTAGAGGAAGTAAGGATATCGGCGGGAATACATAGATCAGCTTGAACTGATCCCACTGAGCCACTAGAGCATCCACCGCCACCGCCTTCGGGTCCTTGTACCTGGACATGAATGTCGGTAACTTGGCATTGGACCTGGAAGCCATCAAATCCACTTGGGGGGTTCCCCAGCGAGAGCACAGTAGTGCAAAAACTTCCGGGTGGAGGCTCCATTCCCGGGATCCATCCTTCTGCGACTGAGAAAGTCCGCTGTAATATTCTGAACCCCTGGAATGTGAATCGCCGAAATGGCTGGTACATTGGCCTCTGCCCAAATCAGAATTCGGGACACCTCTACCATGAGTCTGGAACTCCTTGTCCCACCTTGGTGATTGATATACGCGACAGCCGTCGCATTGTCTGTCTGCACACGGACTGGCAGACCGCTCAAAGGGACCGTCCAATGTTGGAGGCAAAGAAAAATCGCCCTCAATTCCAGGATGTTGATCGGAAGCACAGACTCTTCCGGTGACCATACCCCCTGAATCCAGAGATTGTTCCAAACACCCCCCCAGCCCGACAGGCTGGCCTCGGTGGTTATGACTGACCACTTCAGAGGGAGGAAAGACTTCCCCAGAGAGAATGCCCCTGGACGTAACCACCATTCTAGAGAATCCCGCACCGCGCGAGAAATGGTGACACTGCAATCCAGCGATTGCGACTGGTTCCATCGACTCAAGATGAACCTTTGAAGAGTCCTGGAGTGGAACTGGGCAAAAGGAATTGCCTCCATGGACGCCACCATCAGTCCCAGAAGACGCATACACTTCCGTAGGGACATTGCCATTGAGGATGTCATAATCTGTACATGTCGAAGAAGACATGACTGTTTGTCTGGTGGTAGGGAAACTACCGACCGAAACGTGTCGAGATGCATTCCCAAAAAGAGAATTGTCCTCGATGGTTCCAGGGACGACTTCTCCCAATTGACCAGCCAACCGAAGTCTTTCAGAAACTGAAGAGACAAATCCCGAGCCGTCAATGCCTCCTCCTCCGAGGAAGCCACGATCAAAAGATCGTCCAGATAAGGGAGAATCGTAATCCCCTGTCTTCGAAGGAGTGCCATGAGGGGCGCCAGAACTTTTGTAAAGACCCTTGGCGCTGAGGCTAAGCCGAACGGCAGAGCCACGAACTGGTAATGATTCTGACCTATGGCAAATCGAAGAAAGCGCTGATGAGCCTTTCCGATGGGAATATGCAAATAGGCGTCGCGAATGTCGATTGACACCAGAAAATCGTTCTGTGACAGAGCTGCCACAACGGAACGAAGCGACTCCATGCGAAATTTCCGGGCATGGACATGCCGGTTTAATCGCTTGAGATCCAGAATCGGGCGAAATTTGTTCTCCTTTTTGGGAACTATAAAAAGGTTGGAATAAAAACCTTTCCCTCGGTCCTCTGACGGAACCGGTATCACTACACCCTTTTGTAGTAGCGATTCGACCTCTCGCTGTAGAGCGACAACAAGCTCGGGTTCCGACGGAACGCGAGATTGACAAAAAACATTTGGGGGTTGAGAAGCAAACTCTATGAAATAGCCTGCCGACACTATCCGCGTTACCCAGGAATCTGGAACGCGAGCCATCCAAGTCTCCTTGAAAAGAAGCAGGCGACCCCCCACTCGAGAATCCTCGAGTGGACCCCTGGCGTCAATCCGACTTTGCGGTTTTCTTGTCAAGTTCCCGCTTGTTCTGGCGGAAACTCTGCTTCCAGGGAGTACGAGTTTTCTGAGAGGATTTCTTTCCTGAGAAAGAAGGACGACCCGATCCCCACGAGGAGTGACTAGATCGTCCTCGGCCCCGAAAGGACCGCCGACCACTATAAACACCAGGCTTACTGGACACCGAGGCCATGGCCCTTCGCTGTGGTAATGCTGATTCCCTTGCCTTAGCCTTGGAAATCAGCTCTGTGAGGTCGGATCCAAAAAGATGGCCACCCTTGTAAGGTAAGGTCAACAACCCTTGTTTGGAAACTGCGTCCCCGGCCCACTGTCTGAGCCATAAAGCTCTTCTGACTGTGACCGCTGAAGCTTGCGCTTTGGCCAGCAGAGATGCCATATCCAGACCGGCATCAAAGACATAACAGGCTGCCGTTTCTAATCCCGTATCTCAGATAACGGAGATTCATTTTGCAACTCCGTCTTCAGACGTGCCAACCAGCTTAGAGAAGCTCTAGCAGCACACATGGATCCTAGCACTGCTCGAAATCCATGACCCGCAGCCTCATAGCTTGCTTTTGCCGCCAATTCTGCCTTTCTATCCAAAGGCTCCTGTAAGCTCGCTTTTCCCTTAATAGGGAGTAGTGAGGATTTATTAAGCTGAGATAAAGACACATCCACTTCAGGAGCAGAGGTCCAATTAGCCTTTAACTCCGTAGAGCAAGGATAAAGTGTATCAAAGAAATGCGTTCCATGAAAACGCTTATCTGGACATAGACGTTCCTCCTCTATTACACTATTAAGCTCATCCAGAGCTGGCAATGTTGTGCGCGAAGCACGGGACTCCTGGAACATGCGTGCTGATTTACCAGGACGACTAGTTACCTCCTCCGGTAACTGTAGTATATCTCTCATGGCTTCAATTAATGCCTCCGTACGCTTCGCCATAGAGGAACGCCCCTGCGGCTCGTCCGCATCTGAATCGGATATTTCTCCATCCGAATATAAAGGGGAACTCTGCCCAATATCAGATACCTCTGACTCGCTCCGTGTAGAGGCCGGTAACGGCCTGCGTCGCTTCCTCTGAGAGGCATTAGCAGACACATATTGACCTAAAAGGTCAGATAAGTTATTAATCGATCGAGCGATATCATCCAATTTTCCACCGCTGTCGACCGCAGCGCTAGACGCTGTGGAGGTCTGCGTATCTGATTGCCGCAATGGCACTGGGACGTGATCCGCGGCATCTGAACTCTGTTCAGACATGTCTCATCTGTATGAGCAGGTCAAAGCGGTAATACCAGCAAAAAACTATGCGGTTTTTTTTTTTTTTTTTTTTTCAAACGCTGAAGGGTTAACGCTCCACCAAGCAGAGTTACCCCAGCGGTATTCAGTCAGCAAATTTAGCAGGTAGAAATAACCCTCAAAGGGGTTAATATTGCAAACTCACCAAAATATATATATATTTGTGAGTCCCAGCCAATTTTTATGTCTCTGATGAGACTGCAGCTGCAGGATGGCGATCGCTGCGCTGCGGGGTGAGGAATCCACACTCACCCAGCTGGCCGTGGTGTCTATATGAGGAGGGGAGCGGTCCGAGGAGCCCAGGAGCCTGAGTAATGGCCGCCACAGTGAGGGGGTCGCAGGAGAAAAGCCAGAGCGCGCGTCTTCCTGCTCAAAAGACCGGGATCGATAGGCCACGCCCCCTGCTAGCTCAAATAATGAGCGCGAACTCTCCCCGCTCCTGCTCCCTCCCTGTCCTGCAGCTATCTGCCTGCGGACAAAAAATCACCACATCTTCATGTAGTAGCGCTGTCACAGTAGCGCTGAAGCATACTGACATTACATGTAGTAGCGCTGTCACAGCAGCGCTGAAGCTTACTGACATTTACATGTAGTAGCGCTGTCACAGCAGCGCTGAAGCATACTGACATTACATGTATTAGCGCTGTCACAGCAGCGCTGACGCATACTGACATAGTAACGCTGACATTAGTAATAGCGCTGCTCATTCAGACGCTAAAGCACTCACACATAATTATTATTAAAATTTGTGTGGAGTACTCACCAGCCAAGGCGCCACAGGGACCCTCAGGGGTTTCTGGCGCAGTGCCCATGCTTCCCTCCAGGGCGAAGAACGCAGTGACCGCACGTGTGGTTTGCGTTCCCGCCAGAAAAGCTCTCCTCATCCCCCAGGGCCGGCAAGGATTCTGCAGGGACTTTGAGTAAATACAGATCCGCCAAGGGAGAGGTTGGGGTACAGCAGCGCTGATACCCCTGAGACCTCTAGACCAACTAGTGATCCAAGTCTCCTGTCCGAATATTAAAATAATAAAATTTTCTGAGGAGCTGCATTAGCAGCGACCATCCTCTGGACCTCAAATCTTAGACTGGAGCTGAGTAGGAGGAGCCCGAGCTGGAGGGGCCAGCCAGTCATCACTCTTTTGATCTGAGGTAACATCCTGATCTGGGGCTCCGCCTACCCATCAGTAATGAATTACTGTGGCTCTCTTCCTTCATCTGCAGCTGAAATAACATTTTAAGGAAATAATTGACTCCAAAGATCTCATTTTTTGTAATATTTTTCAAACCTATTATTTACCACGGCAAATTTGTTTTAATATGTTTTATGTAAAGATATTTTTGCAATAATGTCATTGAGATTGGGAGTTTGTTTTTTCCATCAGGCTCCTATTGAAGTTTTTACTACCAGAAATATATGGATTAGAAGGCATGGGGAGGTGTTCCATCTCAAGAGAAAGAAGGACCATTTGGGGCGACAAAGTGATCATCCTCTTCAATAATTTTTTTTAATTAACTGGGAGACTTACTTGGTACCACAGATTTTTAAGTTTCGGACAGCTCCAATAAATATGTATTAAGTCACTTATTTCCCACAATCTCTCCAGCAATTAGGAGAATAATTAATTATTGTTTTCAAAAGTCTAATTGGTGTATATTACCACCTAAAAAACCTGTTATAGTAAGACTTATGGAGAGATGTGCAGATGTTGGAAACAGAGTAGTTTTAGGCTTTTTAAATTATTAGTGTTCCAAAGTAATTTGTGGTTTGGATTCCCTATCAATAGGCCGATTAACTCAATTACAAGAGTTTTACGATTTAAAAGGGTATGAATTTGTTCTTTAATCAGTAAGAAGTGAAGGAAGTCCGTGCTTCTGCAGAAGTCCAAGAATCGGGAATATCTCCTTTGCCCATAACTTTAACAAAGGAAAGGGGAACATTTTTTAATTCTTCAAATTTATAAGTTTTTTTTTTATTGAGATTAGCCCTTTTTTTTCTAAGCAAGAAAAATGTCTTTAAAAATAGGATTAAGGGGTTCTGGCAGTAAAGGGTTAATTAAGTGTTTGAAAAAGTAAATATGTAAGGGGAACTTTGCTATTATTAAGTAACTCCAGATCATGACAAGCATTAGATGGGGCATCTAATAACCAACTCATAATTTTGTTTTATATGGTTGGAATTATTACATATAAAGTTTTGGTAGACCCATACCTCCTCTAGATGAGATTTTCCATAGGATACCCCTTGCAATACTTTCCCTTACATCAGTATTTGCAAACCAAAATCAGGAATGGAACAATTCAAGGAAAAGTATAATAGAAACTCTGTCACCACTTCTACATTTTTTACTCACTCCTGATTTTTTGCTTACAAATACTGAGGTAAAATACTGACCAAATCCTGAAGGTATAAACGTGGCCTTAAAGCGATTCCCCTTGCAGGAGAGCAGTGAAGCAACCAATGATTGGCATACACGTGGTCATGTGCTGATTAGACTCAAGGAAGTCAGACAAGTCTAATCCACCATTGACCCCAAGTACACAAATCGCATATACAAGTGCTTCTCACAAAATTAGAATATCAAAAGGTTAATTTATTTCAGTTCTTCAATACAAAAAGTGAAACTCATCTATAGAGTCATAACTAAGAGTGATCTATTTCAAGTGTTTATTTCTGTTACTGTTGATGATTATGGCTTACAGCCATTGAAAACCCAAAAGTCATTATCTCAGTAAATTGGAATAATTAACAAAAACACCTACAAAGGCTTCCTAAGTGTTTAAAAAGGTCCCTTAGTCTGTTTTTGTAGGCTCCACAATCATGGGGAAGAGTTCTGCCCTGACGTTGACACACTCCACAAGGAGGGTAAGCCACAAAAGGTCATTGCTAAAGAAGCTGGACTTTCACAGAGTGCTGTATCCAAGCATATTAATGGAAAGTTGAGTGGAAGGAAATAGTGTGTTAGAAAAAGATTCACAAGCAACCGGGATAACCGCATCCTTGAAAGGATTGTTTAAGGGAACCTGTCACCAGTTTTGTGACATAGCAGCTAAAATATCACCTTATTCAGTGTCTGCTATGCATTCCCTAACTCCTTATATAACCCCTGACTCCCTTGTATACTCCCAAAAAACCTTTTTAATCTCTCCATCGCTGTGTGGTAATCTTCTCAGTCCGGTCCGATGGGTGTGGTTTTGGGCCTTTGCATCCCTCCCCCAGCTTCTGCTCGCCATCCCCCTGACATTTGGAAAACGATCCATATCACCATGCGACATATATCACGCCTGCTTAGAAATATTGCGGTTTGCGCCTGCGCAGTATGCTTTAGCCATCTGCGGGCAAAGCTGAAATACAGAAGTGTCATGCGCCAACACACATACTTCCGGCTCATGTACCAGAACTACGTTTGCCAGCGTAAGCGCACTTCTGTTTTAGGGAATGCATAGCACACATTGAATAAGGTGAACTTTTTAGCTGCTATTTCACAAAACTGATGACCGGTTCCCTTTAAGAAAAGGGCCATTCAAAAATTATGGGGAGATTCACAAGGAGTGGACTGCTGCTGGAGTCATTGCTTCAAGAGTCACCACACACAGACAGGACATGGGCTACAAGTCTCACATTCCTTGTGTCAAGCCACTCATGACCAATAGACAACACCAGAAGCGTCACACCTGGCCCAAGGAGATAAAGAACTGGACTGTTGCACAGTGGACCAGGGTGTTTTCAGATGAAAGCAAATTTTGTATTCCATTTGTGAATACTTCTCCGTCCAATTATGACAAGAGCATTCTTAAAGTGATACCTTTATTGGCTAACCAGAAAATTATATGTTACATTCCAAATGTAATCTTGCCTGAAGAAGGAGCCTCTGCGCTCTGAAAGCTTGCGAACATATAATTTTCTGGTTAGCCAATAAAGGTATCACTTTAAGAATGCTCTTGTCATAATTGGACGGAGAAGTATTCACATCGATTTTTCTGGCTAACACAGTACCACAATATAATTTATTATTGTATACCGTATTCCATTTGGAAATGTATTTAATAAATCAATAGTATATATGAAAATAAGCAACTTTGTAATATAGAGTGGCTTGCAAAAGTATTCACCCCCTTGGCACTATTCGTGTTTTGCTACCTAACTACCTGGAATTTCACTGAGTTTTTTTTGAGGATTTGCATCAGTTCATGTGAAGAACATTTGGTTTTTATTGTGAAACATACCGCAAATAGGACAAAATAACTGAAAACTTCAGTGTGCAGAACTATAAACCACACTAACATCCGTACTTTGAGCCTCCTTTAGCCGCAATTGCAGCGCAAGTCACTTTGGATAAGTCTACATGAGCTTTCCACAGCTTGCCACTGGGATTTTTGCCCATTACTCAAGGCAAAACTGCTCCAGCTCCTTCAAGTTAGATGGTTTCCTCTGGTGAACAGCAATCTTCAAGTCTGACAACAGATTCTCAATTGGATTCGGGTCTGGGCTTTAACTAGGGCACTCAAAAACATTGATATGTTTCCTTTTAAACCACTCGATTATTGCTTTCGTAATATACTTTGAGTTATTGTATTATTGGAAGGTGAAACTCCGTTCCAGTCTCAAATCACTGACAGACTGAAATAGGTTTTGCTCCAGAATATCCCTGTATTTTGCACCATCCATTTTCCCTGTCCCTGTTGCCTAAAAACATCCCCACAGCATGATACTAGCACCACCATGTTTCCCTGTGGGGATGGTGTTCTTTGGGTGATGAGTTCTGTTGGTTTGGCACCAAATATACGGTAGCTTTTCAATTGGTGGCCAAAAAGTTAAATTTTGGTCTCATTTGACTACAACACCTCTTTTGCTATGCAAACGGTCAGCTCTGCACTGACAAAGTTGCTGATCATGCTCTGAACATGATCTAGCAACTTTGCTAGGTCTGGTGACCCAGATGTCGTCATGAAGACATCGGGTAACCCTTGCAAGGAATGGGAGCCCGCGATGACGTCGCGGTGCCTCTGAGCCAAGGGCAAAGGGGCTGTCTTCTCTCTGCCTGCTCCCGGAATGCTGCGATCAAGTTCAGTCGCAGGATTTAGAGGGTTAAAGTGTCCGGAATGGTGCGGGACTGCTCTTGGCACTGAGTGCCGGGTGTTAGCTGTCAGAATCAGCTGACATCCTGCAGTGGTTGCATGCGCGCACAGCTCGTGTGTGCGCAAGATTGCTTGGACATATCCATCCGTCCCAGGTCAATAAGGCCCAGGTCACAGGGACGTATGGAGTGGTCCAAGGTGGGAAAGGGGTCACTGTATTGGAATAAAGAAAGTTCATGTGTAGATAGTTTAGATTTCATCTCATCATATGTAAACAGATTCCTTGTTACATGATTAGTTATAGCTGCAAAATTAAACAGACCAGTTGGAGCCCATACACCTGTTAAAGAAGGAGTCAAGGCTTCAAGAAGGTTTGGATGAAATAAGAAGGATGTAAGGGGTAGCTTATGGATGACCATTTCAATTTCTTAGAGCAAGTCCTCCAGATGTCTCTGGTAAGGTTCTCTGGACCTAGGAGTTCTTTAGAAGGGGGATTATATGGACAGTTCCACATCAGAAAGTTAGGATGTGCTGGGGCAAGCCAGAGTATTTCAATTTCCATTAATTTTGTATATTCGGGTTTAGATGACCATGCTGGGATTCTCCATAGATGAGAATTTTTGAACAATGTCCTCTAATGAATATTATTTATTTGGTTTCATCTGTTTTCATTGAATTGTTATCTGTTCATAAATTAACCTTTTTTATTTTTCTTTTTAAATTTGTATTTTGTGAAATATGAAATACTTTAATAAAAATGTACAATTAAAAAAAACAAAAAGCCTGCAGTGAAATTAGATGTTCTATTACTTGTTCTGCCCATGGCAATGAAGCTTCCTCTGTCCTGTATGGCCACACTGTTCAGAGGACACTCCTTGTAGCTCATTGTCACGGGGCTCTCATTGTGCGTTGTCTCAGGATTTACATAGTCTGCAGGTAAAATGAACACGACGGTGGACTAAATAAACAGTAGAGATATTCCGCTTTTGTTGAGATCTGAAAACTGTCGTCAATGTGGAACATTCATGTGCGCAGCGAATCGGGTGTGAATGGGAGACATTTCTATATATGTAGTTTTGTGATCCTATTTTTATCTTTACTACATTGTTATCCTGTGTTCTGTTGCACAGCACTGTTTGTGTTTTACCTTGAGATACAAATATTATTTTTTTACTTTTGTTGCTATAGTAACAGATGGCATACCCACCCAGTAGTTCTACTTACCATAGGTGTGCTTTGTCTTTTTTGCAGCTCTCGGTGAGCAGGGCTTTTAGATGTGTCTTCTGCAGTGCTTCTCTGTATGAATGATAAGCTCTATCAATGCCAGATAACAAAGTCTGCTTTGGAAAATTGCATTGAAAGTGAACCTGTCAGCACGTATTTGTAATGTAAAGTACAGACATTTCTGTAATGGCGCCGTAATACTGATTACTGTGACACCTTTGGAGAAGAAATCTGCATTGTGGTTCTCTTTGAAGTTTTCTTCTAATTAGATTTGGGTGCACAGGGGCCGGACAGTACAGGAGGTCTCCTCTTCCCAGTTTGTGATCCCTGACCCCTCCGCTGCTTCCGGTCTGTGAATGACCGTCTTTCTCTGCTTGAAATCTCAGCAGTGACATGCCATTCACAGAAACGGGGCAGCAGAGGGGCCGGGGAATCACAGACAGAGAGTAAAAGATTCAATGTTTTCCCCTCACCACGACAGCACCCACTGAGAGGGGAATCCCCCCTAGGAATAGGAAACCTACGGAGAGATAAAAGGGGCGGCCCCCCTCGCTCCCACAGTTGGTTTCCTGTTCCAAGAGGGAACCTGTGGAGAGAGAAGAGGATACCTGGAGTTGGATGCCGCCCGTGCGGTTGTTGCGGGGACGGCGGGGGCTCCAATTCGAGAAGCGGCGTCGGGGACAGCATAGCTCTGCTCTCCCTCTGTCGGCAGGACGCCATGAGGCCGAGATCCGGGGTGTCGCCTCGGCTCATGGTGAGAATACAGCAGGGCGACGCTGGTCCAGGGCGGTGCAGCAAAGGATCGGGCGCGCCACAGGGGGATTCAGCCGACGGCGCACGTGTGCAGGCCCAGAAGCTCTCCCCCGGAAGTCTCCGGTTTACTTCTGAGGCGGTACCATGGAGGGTGCCCTGCGGCTAGGCCGCGCAGGCGCGGACAATCCGGCAAGCCGGAAGTGAGAGCACTTCCGGGTAACAAGCGACTGGGAAAAAAAAAGGGGGAGAGATAGGAGAATAAAAGCGCCGACACCAGCGATCCCATTGTGCACCATGGCATCGCCAAGCGAAACCCCTGTTCTCCCCTTAGAGGAGGCCACAGGATCAGCACAAAGCAGCCGCAGAAGCAGCAGCACCCATCCCCGTTACCGAAGGGCAGCAGGAATAAACCTGGACGGTCCTCAGCGCAGCCGATGTCTTCACCTCCACATCCGGTACCATTTTGTCTCAAGCTTCACTGGGTGAGTATGCTATTCCACCTATTAAGCTGAGAAGTTCCCCCTTTCTGTATACCCTAGGCAAAAAGGACTGAAAAAACTAAACATAAAGAGTGTGGTCTCTGTTCCCAACCCCTCCGGACAGCCACCCTAAAAGAATGTGCCAGATTTGCATTGCACAAACCCTGCAGGAGGAGTCCTCCATAAGAACGGAGAACGTCAGGACATTGATCAGGGAAGAGTTACAGGCCCTAAAAACTGACAGTCTCGTAGGGTCGAGGTCTATTAGAGAGTTCCCAGGATCCGAGCAATCCTCGGACGCAGAGGAAAAGGCCTCACTCTCTTCCCGAGAATTCCTCTCATTTGACGGCGAACAACAGAGATGTTTCCCTATAGACAGTGTTAATAATTTAGTTAAATCTGTCAGGAGAACCATGGGTCTGCCAGAGGCCAAAGATCCCAGAACCCCTCAGGACATAATGTTTGCAGGGCTGTCTGAAAAGAAAAGGCGTTTATTTCCCTTGATCCCAACAGTTAAGGACTTAATAGCTAAAGAATGGGACAAACGGTCAAAGGGGTCTCACGTCAACATCTAAGAAACGTTACCCCTTTGATGATAAGGACCTCTCTTTATGGACCAAAGCCCCGAAAGTGGACGCGGCTGTAACCTCCACGTCCAGACGCTCCTCTCTGCCAGTAGATGACTCAGGGACATTACTGGACCCATTAGACCACAAGGCAGATTCACTGTTAAAAAGAACGTGGGAGTCATGTACAGGGGCATTAAAACCTGCTATATCGGCTACATGCACGGCAAGATCTATGCTAGTTTGGTTAAATGATCTAGAGGAAAGTATAAAAGCAGGCCTGTCCCGGGATAAGCTGATATCCAGCATTCCCCTGATTAGGGGTGGCGCAGCCTTTCTGGCAGACGCCTCAGCCGACTCGATACGTCTAGCCGCCAAATCAGCGGGGCTAACGCTGCTCGTCGAGCACTCTGGTTAAAACGGTGATCCGCAGACAAAATCTAAACTCTGCAGCCTTCCGTGCCAGGGTGAGTACCTCTTTGGTAAAAAATTGGACGAGATCCTCACCAAAGCAGGAGAAAGAAAAAAGGGGTTCCCTAACACCTTTGTTCCATCATACAGGATGGCCTTCCGAAAACCTACTTTCAATAAGAGGAAAGATTATTGGGTCCAGGACCGCTGGGCTCATAAAGGAACAAGACAGAAGGGGACCTTGTTTGGCAAGCAACCCTTCAGATCGTATGAGAAGCCACGGCAAATCTGACCTGCCGGTGGGTGGCAGACTAGCCTTTTTTAGTCAACAGTGGAAGCGGGTGACATCAAGCTTTTGGGCCACTAATCTGATAACATCTGGCCTAAAATTTGAATTTGTCTGGGTCCCCCCCGGACACCTTCCTATTGACTTCTCTAAGATCCCAATCTCAACAGAGAGCCTTGGAGTTGGAAATAAGAAGTCTATTATCCAAGAGGGTCTTAGTGGAAGTTCCAGTTCGTCAAAGAGGGAAAGGGTTCTATACTCTATTTTTGGTACCAAAACCAGATGGTTCACATAGGACTATAATAAATCTGAGAAAGTTGAATGTCTTTTTAGAGAACCGAACCTTCAAAATGGAGTCTATCAAATCAACCATAAAAATTTTGTTTCCTAGATGCTTTGTCAGTGGTCGACCTCAAGAATGCATATTATCATCTGCCAATAGATGCCAAACATCAAAATTATCTCCGGGTAGCGGTCTGGTTGGATGGTCAAGTTTGTCACCTCCAGTACACAGCAATGCCCTTCGGGTTGTCCGTGGCTCCCAGAGTGTTTGATGGCAGAGGTGATGTCATATTTAAGATTAAAAGACACCCTTATAGTCCCATATCTAGATGATCTATTGGTAATAGGGAATTCCACCTCGCAATGTCAACAACGTCTCCTTAACGTGATCTCGTCCTTACAGGAGTTGGGATGGCTAATCAGTTGGGAAAAATCCAGACTACGGCCGACAACCTGCCAGACAATCCTGGGCCTTCTGATAGACTCCGTAAGTCAGAGGTGCCTTCTTCCAGAGGCTAAGCAGCTAACAATAGTTAGGAAAGTAGAGTCAGTGATTAACAACCCCACTATATCTCTTAGGCTGGGGATGTCTCTCTTTGGTTCATTAACATCATGCATTCCAGCTGTTCCTTGGGCTCAGTTGCACACTAGACAGCTACAGAACACTGTTCTATGGGAGGAGATAAGATTACAGGGTCGTCTTGATAGTCCTATGCCCTTATCGACAGAATTACTACAATCCTTGGGTTGGTGGCTAAAAGTAGATAATCTTTCAGGGGGATCCCTTATGTAATAAAACCTTCCAAGATAGTTTTTACGGATGCCAGTCCTAAAGGGCCCGTCTCACACAACGATCTCGCTAGCGAGATCGGTGCTGAGTCACTAGTTTTGTGACGCAGCACCGAGCTCACCAACGATATCGCTGTGTGAGACATTCAGCGACGATCAGCCCCCCTCCCGGGTATCGCTGATCGTCGCTGAAATGTCTGGACATTTTTTTGATCGCTGGTCTCCCGCTGACAGGCACGCATCGCTGCGTGTGACAGGCGGGAGACCAGCGATCCGCTGGTAACCAAGGTACACAGCGGGTTTCCAGGCGCGGGGCTGTGCCTAGAAACCCGCTGTGTACCTTGGATACCAGCGCCCTGATGCAGGGAGCTGGTATCCAAGGTACACAGCGGGTTTCCAGGCACCGCGCAGCGCTTGGAAACCCGCTGTGTACCTTGGATACCAGCTCCCTGCATCAGGGCGCTGGTATCCAAGGTACACTGCGGGTAACTAAACGATGTTACCCGCAGTGTCCTTGTGCTGATCGCTGCCCTGAGCTGCCTGTTTGGCAGCTCAGCAGCGATAATATAGCGATACACCAGCGATCCTGACAAATGCATATCGTTGTCGGGATCGCTGGTGTATCGCTATGTGAGACCCAGCCTTTAGGGATGGGGAGCACACCTGGGGAACAAGTGGTTCAGGGCCAATGGTCCAATGTTGAAGAGAACGACTCATCAAATGTAAGAAAATTAAAGGCCGTTTTCCATGCTATATACAATTTTCTTCCACAGTTACGGGGGAAACATATAAGAGTACTGTCAGACAACATGACATCCATGGTGTACATAAACCATCAAGGAGGAACGAAATCAGAAACTCTCATGTCTATAACAGACGAGATACTATCAATAGCGGAAAAGCATCTTCTGTCTCTCTCAGCTCTGCATATCAGAGGAGCGGACAACTCGAAAGCAGACTTCCTCAGTTGCCAGACAGTCCATCAGGGAGAATGGGTGCTCAACCATCGCATTTTCAAAAAGATAACAGGGTTATGGGGCACACCAGAGATAGACCTCTTCGCAACAAAAAAGAACAGACAGGTCGAGAAGTTTGCTTCATTGTCTCGGGTGGACAATCCGGACGTTCTTGACTCCCTTCAAGTTCCATGGAAATTTCGTCAAGCATATGCCTTTCCCCCAATGATAATTCTGCCCGTTGTAATCCGGAAGTTAAGAGACGAAGGGGCGAATGTTATCCTAATCGCCCCCTTTTGTCCCAAGAGACCATGGTTTTCCTGGCTCAGAGCCATGTCAATCTCGGAACCATGGATCCTCCCAGAGGATCAAGACCTGTTATCCCAGGGACCCTTTTTCCGGTGAGGGGATTATGACTGACTGCTTGGCATTTGAAAGGCAGATATTAACACTAAGAGGCTTTTCCGAATAATTAACACTCTCCTACACAGTAGAAAGGAGTCCACCACAAAAATATATGTTAGAGTGTGGAGGAAATTCTTTACCTTCTATCCTGCGGCCCTGTCTAAAAAAGGACCCATTCCCATCATCCTAGAATTTCTGCAGAAGGGACATGAATTGGGCCTTTCAGTCAGTACATTGAAGGTACAGGTTTCGGCTCTAGGAGCTTTATATGGCCACAACGTGGCAGGAGATAAATGGATAGTTCGCTTTGTATCAGCCTGTCAAAGACGAGAACTGGTACATATCCCACAAATGCCACCTTGGGATCTCAACCTAGTGTTGGATGCCTTAACAAGAGCACCATTTGAACATCTTCATCTAGCCCCAATAAAATATGCTTCCCTCAAAACAGCCCTGTTAGTGGCCCTAGTGTCTGCAAGGAGGATAAGCAATATCCAGGCCTTATCGATAGACGCCCCTTTTCTATCAATATTCCAAGATAGGATAGTCCTAAAGACAGACCCTTCCTACCTGCCCAAGGTATCCACAAGATTCCATAGGTCGCAGGAGATTTTTCTTCCCTTCTTCTATAATAGTCCCACAGATGAAGAGGAAGAATGATTTCACACGTTAGATGTGAGAAGGGCAGTAATACCTTACTTGGATAGGACCAAACCCTGGAGGAAGAGTAGGGCTCTTTGTCTCCTTCCAGGGCTGCAAGAAGGGATCGAGAATTACGAAGGGTGCGCTGTCCCTGTGGATTAGGGATGCGATTACTCTAGCATACTCGGTTAAAGGAGAAGATCCACCTCAGGGAGTCAGGGCACATTCCGCCAGAGCAGTGGCATCATCCTGGGCTGAAAGAGCGGAAGTCCCCATAGAGTTTATATGTAAGGCCGCAACCTAGTCCTCGCCTTCCACCTTCTATAACCACTATAGGCTAGACTTGTCAGCCTCGGCTGATTTGTGGTTTGGTAGATCAATTCTTGACACGGTGGTCCCTCCCTAGGTGATTGTCTCTGTAAGTCTCTCTGTGGGTGCTGTCGTGGCAAGGGGAAAAAGCCTGATTACTTACCGGTAATGTTCTTTTATGGAGTCCACGATAGCACCCACTCACGTCCCTCCCTAATGGTGATTATGCATAGTTCACTTAGATTGGTGGATGGATCATAGTTTAAGTTATATAGGTTGTACAGATAAGAAATTAATTGAATAGCCTACTAATATGGTGGGCGGTTCCTCTCATTCTCTGTAACCCAACTGTGGGAGCGAGGGGGGCCGCCCCTTTTATCTCTCCGTAGGTTTCCTGTTCCTAGGGGCGGATCCCCTCTATGTGGGTGCTGTCATGGACTCCATAAAAGAACATTACCTGTAAGTAATCCGGCTTTTCCGGCCTCTGTGCACCGAAAGCTAAAGACTATCATCTACGTATAAAATGGATTTCTTAACCAAAGGTATCAATATAATCTGTGTAATGGAGCATTCCGACATCAGTACACATCTGTCCAAGATCAAACCTCAAAGCACGGACTGGCCACAGGTCTCCCAACCTGACTGTTGCAGCTTCATAGAAATATATTAGGCTGTCCAGCCCGGGAGAGCCGCGTCCAGTCCGTGCATTGCAGTCCGATCTTGGACAGATTTGTACTGGCGTCTGAATGCACCATTACATCTGTGTCTGTAGTCTCCAGTATAAAATCATGCTGACAAGTTCTCTTCAACATCAATGCCGTGCTACACTCGATAGTAAGGTTTCTTAAAATGGTAGTATTCTCATTGTTCGTGCGTTGATTTCATGGTCGTATTATGACATTTGTGTTTATTCGTCTTTATTTTTATTTCATTCATCATTCCAGTGTTCTGCGCTCTCTGTGGTCATGCAGTGGTATGTTCTGCAAATAAGGATGGCAGCTACATATGTTGTCTGGCATCCCAAACCTAACAAAGGAAGCGGTGTGCAAGTCCAGAGCTTCCAATCCTGTTTAGTGAAGTAGTGAACCAGGGGAGGGTGATGCAGGCTAAGCAAGGCCAAGTCTATGGAATAATGTAAAAAATACCATCAGCACAATAGAATGAGGAGACCATTCATCCATTAATGTTTTGTCTGCACAGAGTATTGAGCGTAGGAAGTAGAATTGACACAGGACTAGGATAAAACATAAGAGGACAGTGCCGGTGTCCCTGTCACCGACTCATGTTGAATTTAGCAGGAAGAGGAAGTCCGAGATCTGCCGCAGCCCGGACTTCCTCTTTGAGCTCGATTTTTCCGAAGGTGAAGACAGTGACGTCCGTGCTCATTGATCGCCAGCTTCACGTGTCGAAACACCGCTTGAGAGCATCGGGAGAGAGAGTGTCGACACCGCGGGAACGGAGGCGACACGGGAGGTGAGGCTAGGCGTTATTATTGTATGGGGCCAAACATTTTTATCATGGAGGGGTTGTCCTAGTAGTGGACAAACCCTTTTAAAGGGAATCTGCCATCATGAAAATGCAGTCATGTCATGGAGCGCGGGGAGCGGAGAAGATTGATATATAGTTTTGTGAGAAAACATACAGTATAATCTATCAATCTTCTCAGCTCCCTCTGCTCTATAACATGGTGTCTGCAAGTTCATGGTGACAGGTTCTGTGCAACCATATGGAAGAGTTAGGCCTACACAGAGTCCTAAATGACCAGAATATATCTCATACTAAATGGAGCGTTCCCCATGGAATATAACATGGCTGGTAATCATCTTAATTCAGGTTATAGGAAATGGTGAGCTCATTGCATTGCCTAGAAGATTGCCCGTGCCAGCAGGCTAATAAGATGCCCACCCACTTATGTTCTGTAGCTTAGTAACATGTTGGTGACTCAGCCCATTTATAGTGTGTCACTAAATTCACTTAGCTTAAATATTGGCGCCACAGTCTTGACATCAGTTTCTTTTTTGCTTCTGCACCCTGTGTGAGTTCATGTGTACTCACATGTAGAGAGCCATCTTGTTAACACTTACATTTTAGGACAAGCAGTCTAGTTTTTCGGTGAATAAACCTTATACAAGGTTCCAATTCGTTGACATTATGTCACGTTCTAGTACAGATAATAATGCCCTGATAGAAACTGGGTCAACCCTATGGTTGATCGCTTGAATTCATTGGAATCAATTTTAAGCAGCTCAGACATATTCCTGATGTTAGTGTGAACAAAGCCCTGTGGATTGGGATTACAATGTGTCACTGGTAAATAAAACGTCTTGCATATACGGTATATATCTTGGTTTGGCACATACAGAGAAATTCTTTAAGCAGGCTGTTTTTGGTAGAGGAATAATAATATTTGGGGGCTTAATTATTGTAATTTGATTAGTGATAAGCTCTTAGAGGGTTATTCCCAAGATAGCAAGTTGTCCCTTATCCGTGAGGATAGTTTACTGATTGGTGGGGTATTCAACTGTTGGGACCTCCATTGATTCCAATATTGGGCCTCGGTGACCCATGGTTCTCATTCATGTGCATTCTCAACCTCTGGTCTATTCATTGTCTATTGGACTGCCAAAAATCGCCATGTTCTCTTTTTGTTGTCTACAGCAGTCCCACCTACAGTGAATGGAGAGAAGGTCATTCATACAGAAACCCATTCGCAATCACTACTGTTCCCAGCGGTCAGACCCTCAGCAATCTGCAATTTATCCTATTGATAATCAGGGCAGTGGAGTCGGAGTCCATTTTGGGGAAGTCGGAGTCTGTATGGAATGGATCGACTCCAACTAAAATATATAATAAATTGTGTTCAGTAGTTAAGTGCAGGATGTGCTGTAATTGTTTTCATGATTTGGGAAAGTTATGAAATGTCCTATAAATGTCTGTTCTATTCCTGATCTAAGGATGTCGGCTGTTAGTGGAGATGAATCTGTGCTGCACTTTAACCCCTTAATGACCCTAGCTTTTTTCGGTTTTGTGTGTTCGTTTTTCGCTCCCCTTCTTCCCAGAGCCATAACTTTTTTATTTTTCCATCAATATGACGATGTGAGGGCTTATTTTTTGCGGGACTTTTTGTACTTTTCAACGACATCATTGGTTTTAGCATGTCGTGTACTCTAAAACGGGAAAAAAAATTCCAAGTGCTGTGAAATTGCAAAAAAGTGCAATTCCACTCTTTTGTTTGGCTTTTTTGCTAGGTTCAATAAATGCTAAAACTGACCTGCCATTATCATTCTCCAGGTCATTATGAGTTCATAGACACCAAACATGTTTAGGTTCTTTTTTTATCTAAGTGGTGAAAAAAAATTCAAAAGTTTGCTAAAAAAAAATATATATATATATATTTTGCGTCATTTTCTGATACCCGTAGCGTCTCCATTTTTTTGTGATCTCGGGTTGGGTTAGGGCTTATTTTTTTGCATGCCAAGCTGACGTTTTTAGGGCCTGTGCACACGTTGCGGATTCCTAGCGGTTTTGCCGCGGAAATGCCGCAAAACCGCTTACACAATACAGCTCATTATGGCCTATGGGATTCCGCAATGCTGTGCACATGCTGCGGGTTTTTCCGTGGCGGAATCGCATCGCGGAAGAATCCGCAGCATGCTCATTCTTTTTTGCGGAACCGCGGCGATTCCGCCGCCATAGGAATGCATTGAACCGATTACTTTCCGCATGTGGCTGTGCCCACCATGCGCAAAGTGAGCGGTTCATGTGCGGATGGTACCCAGGGTCTGGAGGACAGGAGACTCTCCTCCAGGCCCTGGGTACCATATCCATGTAAAAACAATAATTAAAATAAAAAATAGTGATATTCTCACCTTCTGGCGGCCCCCGCAGCTTTCCCGCCTCTCAGCGACGCTCCCGGCCAATCCCGTTCCCAGTAATGCATTGCGAGATCACCCAGATGACGTAGCGGTCTCGCGTGATGCTACGTCATCGGGGTGATTGTCGCAAAGGACGCCTGGGAACGGGATTGGCCGGGAGCGTCGCTGAGAGGCGGGAAAGCTGCGGGGGCCGCCGGAAGGTGAGAATATCATTATTTATTATTTTTTTTATTATTTTTACATTAGATCTTTTTACTATTGATGCAACATAGGCGGCATCAATAGTAAAAAGTTGGTCACACTTGTCAAACACTTGTTTGACTCGTGTGACCAACCTGTCAGATTGCTTGTAAAACGCTAGCATTCTGTAAGCTAATTACGCTTGCAAAATGCTAGTTTTTAACGGGAATACGCATACCTATAATATGCGTATTTCCCGCGGCAGGGAGGTGCGGAATTGCCGCAGAAATTTCCATGACAATTCCGCAACGTGTGCACATAGCCTAAAGGATACCATTTATGTGCAGATACGATCTTTTGATCGCCCGTTATTGCGTTTTAATGCAATGTCGTGGCGACCAAAAAACCATAATTCTGCCGTTTAAATTTTTTTCCCGCTACGCCTTTTAGCGATCAGGTTAATCCTTTTTTTTTTTTTTATTGATTGGGCGATTCTGAACACGGCGTTACCAAATACGCATGTGTGTTTTTTTTTTTTATGTTTTGAATGGTGCAAAAAGGGGGTGATTTAAACTTTTATATTTTTTTTTTTTTTTTTTCATATTTTTTAAAACTTTTTTTTTTTAAATTTTGGCATGCTTCAATAGCCTACATGGGAGGCTAGAAGCATCCACCGGGTGGCGCTCATAGCAATGCTGTCTCATCAATAACCATAGACGTCTCTGAGATCTCAGGTTGTTATGGCAACGCATCGCTGACCCCCGATCACGTGACCGGGGTCGGCGATGCGCGTATTACCGGCCCGGTGGCCGGAAGTGCTGGTTAAAACCTGCTCTCAGCGTTTGACAGCAGGATTTAACTAGTTAATAGGTGCGGGTGGATCGCTGACATATCCCAGCTTTGATGCAGGCTGACCGCCGGAGCCCTCATCAAAGCACGGGATCTGACCTTGGACATACTATTCCATCCAAGGTCAGAAAGGGGTTAAGAAACCACCGGAGCAATAGGCAGAGGAGGGCATGACTTTGGGAAGGGCGTATCTTTAAACTTCTGCAGCTTTGTGTGTATAGCGGAGTAGATTTTAAGCATGAGTGATGCTGCTTTAAAACTGAAGGACATGTTTGTGCCTAGTGTGTCACTGTGAGGAGGGTGGAGATAATTTAGGTGAGGTAACTCTTGTCTCTTTTTGTGAGGATGGTGGGGGATAGTCTCTCTCTGTGAGGGGTTGGGGGTTTATATAGAGGGGGCAAATTTGTCTTTCTACCTCCTTCTTTCACCAGATGAAATGGAGAAGACATTACCTGCCCTCCTGCCCTGTTAAAATCACGGTCCTAAAACATTTGAATTATTTGTATAATGATGACTGCTTTATTGTATTTTTTGTTTGAATTTGCTATTGTATATCTTTTACCAGGTCCAATTTTATCATGACTATAAAGAGTTAACATTAGCATCAACTTTCTAAACCCAATGGAAGGGCAATCCTTCAGCCATGGTTCCCTAGAGGTTTCCTCTACAGGAGGTTTTTCCTTTCCTGAGCGCTGAGTTTAGTTCCCTTAATGCTTCTGTAGGGACTTTTAGTTTATATGTTTACAAAAGTAATATATATAGTGGTATAAAAAAGTGTCAAAATGTGACTTGGAATTTATAACCCGTCACAACTTTGCTGTTTTGGAGTCTGGTGGAAGTTGCAGACAAGTTAAGGTGGACTCATTTTAACTAATAGAGGAGGTAAAACCTCATGATGGTGAACAGGCTCGGCTTTGGTGGCAAGCCTCAAGGACGTTGTAATGGTAACGTCAATCAGGGGTCGGCACAGTGGTTAAGCACAGGAGTGAGGATAATAGGGTCATTGGAGCCCTGAAAGTTTATAGGCGATGCTTGAATGGCAAGCCAGTGTGTGCTGCCCCTTTTATGGCTGTCTGTCCTGGTGCTATATGTCAGACAGCTGGAGGTATCACAGTACTTGTGACTCCCAATGTACTAGCACTTCACCTGACCCCAACTGTGATTGTTTTAATCCTGTGATTTAATAAAGCTGTGGCCAGTTTGACAACCAAAATAATGTGTTTTGTGTATTTATTCTAGTGCCTAGGTTTACTGTAGTTATGGTGGTTTTAAGATGGAGTGGGATCCGTCCCATATCCAAAAGTCATGTACATGCTCAGTAGTGACCAGTGCTGTAGGGTCGGAGTCAGGGAAATTGGGGAGTCGGAGTCAGAGTTGTCGGCGGTTTGGCATACCGACTCCACAGCCCTGCTGATAATGGATAACTTCCTATTTTAGAATTGCTGTTATACGTCTGCTAAATATAGGGCTCGTCGATCTTTAGCAGGTCACAATGAATGGAGCGAAGATTGAGCATGTGCACGTCAGTTCCATTCAAGACCAGTCTCAGGATTGCTGGGTATCACAGCTGTCGTACCCCCAGCGCTCATTCCTACAGGGAATAATTTAATATTGTGATTTAGCCTTTTGTTAGTGATTTTTTTTTTTTTTTATAGAACTTTATTGAATTAATTTTTCACTTTTAGTTTAGCGAGACATTGTCTTATTTCAGTGCAAAGTTAATTGCAGAAAATAGTTTTTAGAGTTTAGAAAGACTTAATTGGCATGTACGGTGACCTGAGATCAATCCACTTGTTATAGATTAAAATCAGCAATAGTCCACGCCTTGTCATCATTAGTACCCAACCTTAAAGGGGTGTTCCCATCTCCAACATCCTATCCCAGTATGTAGTAGGTGTAATAATAATATTAGCAAATACCTCCAATTAGAAATGTAGTATAGGTTTTCTGATTCGCTGTTCCTCTTTCCTCATGTGCAGGCATTGCAGGACCTTAGATGTACCCATGGTTACAACCACTGATACAGTGATCGTTAGCTAGTTGCTAGTGGTCGTTACCATGGATACCCAAGGTCCTGCAATGCCTGCACATGAGGAAATAATGAATCAGGAAAACTAAACTACATTTCTAATTGGAGGTATATGCTATTATTATTAATAATAATAATAAGAAGAAGAAGAAGAATACTACACTTACTACATATTGGGATAGGATCTTCTGGTAAGTGAACACCCCTTTAAGGCACATTGAAATTGTCTGGATCCACCTCCCACCACTCTACCCATAGTAGACACAAAATGCTTGGCCATGCCTAAGCATATATGCCTAATAAGTACTGGAGGAGGTCAGGAGAAGAAATGAATATTCAGATGCCAGTGATGTTAGGCCTCTTTCACACTTCAGTCTTTTGGCGTCAGTCAAAATCCGCCTTTTTGAGAAAAAAACGAATCCGCTTTTTTTTGGGGCGGAATCCGTCTTTTTCCCATAGAGTTGCATTAGCGACGGATTGTGACGGATGGTCGTCCGTTCCATCCGTCATTCAACGGATCCGTTAGAATTTCGGCGTCCACTGCCTGGAGTAGACGGACTTTTGAACGTTTTTTGTCTGCGTCGCAATGGCGGATCGTGACGGATCCGTTGCGTCCGCCTTTTGCTAGAATGGCCGCGTTTGCGCTACGGATCTGTCGTCATCCGTCACATGACAGAATCCGACGGCGGAATCCGTTTTTGTCTACTGAGCATGTCCAGATGAAGTTCTCTTTCCTCCAAAATCCCTTCTGGCATACAAAATCTCTCTCTCCATGTACAGAATTCAATAGTTCACTTCTCCACCTTTGACTGATCCGTCAAAAAACGGATCCGCTGCATCATTTTTTTTATAATCTGTAACGGATCCGTTTTATTCACACTTTGACGGATTAGGACTGGCGCCAGACGACTGAAGTGTGAAAGAGGCCTTAGATGTTTGGGCACCTTTAGTGTAAATGTACTCTACTAAACACATATGTGTTCACCATGTGACTACACACTGTTGACCGTGCGGTGTATTGCCTATTCATTAATCGGTTACTTTTGGTGGTTTAGAGACATGTTGTTGTTTATTTTCTTATTTATGTATTTTTATATAAACTTGAGTGTGGAATTCTTTATCTGAAGCAATTGCCGGCGCCCGCCGGTGTCGTCCCTCCTGCTGAGAGTGATATGTTGACAGGCTGATTCCAATCTTTTGAGCTGCTCCTGCCACAGACATTAAAGACATTTACTTTCAAGCTGCTGTTCATATGCATCGCTATCTAACCGTCGCTATCTTATCTTCTTTCTGCACGTTTTTCTCAAAGCTTTCTTTATATTTCAATTCAAGGTATTTTTTACAAAGCTGTTATCCAGAGAACGAGAGCACCACATGAGAATATAAAATATCCAGGGGGAAAGAAATGCATAATGAAAACTGTAAAATTGTGCCTCCGCTGTACTTTTTACCTGGGGATGTTGGCTAATGTTACCAGATTACCTGAATAGCAAGTCTGCTTGGTTATTTAACCATACAAATGTAAAGATTTCACACTATTTAGTTAGATTTTTCATTTAAAGGGATTTTACATTGCTCTGATATTGATGACCTTTCCCCAGAATATATGATCAGCAGCTCATAGGAGTTGATCATGGGCGCGGCCACTAAATAATATGACTAAGTGCTGCTCAGTTCACTGTTTATATTCCACCTCTGCTTATTGCTGGTGGTGGTGGTGATGTGGTGCTTAGTGGCGGACCCTCACTGATGTGGATAGGTATATAAGGAATAATACTAATTTTTTGCCATTAAATTACTTTTATTTTTGCAATTTCACCAGCTTCCCTTCTACATGCTCAATCTATAATTTGTTAACTACTGGGTGAAGGCTAGATGCCATGATGTCTCCCACACGCATCACTGCACATAGAGATGGATTCCTGCTCTTCATTCCTTAATTATAGCACACAGACAGAAACAGCAGCAAGGAAGAAATTACATAGCAGTCCTGATCAGTGTAGATGTATATCCTTATCTGGGGTGAGGTAAAAGACTTGTTGGAAAGCTCAGTACACTCTTTCTGTGTTTCCCTCAGTTTGTTTCTCATTTTGCATTCCAGTTCTCCTTCCCCATGAACCTAATCCATCCATCCATGAAATTAATCCATCCAAAATTAGTATCGTATGTATACTGCAGATTATATACCTAGGTAGTTTAATTGTGTGTCCTCTAATATTTCTCTGCAATATTGTTAGTGGTATTGGTTTATTGCACTGGTATTTCTGCATTTCCTCTTATCCCCCAGGTTGCAGTAATATCTAGAATACTCTTAAGCATCTGTCTCACTTACTGGATGATTGAACTAACAGATACAAAGACATTTTTACAAACTTTATAGAAAATAGAGGCCGCATTGCTTTGATCTCCCCTGAGGTCCTTGGCATATATTGTATTGCGCTCTGTACAGTATATTCCCTGTCACATATTGTCTCTATTTTACTGAGTTCTTTAATTTATTTATTTATGAAGAATATCAATGATCCTATGTAGTGGTACAGGATAACTGTATATTTCCAGAACTGTAGAAAATATATTTGTCTGGCAAGGCCTTATGGGTTTATGTTCATTGCAGGCTCCTTTATTTGCTGCATTGATATTTTTCCAGTCTCTCTCTTCTCACATAACAGCGCTGGGGTCCTGGGTTTAAATCCCACCAAGGACAACATCTGCAAGGAGTTTGCATGTTCTCCCTGTGTTTGCGTGGGTTTCCTCTGGGTTCTTTGGTTTCCTCCCACATTTCAAAGACATACTGATAGGGAATTTAGATTGTGAGCCACATCGGGGACAGTGATGATAATGTCTGTAAAGCGCTGTGGAATTAATGGCGCTATGTAAAAATAAAGGTTATTATTAAAGATTATTATATCAAGGCTCGCATAACTAGTGTAGAGTGGCAAAGGGTTGTGTTATAGACGGGAGGTATCTGGCTCAGAGATGCCTTGTATCTGTTATGTAGCCCAGTACACATTAGCCCTGGGTAGTGGCATCATTATAGCAGTGTATGTGGTTAAAGGACCTGTGATGATGTCACTACCACATGACCTGTCATGTGTTCTGGGGAAGCTAGGTGTCTGGGATATAAATTAGGCTCAGGCTGACAACATGTGTAAGTGGCTGGAGGTGTGGAGACCTCCAGTGTGGGAGTTCTGAGGAGACCTCCAGTGTGTGTGCTGAAGAGAGTACTCAGTTAGAGTACCAGGACTTTATCTGTTTTCTGTTACTTTGTGCCGAAGAAGGCTGTTTTGTTTTCTGTTTTACAGCAAGTTTATGACATCTTAATAAACTTGCTTAAAAAACCAGGAAGAGTCGCCCTCCTGCTTACCTCCGGTCGCACACCAGCGAGACCACATCCCTACAATTGGTGGAGACGTGCGAGCAGCGGTCCCAGCAGAGAAGTGGGTGCTGCATGTCGTGGGTCAAGGTCATAGCAACCCAGCCAGCATTGCAGGAGAAAATGGAGGACCTGCTGAAGCACTTGGTCCAGGTGCAGGCACAGCAGCAAGAGGTCAACAGGTTGTTGGTGCAGCAAATACAACAAAGCCAGCAGGAACAACGGCAGCAGTTGCAGCTTCTGACAACCACCATCCAGGGCAGGACGAGCGCCCCAACCCCAGGTCGGGACGATGACAACCACATCAGGAAGGCGGTAAGACGCACCATACAGAAAATGACTCCTGGGGATGATGTGGAGGCCTTCCTGTCTGTTTTTGAGAGGGTTGCTGAAAGGGAAAGACTTCCCCCAGAGCAGTGGGCAGAGGTACTGGCCCCATACCTGACAGGGGAGCCCCAAAAGGCGTACTTTGATTTAACTGTGCAGGACGCTCAGGAGTATCCTAAATTAAAGGTGGAGATCCTTGCACGGTTGGGGGTGACAATGACTGTCAGGGCACAGAAAGTGCACCGCTGGGAGTATCACCGGGACAAACCACCGCGTTCCCAAATGTTTGACCTGCTGCACCTCGTCCAGAAATGGCTACAGCCAGAGTCCGCCACGCCAGCACAGATGGTGGAAAGAGTCCTAATGGATCGGTTTGTGCACTCCCTGCCCAGGCCCCTGCAGACTTGGGTTGCCCAGGGTGATCCCCGGAGTGCCGATGAACTGGTCGGACTGGTCGAGAGGTACCAGGGGATGTAAGGTACCTTGGGGAAGCAGCCCATTCCGTACTGGGGGTCCCAGCAGGGGGCGGAGTCCCAAAAAGGGGTGGCGCGTCCAAGGTCAAAAGGGGCGGGGGAGGTGGTGCCCAAGGTCCCTACGGGTGATGTTATCTGTTGGAGGTGTCCAGGCCAGGACATATAGCTGCACGGTGTCCCCAGACTACCGAGCAGATGGACTGCAGCATGGGACGTCGTATCTCATTCTATGCCGATCCAGTCTGCAGTGTGGATTCTATCCTGAACGAGGGGCCCCAAGCATGTCCCGTGAGAGTGAATGGTCGAGTAGTAACGGCGCTGCTGGACTCCGGGAGTCTTGTGACCCTGGTGAGGGCGAATCTGCCTCTCAAAGTACTCCCGGGAAAAAGGTTGGCGTGCGATGCATACACGGCGATGCAAAGGACTACCCTATGGCCAGAGTGGACATTGAGACTGCGCTGGGCACTGAGTCCCATGAAGTCGGGGTGGTTCGGGACTTGTTGCACCCTATAATTATAGGCCGGGATTTTTGTTTATTCTGGGATCTGTGGGGAAAGTCTGCTGAGGTCACTAGCCAGAATAGGGAACCAGTAAGCCCTAATCAGGTAGCACCATACCCAGAGGAAGACAGGTTTCCTTTTTGTGTCCTGGTAGGAGATGAGGAAGAAGTGTCTCCTGCATCTGACATTCCAGAGATAGGGGTGGCCAGTGAGAATTTTGGGACTGCCCAACACAGGGACCCAACTCTGAAGGAAGCCTTCAACAATGTCACTGTCATTGATGGGGTTGCACAGGAACCGGGGGCCGACACCAGATTTCCATACTTTATGCTGAGTGGGGAGCTGTTGTATCGGGTCACAAAAATAAGGGAGGAGTTGGTGGAGCAGTTGCTAGTACCCGGGTCCTATAGACGGAAGGTGTTGGATATGGCCCATTCACACATCTTGGGGGACACCTAGGGGTAGACAAAACACAGGAACGGATTATTCAAAGATTCTATTGGCCTGGATGTCACCGGGAGATAGTAAACTATTGTAGGTCCTGCCCTATATGTCAGTTAACTGCCCCTACCTCTCATTTCCGGAACCCCCTGGTGCCACTGCCCATTATTGAAGTGCCATTTGAGAGAATTGCCATGGACTTGGTCGGTCCCCTAGTTAAATCAGCCCGGGGCCATCAGTATATATTAGTCATCCTGGACAATGCCACACGCTATCCAGAGGCGATTCCCCTGAGAAATTCTTCAGCGAAGAGCATAGCCCGCGAGTTGGTACATGTGTTTTCCCAGACAGGCTTGCCAAAGGAGATCCTGACTGACCAAGGGACACCGTTCATGAGTAAAGTGATGAAGTTGTTTAGGGTCCTGCAAATCTCTCAGTTGAGGACCTCGGTGTACCATCCTCAGTCAGATGGCCTTGTGGAGAGATTCAACAAGACCTTAAAGAGCATGCTAAGAAAAGCCATAGAGAAGGATGGTAGAGACTGGGACTGTCTCTTACCCTACCTGATGTTTTCCATCCGTGAAGTTCCTCAGGCCTCCACGGGGTTCTCACCGTTTGAGCTTCTGTATGGCTGACATCCGCGAGGTCTCCTGGATATCGCCAAGGAAACCTGGGAAGCCGAAGTGACGCCCCACCGAAGCGTTATTGAGCATGTGGCCCTGATGCAACAGAGGATTGCGAAGGTGATGCCAATGTGAAGGAACACCTCCTCCAGGCACAAGAAGCCCAGGCCAGGGTTTACAACCGATCAGCCAGAGTGAGACAGTTCAATCCGGGAGACCGAGTGCTCGTGCTAGTTCCGACGGTGGAAAGCAAGTTCTTGGCCAAATGGCAAGGGCCGTACGAGGTGATGGAAAAGCTTGGTGAAGTAAACTATAGGATTCACCAACCCGGAAGACGGAAACCAAACCAGGTGTACCATGTCAACCTCCTCAAGCCATGGCATGATAGAGAGTCAGCTTAACTCCGTGCTTGCTGGGCCACTTAGAAGGTGACATTGAAGGGGTTACGATAGCAGAGACCCTATCAAAGGACCAGAAACAGCAATGCCGGGAGTTGCTCCAGAGGAACAGGGACCTGTTTTCAGAGTTGCCAGGGCGCACGAAGGTCATAGAGCATGAAGTTCTGACAGAGCCACATGTGCGGGTGAATGTGAAGCCCTATCGAATCCCTGAGGCCCGTCGAGAAGTAATCTCCAAGGAGGTGGAGCGTATGTTGAAGCTCGGAGTCATTGAGGAATCCAAGAGCGGTTGGGCGAGTCCTATCGTCTTGGTCCCGAAACCTGATGGAGAATGGAGATTCTGCAATGATTATAGGAAGCTGAATGAGGTCTCCAAGTGTGACGCATATCCCATGCCACGCGTTGATGAGCTCATCGAAAGACTTGGACCCGCCAGGTACATAACCACCTTGGATTTGACGAAAGGATACTGGCAGATTCCCATGGCCCAGGAAGCCAAGGAGAAAACGGCGTTTTCAACACCAGAGGGATGCTTCCAGTATGTCCGGATGCCGTTTGGCCTGCAGGGAGCGCCAGCGACTTTTCAGAGAGCCATGGATAGGATTCTGGCACCTCATAAGCAATACGCCGCTGCTTACCTGGATGATATCGTTATTTTCAGCCCGGACTGGGAGAGTCATCTGGGAAAGGTCCAAGCAGTGTTTGATGCTCTAAGAGAAGCAGGGTTTACAATAAACCCGAAGAAGTGTGCCTTGGGGAAGGAAGAGGCCAAGTACCTTGGATATGTAGTAGGTCGTGGTGGAATAAAACCCCAAATCAATAAAATCGAGGCGATTCAAACATGGCCAAGACCGTTGTCCAAGAAACAAGTGAAAGCCTTCCTGGGGATTGTCGGGTATTACAGGAGGTTCATCCCAAACTTGCCACGAGGGCTGCCCCTCTGACTGATCTACTGAAAGGGACCAAATCAGTGATGGTAAAATGGTCTGAAGAAGCAGAGTTGACCTTCCAAGAAATGAAAGGGGCCCTGTGTAAACAACCGGTCCTGATAGCCCCAGACTTTAAGAAGGAGTTTGTTCTTCAAACAGATGCCTCAGATGTCGGATTGGGAGCAGTTATGTCACAGGAGATACATGGGGAGGAGCATCCAGTCCTTTACCTGAGCAGGAAGCTATCTTCGTGTGAGAAGAATTACTCTGTCGTGGAGAAGGAGTGCTTGGCCATAAAATGGGCAGTGGACACCTTACGGTACTATCTAGTGGGACGAAAGTTTAGATTGATATCTGACCATGCCCCACTCAGATGGATGAGGGAAACCAGGGTTAGAAATACAAGGGTCACCCGCTGGTTCTTAGCCCTGCAGGACTTTAGTTTCCAGGTAGAACACAGGGCCGGGAAGCTACACGGTAATGCTGATGCCCTCTCAAGAATCCCGTGTCTAGTGGGAGAAAGTGCCAAGCCCCACGGCTTTAGGCAGAGGGGGGAGGTATGTAGAGTGGCAAAGGGTTGTGTTATAGACGGGAGGTATCTGGCTCAGAGATGCCTTGTATCTGTTATGTAGCCCAGTACACATTAGCCCTGGGTAGTGGCATCATTATTGCAGTGTATGTGGTTAAAGGACCTGTGATGATGTCACTACCACATGACCTGTCATGTGTTCTGGGGAAGCTAGGTGTCTGGGATATAAATTAGGCTCAGGCTGACAACAGGTGTGAGTGGCTGGAGGTGTGGAGACCTCCAGTGTGGGAGTTCTGAGGAGTTCAGTGTGTGTGCTGAAGAGAGTACTCAGTTAGAGTACCAGGACATTTATCTGTTTTCTGTTACTTTGTGCCGAAGAAGGCTGTTTTGTTTTCTGTTTTACAGCAAGTTTATGACATCTTAATAAACTTGCTTAAAGAACTAGGAAGAGTCGCCCTCCTGCTTACCTCCGGTCGCACACCAGCGAGACCACATCCCTACACTAGACTGTCAAACTAAATACATTCCATGGTTGTGACATATAAAGGGTTAAATGGCTGGGATCACTGCAATCTCTGATGCCAGCCATTGCAGCAGGATGTCAGCTGTTAAAACAACACAAGCAGCTTGTGCCATTCCAGTGCTGTACTTGTACAATGCTTAGACAGATGGGGTTAATTAGTAAAGGTGCATGACAGTTCACTCGTAGTGGTAGCAAGCAGATATTAAATATTATAAAAGGTGTATAGGGGGCAAGGATTATGGATCTCCATCCAATGTAAAGAGATTATAAGGTATACATAGACGCATGTGACTGCAACCAGTTGCTGAATGCAGTGGTCGTGACGTGGTGAAGAGCCCAAGAACCGAATGATCCAACCCAGTGCTCACATAATGCAGTCATGCTGCGGATGTGCCACCAAAGACCACAGAGACTGGTGGAGAGACAACACTGGACATTTCAGGGGGGTAAGTTAGAATGGTTTTGTTATTTTTCTATCACATATGATTTATTTAACTAACGAAAAGAAAACCCCTTTAAGGTCTACTAGAGGTTAGAACATTGAGAGATAGATATTTAAAGGTGGCACATGGACAGGTCCTGGAAGGGAGATACTTGTGACCAAGGTGGTTAGGCTTGGTGGTGTGAAGCCCAGAAAAGCAGGCTTTAGCACAGATAGTGCTGAAAGGGTTTTAATGGGCCTGGGTTTTAGGAATGGCCAGAAGAGCTGGGTGGGACTGGCTGTTACCATATTTCTACTTCCAGGCTTTGAACGCCTTATTTAAGGTAGATCATCTGCCTCAGAAAGTGTCTGCGTAGAAAGAGCTGTGGGGGCTGGCCAGTCATGGTCCGTTTCCAACACGCTCTGTGAAAAGGTGTTCATTTTCCCTGGACGGGTGAACCAGTATTGCTCTTTGGATTGTTTTTTGTTTATTTCCACTATTATGCCGGAGAAAAGACTGTCTTTTTTTTGTTTTTCCTTGAAAGTTTTATAACCTTCCTGTTTTTTTCACATGAGACCTTGCTGCCTGTGTGAACAGTACCTGCTGTCAGAGTGAAATCCCTACAAATGTTGAGAGAAAAAAAAATCTTTCATTTTATATGATGAAATCCAAATTATGCTTTTGAGTTTGTAATCCTCAGATGCCAAAATTACAAATGAAAAGCGATGTGTTGCTGTGAGCTTGTTGCTGTGAGCTGCTCTGGCGCTGTCTTCTGCATTGTTTTTATTCTGATAAGTTTTCTGATTGTCATCAGAATTCATACATATAAAATCTGCTTTCGAAAATTTTCCATTCATATGAAATTAGTCAGGTGATGGCGCAGTGAAGCTGCAGGTTCAAAAATAATGCAAAGTCAAACCGCAGAGATTACATGTCGTCACCGCAAACAGAAAACCATCGGTAAGTGCATAAAATACTCACCGTACACCATCATATCGCTGGATGACTTCGGCTGCTGATGGCAGGAGTTTGTACTAGCAGTTGGTGCCTACCGCCAGCTTCTGTCATATGCTGAGGGTTAGGGGCTCTATACACAGTAGATAGCTTTTGACTGGGAGCTACCTCTTCATACACGGGAGCTCTCACTCTGTGGAGTGCTCCTGTGTGCTCTACAAGAGCCTCTGCCAGCCTCTTCTGGCGGTGCATTATCTCTTGAAGAACAAAAGGATCCGCAGTAGAGATGAGCGGATCACTTAGCGCAACCGCAGTCCACGGTCTAAGTCAGTGCTCTCTGGCCGTGGACAGGAGCTGCGCAAGTTTACTTACCCTCTTTGGTCCCAGGCTCGGCTTATGATTTGTCAATCTAAGGAAATTCGCGCAGCACCTGTCCCTACTGCCAGCAAGCACTACCTGGACCGCGGACTGGGATTGTGCGAAGCGAACCCCTCACTTCTGATCGCCAGTCCAGAATCTGACATATCAGGTCTTTACCTCCTTCATCATAATCTGTACACACTAGCTCATGCTTTTTGAGGATGTGAATATCGGATGTGTTTAGCTGATATTTTTCCGTGTATATGAGGGTATATAGACGTGGTATACGCTTGATGATTTATGGCATCTGACCACTGCCGATCTGCTACGTATTTGCTGATTGGCTGTCATCTAAAATCCTGTTTACACAGGCAGAATGCACCAGCCTTGCTCACTGAATGGTCAGTAATAGATCAAAATATGCGCATAGACTGTCACTGTCATTGTTCTCGGCAGCACATGTTTGGTTTACCCAAGATGATATTCTGCCACGAAAGAGGAGTTTTTTGTAAGCCAGCTTTCAAATATCACACGACGAGAAAATGTGTTGGTCACTATCGGGTGATTGGTAGCCTGTTTACACTGGCCGATTATTGAGAAATTAGCGTTCCTAGGAATGCTCTAGGTAATCTGCCAATGTAAATGTACTGTTAGAATAGGCACCGTTAGAAACTCTGTTTAAATGTATACCAATATGGGTAGGTGTAGAAATATAATTTACTGAACAAAGCACATCTACTGTAGAATACCATACTGACCTCAGGAACGTCTGTGCTAGCTTACATGGGATGGGTTTTAATATAGTGCATACTTCCTCCAATAGAGCCAGATCAGACGTGATATATTTCCTGGTATTGATCCTTCCTACAGTTGGAAGCCCCTTCTTAAACATTATATAGCATTTGGACAACCGCTATCCCTCCCGAGTTGCCCATACTTAGGAACTCTTGAACTGGGCATGCGCTCCTGCGCTCTCTGAGAAAGCCTCTGCCAAACTACTTTGGCAGCAGATTATCTGCTGGTGAACACAGGCATCTGCCAATGTGTCCGATCCTTATCTACCCCAACATTAGCTATAGAAACCTCAATACAAGTGTCAACCTAGTCTTACTGCATACTTGGAATCCAGTAGATTGTGATTTCAAAACAAGAAGAATGTATGCTGATTGATTTATTTGTCCTAAAGGTCCCAATATACATTACTGTCGACCTGATCTCGCCAATATTGGCCAGTTGTAGTCTAAGTTCTATTGGGGTCTTTAGAATGGATGAATCAGAATGTGCTGTCCATGTTTTGAAATCACATGCTTAGCACCCACTAGATTAAGGATCTGTTCACACTTGAATTGTGATTAATATCACAGAAACTACAGTTTATCTGTTGCACAGTGGGTATCACTGGTTCTTAACATTCCCAATTGACTTACAAGGTCTGTTCGGTTTGACCATGATTTCTGTTGTTTTGATGAGCTGAATTGTGCTGCATGCCATGCAATTTTTTCCTATCAATTCTATTGGAAATTCTAAGCCTCTGACAGTGATGTGAACACTTCTTTATAGTTTCTATTGCCTAACGTGCTTATGTTGTGCAACAGTGAGGGGGGATAAAGGGTTTTCTCAACATGTCACTTAGGCTAGGTTCACATTGCGTTAGAGCAGTCCGTTCAACGCATGCGATAGACGGACTGAGCTAACGCAACTGCCTTTTTTTGATCGCGTTATGCGATCGCGCTGCAGTGACGGACCCTCGAACGCTGCAGACCGCATCCGAGGGTCCATCACAGCTTGACGGCACATCGCTAACGCATGCCGATTATGACATGCATTAGCGATGCGCTACGTTATAGCAGTTTATGGGTGCATTAACGGATGCGTTAACATCGCGTTAATGCCGCGTTGTAACGCAATCCGTTAGACGGACTCCCATAACGCAATGTGAACCAAACCTTAAGGAGTGCACCGCTCTCCTGCCTCCTAACTTCCTACTTGCACAGGGGCAGTTTTCTCCTGTCCATAGAATCATAGAATGGTAGAGTTGGAAGGGACCTCCTGGGTCATCTGGTCCAACCCCCTGCTCAATGCATGATTCACTAAGCCATCTCAGACAGATGTCTGTCCTGCCTCTGTTTGAAGGCTTCCATTGAAGGAGAACTCGCCATCTCTCGTGGCAGCCTGTTCCACTCATCGGTCACCTGATGGTTTATAGTTCGGAGAAGCAACATGGTGCAGCCACTGGTTTGAACTATGCGCCTTCCAATTCTGCCAGCAGAGGCTGCTTTTACTCTACAATATCATAAAATCACTAAATCTGGGTACAGACCGCTCAGATCAGCGCTTGCAAGCTCTATAGCAAAGTGCTTGTATGCACTGTATGCCTTGCCTATAGATATTTCTAAGTTGCTTGTAACTCTTTGTAATTTCTCCCATTTTTTCAGAAACTCCTTTAAGCCTACCCGTTTTTTTGTATATCTGTTTTACTGAATGTTCTTCGTACCGGAGAACAGTTTTACAAATACTTCATATTTCTTTTTTTCCTCAAAACCTTGTGTGTGTGAATCCACTGTTAGGGATATTTTCTGGTGCACATATTGGGCTAGTGAAGTCTGTTGACGTGTTGGCACTCGCGTTCTGGAGTGCTGCCAGTATATATGGCGAGTACTCATAGAATATGTGAAAAGTTCTAAAGTTTCTGCTCTGTAACTTCTAATATAATGTGTTTTGTGATGTTTGCAATATCCTGTCTTCATGGACTATCTCCAGATAACTAGCGCCGGGCACATCTCTTCTGTGCTTGCCAGCTGTCATATTGCTGGAGTGGGCGATTTATCAAGCCATGTCCCATGTGCATTTCACATCGTTATATGAAAAGAGAAGAAATCTAGCAGGAGAAATGAAAGCTTAGCACAGACAGTGTCTGACAAGACTCAGTGCGGCTAGTCAGCTGTTTGATACATTCAGATCTATTTTAATATCGATCAGAAAGTGTCTTCATAAACATTTTATACAAGTTTTCTTCTGTCTTTATGGCTGGGCCTGGGACCATCTGATAGACGGACGTTGCTAGAAGTCAAATGACACCGGCCAGTCTAGGGTCTTTGCTGGTTGGTATATACAGAGTGCCCGTAGCAGACATGTCCATCATTCTCGCCAACGCTCTGTAGCCTTCTGACGGGTAAGCAGTCACTGTGCCTGGGGATCTGGCTGAGTGAGGTCAATGGCTTACATCTTTCTCCCAGATAACATAATGGCAATATTTACTATAACTGAAAAAACCTACAAGAAGCAAAATAAACAAAAACCCTGCTGTAACCAAATAAGTAAAAAGCAAAAGTGCATTTAAAGGGAATCTGTCACCCCATTTTAGCCATATCAGCTGAAGATATGGCTGAATAGTGTGTCCCATAAGCAAGCTATCGGTATGTAGCTTATATCCTGATACCCCCGTTTTGATAGCAAAATACTTTTGTAAAGTTCGGATTCTTTTCTGTAAATCAGGGCGGTCCGGTCCGATGGGCGGCGGTTATTCGCTCCCCCCACTCGCCTCCATTCTTGCCGTACGCACTTTTTTTTTCCCCTGTACGTCGGCTTGCCCGCTTGCGCTGTGAAAAAGGGCCTTGCGCTTGTGCATTGTGCTTTTCCCAACAATGGGCAAGCATACAATGATTACTGCGCACGCGCGAGGGCCCTGTTTCAACGTGCAATCGCGGAAACAGTACGCGGTCTGTGATATTCACAGACAGCGTTACGTGGGAGGAGCGGGGGGGAGCGAATAACCGCCGCCCATCGGACCGGACCGCCTTGATTTACAGAAAAAAATCCGAACTATACAAAGGTATTTTGCTATCAAAACGGGGGTATCAGGATATAAGATACATACCGATAGCTTGCTTATGGGACGCACTATTCAGTCATATCTTTAGCTGATATGGCTAAAATGGGGTGACAGATTCCCTTTAAATAAGAGTTCTTAGTAATACTGTTTTTGATCAAAAATGGCATAAAAGCCATCCCACCGTCCTCAAGGTGACCCTGATCGAGGCGGTCCTACACTGTCTAATATTAAAATCCTTACCATGTGTCAAAGTTGACTTCAGTGTGTGAATAAGGGCAGACAAAAGGACCGGTCCTGACCTACCTTTACTATAACTGGCAACATTCACAAATGTGGGTAATGCTGATGTTCCTATTGCCTTTTTTTGTCCTTCATCTTCTGCCTTGTCATCGTATAAAGTGCAATGCCAGATATGTGTTTGCACAGATCATCCTCACACTGTGGGTATGTCAGGGTGAATTATACTGAGTAGAAACACGAATCATCTGCAGTGTCGGGCATGAGTGTTTTTAGGCAGCGTAACATTTGTAGTAAACACTCATAGACCTCTACCAGTGATTTCTGTCATTACAGGGTTGAAACGCTTTGGCTGACGCTATGATTAGACCGTCCAATCACAATTCTGTGTGTTAATGCAATCGTTCTGTGTGCATAGAATATCATTTTACTGGCAGCTCATCATCACCTGTTTACACAGGGTTAAGTGCTGCTGCTAACAATCATTTTTAATCCTTACAAATCACTGCAAACAATGAATGAACATTTTTATGTTTGTCGGATGTTTCCTGGCTTGTTTAGGGTATGTTTCCACGTTCCTGAATGGCAGCGCTTTGGATGCTGCGGATACCTGGCTCTGCCCAAAGCGCTGCCCACTTTTGTACCAGCGGTGAATCACTGCATCCTATTCATAGACTGGGTTATTTATCTTGTGGAGACTGAGCGTCTCCGAGATAAGTAGACACGCTGCGGTCTAGAAAGACGCTCCGCATGTCCAGTTACGCAGGTCTGCCACCTGCATGTTTGAACGCATAGTGGAGCTGGGCTTTCACTTTCCCTCCACTATGCTGTAACATCTGGTCGCTGCGGCTGTACGCAGCGTCCAGTCTGCAGCAAATACTGAATGAATACGCCACGTGGAATCATACCCTTAGATGATAGGACGAGTGTTCCTAGGAATGCATGCTCCCCGATCACTGGCTTGTGGAAATTCTCCCTATGGCTGCCTTAGCGCTCGTGCGGCCAAGTTCTCCTGTGTCTAATGTGAGAAAGCTGCCGGATGATACATATTTCGGCTGGCAAATTTATCCCAGGGAGAACAATTCAATTGGCAGTCCAAAATCAGACATGTGCGACCGATGTCTCTCCTGACCATTGGTCGGCCGGTGCCAACTAAGAAATTAAACTGTTGGCTCAAACCTGTTGACATCTCCGGTTCTGCTGAAATCTCAATGCTAACCTCTGAGGCCATTTATAGTTATGGTCTTGTAACGGCAAAGGCTTGTGCACACGTTGCAGATTTGCTAGCATAACCTGAAGCAATCCTGATGCCAGCAAAGTAAATGAGGAGCCTGAAGTGTCCTGCACACGATGAGTATTTTTGAAGTGCAGAAAATACCCTGCAGCATGTGCATTCTCCGTGCGTTTTTACACTGCGTTTTTCACCAATAACTTCACTCAAATTAGTAAAAAAAAAAAAAAGAACCAAATCGAGACTTTTTGCAGCTGTTTTTCCTGCCGAGAGCTGCAGAAATGTCTGCATCCATTTACTCAACGTGAACACATAAAGGGGTTTTCCATTTTCAGAAAGCCTTTGTTGCCTAGATGAGTTAAGTTTTAAGAAAAAAAAAATAGAAGGATTAACTCACCCTCCCCAGGTCCAGTGCTGAGTCTTCTTTGCTGCTATTTTCTTTACTGCGGATATCATTTTGATAGAGCTGCAGTCAGTGAGCTCAACAGCTCAGAGAAGATGGCACGAGCCATCGAGCTTCCATATTGGATGCATTGCTGTCGATGTGATGTCAGTAAGCAGACACCAGGAGCAGCAGCACAGACTCCGTTCTGGACCTGGGTATGGTGAGTAAAGGATATCTGAAACCAGAAAACCCCATTGACAATTCTAAGGAAAAAGAAAATGGCTATCAACTGAAATCACTGTTTACATATTTGGGCCTCCTGTGCATGAGATAATTTTCTATATTTTGGTAGAACATCTGTAAATCTTATAGTTTTTAACACTTTGTGGTGCTCTACGCAGATCCAAAAGTAAAACCTTTTTCTTAAGACCTGCTCAATTTCTCCGTGACTGGCACAGGGTACAATCTGTGCCGCCTCTCCTTTCAGCACCCTGGACTGCACACAATCCACTGGTTTATGCAGCGTCTCGCCTGACTGGCTTCTCCACATTGTGGCCAAGTGACTTTCTAACTCATTCAATTACTTCAGATGTGACGGCTCAATCATCTGCCTTTGCTGAGAAATGTGAATATGATTTTGACTTCATAAGAGAATTATTTTACTGGAATACACTGTGTTCCAAATTATTGTGCAAATAATATTTTCTCAGATTTTCCCAAATTACCTATATGAATTTCAGTCATTGTAATTTTCCAGTAAAATAACTATTAGAGTACAATTGAAAGGTTTTTGTACAAACTGCCTATAATAACAGTATATTTTTTAAAAAATAAAACACTCAAAATGCATGTTCCAAATTATTATGCACAGCAGAGTTTTCAACCTTTTCATTTTAATAAATAACAAAAAAAAGGTCATTTTTGAAATTATAAGCATTAGCAGGTTATTACAAACTGAAATCAAGCAGTTTTCAACTCAAAACTTTATTCTAGGTGATGTTACATTTGCACATAGGACCCCTTGTTGGAAAGGAGCTTCTGAACTCTCTCGTCCATTGAATTTGTCAGGTTTTGGATGGTTACTGCTTCAATTGTTTTGCATGAGGACAGAATACCCTCCCAGAGCTGTTGCTTAACCCCTTAATGTCCACTGACGTGCAGAGTCCGTCATGGCAAGGTGCCAGTTCCGGCACCAGGACGGACTCTGCACGTCATGGCTTTGATCTACCACTGCGTGTAAACACGCAGTGGTAGATCAGTGCCGACAGCTGTCACAGACAGCTGACAGGCACGGCAAGCGGTGCGGGGACCTTTGCCGTCGGTCCCCGCACTCACAGCGCTGTGATTGGTCAGTCAATCTGACTGACCAAACACAGCAGCGATCGCGCAGGAGAAGCTGAAATTTCAGCTTCCCCAGCGCGATCAGTGCAGGAGCCGGCGCTGCAGTGGCCAGGCTTCCTGCACTGACAGCCAGGAGCGGAGCCCCCACCGCCCCTGGCTGTTAACCCCCTGACTGCTGCGATCCAGCACGATCGCAGAGCTCAGGGGGGGAGGCAGAGGGTCGGGAGCTCCCTCTGCCTCAGATCGACACCCTGCACTGTATTTGCAGGGTCCGATCTCTGCCTTGATGACCCGGGGGTTGTCATGACAACCTCCGGGTCATCTAGCTACGGGAAGCTGCTGTGATCATGTCACAGCAGCTTTCCCCATAGGTACAATGCATTGCAATGCTGGAGCATTGCAATGCATTGTAACTGCAATCAAAAGTAAAAAAAGTGAAAGTCCCATAAAGGGACAAGTTGAAAAAAATCATTTTTTTAAAAAAATTGTAAAAAAAATATTAAAAAATAATTTTAAAAAAATCCCTAAAAAATACACATTTTTATGTAATAAAAACAAAAAAAATACACATGTTAGGTATCGCCACGTCCGTAAAAATCCCATCTATAAAAGCGTAACCCTAGTTAACCCCTTCAGTGAAAGCCGTAAAAAAAAAACACAAAAAAGTAGTAAATTATACTTTTTCCAAGCGGTATCATTATACCGCTTGGAAAAAGTGCAATAACACGCGATCAAAAAGTCAGATATAAATAATCATGGTACCGCTGAAAACGTCATTTTGTCCCGCAAACAACAAGCCGCTATACTGCATCATCAGCGAAAAAATAAAAAAGTTATAGCTCGCAGAATAAACTGATGCAAAAATAATAATTTTTTCTATAAAATTCTTTATTGTGTAAAAAACGCCAAAACATAAAAAAAAATATAAATGAGGTATCGCTGTAATCGTAGTGACCCGAAGAATAAAGCTGCTTTATCAATTTTACCACACGCGGAATGGGGGAAAAATTTTTTAAAAAAACCAATTCCTGAATTGCTGGTTTTTGTTAATTCTGCTTCCACAAAAATCGGAATAGAAAGCGATCAAAAAACGTTATGTGCCCGAATATGGTACCAATAAAAACGTCAGCTCGTCCCGCAAAAAATAAGCCCACAGATAACTCTGTCGGCCGAAATAAGGAAAAATTATAGCTCTCAAAATACGGCGATGCAAAAAATTCTTACAAAAAATTATTCCAAAAAAAAGCATCTTTTAGTGTGTGACAGAAGCTAAACATGAAAAAAGGATGTAAATCTGGTATCGCTGTAATCGCACCGATCCGAGGAATAAAGTCGCCTAATCACTAATACCGCACGAGGAACGGCGTAAAAAAGAAAACCAATTCTTCACCTTTTGTAGATTTGTTCATTGTGCCTCCCAAAGATCGCAGTAAGGCGATCACAGTGGTTCCCCCCCGCATATGAGGTATCAGCGTACTCAGGACAAAATGCACAATAGCTTTTGGGGTCCTATTTCTCCTGTTACCCTTATAAAAATAAAAATTTGGGGCAAAAAGATTATTCTTGTGGAAAAAAATATGATTTTTTTTATTTTCACGGCTCTACGTTATAAACTTCTGTGAAGCACTTGGGGGTTCAAAGTGCTCACCACACATCTAGAAAAGTTCCTTGAGGGGTCTAGTTTCCAAAATGGAGTCACTTGTGGGGGGTTTCTACTGTTTAGGCACATCAGGGGCTATCCAAACGTGACATGACACCCACAGACCATTCCATCAAAGTCTGCATTTGAAAAAGGCGCTCCTTCCCTTTCGAGCTCTGCCATGCGTCAAAATAGTGGTTTACCCCCACATATGGGGTATCAGCGTACTCAGGACAAATTGCACAATAACTTTTGTGGTCCTGTTACCCTTTGGAAAATAACAATTGGGGGTGGAAAGATCATTTTTGTGGAAAAGATATGATTTTTTAATTTTACTGCTCTACGTTATAACCTTCTGTGAAGCCCTTGGGGGTTCAAAGCTCTCACCACACATCTAGATAAGTTCCTTGGGGGGTCTAGTTTCCAAAATGGGGTCACTTGTGGGGGGTTTCCACTGTTTAGGCACATCAGGGACTCTCCAAATACGACATGGCGTCCAATCTCAATTCCAGCCAAAAAGTCAAATGGCGCTGCTTCCCTTCCGAGCTCTGCCATGCGCCCAAATAGTGGTTTACCCCCACCTATGGGGTATCAGCGTACTCAGGACTAATTGCACAATAAATTTTGGGGTCCTTTTATCCTTTGGAAAATAAAAATTGGGATGAAAAGATCATTTTTGTGGAAAAAATATGATTTTTTAATTTACGGCTCTACGTTATAACCTTCTGTGAAGCGCTTGGGGGTTAAAAGCTCTCACAACACATTTAGATAAGTTCCTTGGGGGGTCTAGTTTCCAAAATGGGGTCACTTGTGGGGGGTTTCCACTGTTTAGGCACATAGGGACTCTCCAAATGTTACATGGCGTCCAATCTCAATTCCAGCCAAAAAAGTCAAATGGCGCTGCTTCCCTTCCGAGCTCTGCCATGCGCCCAAATAGTGGTTTACCCCCACACATGGTATATCGGTGTACTCTGGAGAAATTGTACAACAAATATTGTGGTTCATTTTCTCCTGATACCCTTGACAAAATTTAAAAAAATTGTGTCGAAAGAAAAATTTTGGGAAAAAAAGTTAAATGTTCATTTTTTCCTTCCACATTGCTTCAATTCTTGTGAAGTACCTAAAGGGTTAATAAACTTCTTGAATGTGGCTTTGAACACGTTGAGGGGTGCAGTTTTTAGAATGGTGTCACTTTTGGGTATTTTCTGTCATATTGACCCCTCAAATTCACTTCAAATGTGAGGTGGTCCCTAAAAAAAATGGTTTTGTAAATTTTGTTGGAAAAATGAGAAATTGCTGGTCAACTTTTAACACTTATAACTTCCTAACAAAAAAAAATTTTGGTTCCAAAATTGTGCTGATGTAAAGTAGACATGTGGGAAATGTTATTTATTAACTAATTTTTGTGACATATCTCTCTGATTTAATGGCATAAAAATTAAAAGTTTGAAAATTGCAAAATTTTCAAAATTTTTGCCATATTTTCGTTTTTTTCATAAAAAAACACAAGTTATATTGAAGAAATTTTACCACTATCATGAAGTACAATATGTCACGAGAAAACAATCTCAATCGCCAAGATCCGTAAAAGCGTTCCAGAGTTATAACCTCATAAAGAGACAGTGGTCAGAATTGTAAAAATTGGCCTGGTCTTTAACCTACAAAATGGCTTGGTCATTAAGGGGTTAAATGTGAACTGCCTCCCGCCATCATAGACACTCCTTTTGATGATGCTCCAGAGGTTCTCAATGGGGTTGAGGTCAGGGGAGCATGGGGGCCACACCATAAGTTTGTCCCCTGTTGTGAATGGGTTTGAGATGAGTTCTGAGCAGAGGCTCCCTCTGGTGGTTACAAGCGGTACTAGTGAGGATTGGGAATCAGGTGTTACTGATTGGTCTTATTTAAGGGAATCATTTTCCCATCAGGGTTGCCGGTGATCAATTGTTCTGTTCTGAATCCTTCTTTCCAGTTTCCCTTGTACCCTGCTGTGTCGTGTCTGCATCTCCTGCTATCAGATAAGACAATTTCTTATTTTGTGTTTTTGCTATATTTTTGCATTTTGTCCTGCACTTCTGTGGGGGCCTTCTGGGTCCCCTCCGGGGGCTTTTGCCCTCTCAGTTTAGTCCAGCCACTGTGTTTTGTACTTTTGCTTTTTGCAGTTTTTTCAGTGGCTGCTGTTTTTGTTACACCAGAGAACTAATTTAGGTGGTAGAGGTCGTGTGATCTCAGGTGATTTTGAAATTAGTAGAGTTGGTGTTTTTCAGGGTTTTCTGGGATTGCAGTAAGTACCCTTCCTGTTCCTTTTCTATTTAGATAGTTTGGGCCCCAGCGTTTGCTCATACTATTTTCTTTCTGTGTCAGTATTTCCTCTTGTCTAACCGCCATTACATGTTTGGGGGCTTTCTATTATCTTTGGGGTTCTGCTCCGGGGCAGATAGCTTTCCTATTTCTATCTTTAGGTGTAGTTAGTTTCTCGGCTGTGACGAGGCGTCTAGGACCATCGTAGGAACGCTCCACGGCTGCCTCTAGTTGTGGTGGTTAGTCAGGGTACTGCAATCTCATAGATTCCAACTGCTCTGGTGTATTTCCTTTTTTACCTGCACTCCTCAGCTACCGTAACATAACAGTCCCCTTTTATGCCCATAGCAGCCAGAGATGCAGATGTGTTATGTGCAGCATGAGACGGTGCATTATCATGCACGAAAATGATCTTGCTGCGGAATGCACGGTTCTTGTGAATGGGTTTGAGATGAGTTCTGAGCAGAGGCTCCCTCTGGTGGTTACAAGCGGTACTAGTGAAGATTGTGAGGACTGGGAATCAGGTGTTACTGACTGTCTTATATAAGGGAGTCATTTTCCCATCAGGGTTGCCGGTGATCAATTGTTCTGGTCTGAATCCTTCATTCCAGTTTCCCTTGTAGCCTGCTGTGTCGTGTCTGCATCTCCTGCTACCAGATAAGAATTTTTCTTCTTTTGTGTTGTTGCTATATTTTTGCATTTTGTCCTGCACTTCTTTGGGGCTTTCTGGGTCCCCTCCGGGGGCTTCTGCCTTCTCAGTTTAGTTCAGCCACTGAGTTTTGTTCTTTTGCTTTTTCCAGTTTTTTCAGTGGCTGCTGTTTTGATTTTGTTACACCAGAGAACTAATTTAGGTGGTAGAGGTCGTGTGATCTCAGGTGATTTTGAAATTAGTAGAGTTGGTGCTTTTCAGGGTTTTCTGGGATTGCAGTAAGTACCCTTCCTGTCCTTTTCTATTTAGATAGTTTGGGCCCCAGCGTTTGCTCATACTATTTTCTGTCTGTGTCAGTATTTCATCTTGTCTAACCGCCATTACATGTTTGGGGGCTTTCTATTATCTTTGGGGTTCTGCTCCGGGGCAGATAGCTTTCCTATTTCTATCTTTAGGTTTGTAATTTGTTTCTCAGGCTGTGACGAGGCGTCTAGACAACGTAGGAACGCTCCACGGCTGCCTCTAGTTGTGGTGGTTAGTCAGGGTACTGCAATCCCATAGATTCCAACTGCTCTGGTGTATTGCCTTTTTTACCTGCACTCCTCAGCTACCGAAACATAACAGTATCACCGGCCCAAAAATTGAAAATTGTAAAGGTACTCACAGAAGGAAAAAATATTGTGATACCCCTTTGGCTGAGAATAAACCCCAGTTTTCTACTCAGGTGATAATGAGGGTTGAACCTGATCACCAGGAGTGCTGCAAATTTTTGGTTCTATATAATCTGCATGACATTATCGTGCTGGGTTTCCCTTGGTTACAGTCTCATAATCCTGTTTTGGATTGGAAATCTGTGTCTGTAACCAGTTGGGGCTGCCAATGTGTTAATACCAACACTCCTGTTTTTTCTGCCTCTCCTCAGGCTCAGGATGTTCCTGACTTTTTGATTGATTTTTCTGATGTGTTTAGCGAAAGTAAATCTGCATCCTTACCTCCCCATAGGAGCTATGACTGCGCTATTGAATTAGTGCCGGGTAGTAAATTCCCTAAAGGTCGCCTTTTTAACTTGTCTGTACCTGAACATGACGCTATGCGGTCTTATATCAAGGAATCATTGGAGAAGGGTCATATCAGACCATCCTCTTCACCCTTAGGTGCCGGTTTTTTCTTTGTGGCCAAAAAAGATGGTTCATTAAGGCCGTGTATTGATTATCGTCTCTTGAACAATATTACTGTGAAATATCAATACCCGTTACCCTTGATTTCTGACCTGTTTTCCAGGGTGAAAAACGCTACTTGGTTTACCAAGCTTGACCTCAGGGGGGCGTATAACCTTATTCGCATTAAGCACGGGGATGAATGGAAGACGGCATTCAATACCCCTGAAGGGCATTTTGAGTACCTAGTGATGCCCTTTGGGCTCACTAATGCCCCTTCCGTCTTCCAGTCCTTCATGAATGACATTTTCAGGGATTTTGTGGACAAATTTCTGATTGTTTATTTGGATGATATCTTGATTTTTTCTAATGACTGGGACTCTCATGTGAAACATGTTCGGACTGTGTTCCAGATTTTGAGGGATAATGCTCTGTATGTGAAGGGATCAAAGTGTCTTTTTGGCGTACAGAAGATCTCATTCCTGGGATTCATTTTGTCCCCATCTGTTATTGAAATGGACCCGGTCAAGGTTCAGGCCATCTGTGATTGGGTCCAACCTACTTCATTAAAGGCTCTTCAGAGATTTTTGGGTTTTGCCAATTTTTATCGTAAATTTATTGGTAATTTCTCGGTTATTGTTAAACCATTAACTGATTTGACCAGAAAGGGTTCTGATGTGGTGAATTGGCCTCCTGAGGCAGTCTCTGCATTTCAGGAACTTAAGCAGAGATTCACTTCTGCTCCTGTTCTACGGCAGCCTGATGTTTCTCTGCCATTTCAGGTGGAGGTTGATGCCTCTGAAATTGGGGCAGGTGCCGTTTTGTCCCAAAAAGATCCAGAGACCTCTAAAAGTAACCCTTGTGCCTTTTTCTCTCGAAAATTTTCTCCTACTGAACGTAATTATGACGTGGGTAATCGGGAGTTATTGGCTATGAAGTGGGCTTTTGAAGAGTGGAGACATTGGCTGGAGGGAGCCAAACATCAGGTGGTGGTCCTTACGGACCATAAGAATCTGGTCTATCTGGAATCTGCCAAGCGACTCAATCCTAGACAGGCCAGGTGGGCCTTGTTTTTCACACGTTTTAATTTTGTGGTTTCCTTTCTTCCTGGCACTAAGAATGTTAAGACGGATGCCCTCTCGAGGAGTTTCCTTGCGGACTCTCCGGAGTTATCTGATCCTTCTGTTATTTTGAAAGAGGGTGTAGTTCTTTCCACCATCTCGCCCAATTTGAGACTTGCTCTGGAGGGGTGTCAGGAGGATAGGCCCGAGCGCTGCCCTGTTGGAAAATTGTTTGTCCCGGACCAATGGAAAAAGAGTGTGATGTCTGAGATTCATTGTTCCGCATTGGCTGGGCATCCCGGAATTTTTGGTACCAGAGACTTGGTTAGTCGGTCCTTTTGGTGGCCTACCTTGTCTCGCGATGTCAGGGAATTTGTGCAGTCCTGCGGGACTTGCTCTCGCTCCAAGCCTTGCTCTCGCTCTAGTGGTTTGTTGATGCTATTGCCTGTGCCCAAGAGACCATGGACCCATATCTCTATGGATTTCATTTCCGATCTTCCTGTTTCTCAGAGAATGACCACCATCTGGGTAATTTGTGATAGGTTTTCCAAAATGATACATCTTGTGCCATTACCTAAGTTGCCTTCCTCCTCTGAATTGGTGCCGTTGTTTCTTCAGCACGTGGTTCGTTTACACGGCATTCCTGAGAACATTGTGTCTGACAGAGGAGTCCAGTTTGTTTCCAGATTTTGGAGGACTTTTTGTTCTAAACTGGGTGTTCAATTGTCTTTCTCCTCGGCATTTCATCCTCAGACCAATGGTCAAACTGAGAGAACAAACCAGACATTAGAGACTTATCTAAGATGCTTTGTGTCTGCTGATCAGGATGACTGGGTCTCTTTTTTGCCTTTGGCTGAGTTTGCGCTTAATAATAGGGCTAGCTCTGCCACTTTGATGTCTCCGTTTTTCTGTAATTCTGGTTTTCACCCTCGATTTTCTTCAGGACAGACGGAGGCTTCTGTCTGTCCAGCTGTTGACTCTGTTGTTGAGCGTATGCAGCAGATTTGGGACCAGGTAGTGGAGAGGTTGTCCCTCTCTCAGGAGAGGGCCCAGCGGTTTGCTAACCGGCATAGGACTGATGGTCCTCGGTTTAAAGTGGGGGACTTGGTCTGGTTGTCCTCAAAGAATATTCCTATGAGAGTAGCATCTCCTAAATTTAAGCCTAGGTTCATTGGACCTTATAAGATCGTGGAGATTATTAATCCTGTTTCTTTTCGTTTGCTTCTTCCAGGGACATTTAAAATCCATAACGTGTTCCACAAGTCCTTGTTGAAGAGGTTTGTTGAGCCAGTGGTTCCTGCTACTGTGCCTCCTGACCCTGTTTTGGTTGAGGGCAATCTGGAGTATGTGGTTGAGAAAATATTGGATTCTCGTTTTTCTAGACGAAGACTCCAGTATTTGGTTAAATGGAGAGGTTATGGTCAGGAAGACAATTCTTGGGTGTTTGCTTCGGACATCCATGCTAGGAGACTTATCCGTGCGTATCATAGAGCTCATCCTGACCGACCTGGTTGCTCAAATGAGGGTTCGGTGACCCCTCCTCAAGGGGGGTACTGTTGTGAATGGGTTTGAGATGAGTTCTGAGCAGAGGCTCCCTCTGGTGGTTACAAGCGGTACTAGTGAAGATTGTGAGGACTGGGAATCAGGTGTTACTGACTGGTCTTATATAAGGGAGTCATTTTCCCATCAGGGTTGCCGGTGATCAATTGTTCTGGTCTGAATCCTTCATTCCAGTTTCCCTTGTAGCCTGCTGTGTCGTGTCTGCATCTCCTGCTACCAGATAAGAATTTTTCTTCTTTTGTGTTGTTGCTATATTTTTGCATTTTGTCCTGCACTTCTTTGGGGGCCTTCTGGGTCCCCTCCGGGGGCTTCTGCCTTCTCAGTTTAGTTCAGCCACTGAGTTTTGTTCTTTTGCTTTTTCCAGTTTTTTCAGTGGCTGCTGTTTTGATTTTGTTACACCAGAGAACTAATTTAGGTGGTAGAGGTCGTGTGATCTCAGGTGATTTTGAAATTAGTAGAGTTGGTGCTTTTCAGGGTTTTCTGGGATTGCAGTAAGTACCCTTCCTGTCCTTTTCTATTTAGATAGTTTGGGCCCCAGCGTTTGCTCATACTATTTTCTGTCTGTGTCAGTATTTCATCTTGTCTAACCGCCATTACATGTTTGGGGGCTTTCTATTATCTTTGGGGTTCTGCTCCGGGGCAGATAGCTTTCCTATTTCTATCTTTAGGTGTAATTAGTTTCTCAGGCTGTGACGAGGCGTCTAGGACCAACGTAGGAACGCTCCACGGCTGCCTCTAGTTGTGGTGGTTAGTCAGGGTACTGCAATCCCATAGATTCCAACTGCTCTGGTGTATTGCCTTTTTTACCTGCACTCCTCAGCTACCGAAACATAACACGGTTCTTCTTGCTGTTTGAGAAACTCAACATAAACTATGGAGTTCATCTTTACCCCTTCAGGGATCCTAAAGGGGCCGACAATCTCTCTCCCCATTATTCCAGCCCAAAACATTACTCCACCTCCTCCTTGTTGGTGCCGTAGCCGTGTTTGCATGGGATGTCAGCCATCCTCCACTCCATCCATCTGGACCATCGAGCGTTGCACGGCACTCATCGGTGAACAAAACAGTTTTGAAGTTAGTCTTCATGTATTGTTTGGCCCACTGGAGCCGTTTCTGCTTGTGGATAGAGGAAGTCGACAGGATGGCTTACGCACAGCTGCAAACCTCTGAAGGACCCTGCATCTTGTTGTTCGGGGGACGTTGGAGGCACCAGCAGCTTCAAAAACTTGTCTGCTGCTATGACAAGGCTTTTTTGCTGCTGCTCTTTTAACCTAACGTAATTGCCTGTAGGAAAGAGTCTTCATTTTTCCCTTATCAGCACGCACACGTGTGTACTGTGAATCAGCTACATACTTCTTGATTGTGCGATGATCACGATGAAGTGTCTTGGCAATGTTGATTGTAGTCATGCCTTGACCTAAACACTCCACAATTTGTTGCTTCTCAGCAGCCGACACATCCTTTTTCTTTCCCATTTTGGCAGAAAATGTAGGCTGCTTAATAATGTGGGACAGCCTTCTTAAATAGTCTTGCCTTTCATTGGACACACCTGCCAAACTAATTAGCACAGGTGTCTGCAATTGCTTACAGTGATATAAAGAGCCCTGACACACATCACCATCAATGAGTTTAACTGACAAACAAAAAAATTCTTACCTTATCACTCCTAAACAATTTTTGCATAATAATTTGGAACACAGTGTATATTCGTGCAAATAGGCAATGACACAGATCTCGTCACACACTTTGGAAACTTGCAAATCTCAGACATGAGGACTAAAGGGACATCTTCAGCTTATACGTGAAAAACGTTCACAAGTATATATAACATATATATATATATATATATAACATAAAGGCGTCTAACTTTAAAATAATTTGAATAATCAAGAAGCTATGCGAATACCTGGCATTACTTATCCCTATACTTATTCTAAGTTCAGTATATCTTGTTTTCCCAAAAATAACACAGGGTCTTATACTATTTTTTGCTCTGAAAGATGGTTTAGGGTTTATTTTCATTGGATGTCTTATTTTTTTTTTCCATGAATATCAATCCATGTTTATAATTGAACAAAAAAAAAATCAACATTATTCAAATATGATCACGTACACGTGTATATACACTCGTCACATACACATGTGTATATATACACACTTCACATACACATGTATATATACACGCTTCACGTACACGTTGTGGTGTAGTGACCCCTGATGCAGCTAGGGGTCACTGTGTATGCTCCTCGAGATATGCATGGAAGCATGGTTTGTGTTGTGGTAAAGGACCTGTGATGAGGTCATGACCAGGTGACCTAACCATGTGATCCTGACCTCATCTGTGGGTGGGGTTACACCTATGTGCATGGAAGCATAGTTTGTGTTGTGGTAAAGGACCTGTGATGAGGTCATGACCAGGTGACCTAACCATGTGATCCTGACCTCATCTGTGGGTGGGGTTACAGCTATGTAACGAAGTGTGCTTGGCACCTGTGTAGAGAGTGTGTGGGAGTCTGCCAGTGTGGACAGGCTTCCATGTGTCCAAGGCAGGACATTACAGAGAGGTCTCTGTGACTGAAGAGTGAGGCTCCAGGCAGGAGCTGAAGCATTGAAGAGCTGTATTATATGTTACCATATGGTTTATGATGCAATAAACCTAAGGACTTTTTGCATAACTTCGAGTCTCCTGATTTACCTCTGAAGCAGCCGAGTGAGTGAAACCTTACAATTGGTGGATGGAATGCTGGCAGCGGCCCAAGGAGCACATGTTCCAGGACTGGGAATGAGGAATCAGAGGAGGAACGGACGGTCTGTGAAAACCGTGAGTGTGACCAGTGGTCACGAATAAACTGCATTGATGTTTATATGTGGTGCCTCTGAAGATAAGAGGTATCTGAAGAAACTGTTAAGCAGTGGTGACAGACAGGAGTCTGTGTTATGTGACCGGGGTCATTGAGAAGTATGCAAAAAGCATGCTGAGAGGATACCTCAGAGGAGGTGTCCGGAAACCTGCGTGGCCAACAGGTAACAGACAGGAGTCTGTGGTGTACTGACGGGTCAGTGAGACTGTTTTTTCCTTTGTGGGATATCTCTGCGAGAAGAGGTGTCCGGAAAATCTCTCTGGCTGAGAGTGGTGACAGACAGGAGTCTGTGTTGTGCTGACGGGTCAGTGAGAAACTGTTTTTTTTTCTGGGACACGTGTGAGGTGTTTGCTATGGCTCGTGGAGTCATGAAGATGACAAGCGGCTGGCTGTGACTCGTGGGGTCACGAAGGTGACAAGCGGCAAGACAGCGCAGCGTGCAGAGACTTGTGGTGGCAGGAGCTACAGTGACTGTTGCAGCAAGAGGCTCTGCAGCAGCCGGTGCTGCAGTAACAGCCACAGCAGCTTAGGAATAGCATCTGGAGAGGCTGGTTGTTGGTGGCTGCAACGGAAGCGGTGGCAGTACCAGCAGGAGCTGGTGTGGAAAAAAAGGACCGTGTGAACCGAGGCACACAAACTCTTAAAGGGCCAGTACACGCCCTGGGTGGAAGACACTGTCTGAGGGTACTTTGTGGACTGGGGCCTGTGGGAGCCGTGGTGTGTACCCCAGTGATGGGTGGTGTCCCTAAAAGGGGAGGAGTCCCAAAAGGGGGCGGCAACCCAAAACAGGGATGGTTACCCAAAAGGGGGCGGAGTCCCAAAAGGGGCGGTAACCCAAAATTTAAATTGTGGCCCGAAAGGGGGTGGAGTCTCAAAAGGGGTGGTAGCCCAAATCAGTAAAGTGGCCCGAAAGAGGGGGAGTCCCAAAAGTGGGCGGAGTCCCAAAAGGGGGTAGCACCGGTTTCCTCAGTGGACATATCTGAGGAACAGCGGTGTGGGTGTTATACGTATTCCGCATGTGGCATAGACTTCCCGTTTGATAACAGCCCACAGGTGTGTACGGTAATGTTACATAGGGAAGGAGTCTCTGGACAGTTGGACTCAAAGAGTCAGGTGACTCTGAAAGGAACTCCGCTAGTTCTCTGTCTGACCGAGAAAAAGGTCCAGGTGTGCTGCATCCACGGGCTCATTGTGGACTATTTGGTAGACAGGGTGACGCTTGAGATGTCCACAAGTGTCGAGGATCAAGATGGCGGTATACCACCGAACGTATTGTACCCCTATAAGAGGGCACGGGACTTTGTATTTTTTGAAAATGCATGGGAACTTGATAAAGCGTGTTGTTGTTTAGAGGAGGGAGCCCCATCACAGCAGGCGGCTGTAGTGGTTCCTTGCCGTGTGAAGTGTGAAAAGGAGGTAAACCCTAATAGCGATAGTCCCGAGCCCCAGTGACCAGAAGAAAGTGTGGGTCAGATCAACTCGGGGACTTGGAGGTGACGAGACGTGTGACCGTGGGAAACGGTTTAGCTCTAGCGCAGGGGTCTGACACCTGTCTAGGTGGGGACGTGCTGTTCCAGGATGACAGGGGGAGTGGGAGTGACTCCTGTGCAGACTGTGACTCGACCGCAAGGGAAAGCGAGTGCAGTAAGGTGGAGCCAAGTAAAAATGGTAGATCTTCCTCTCGCCGCGGAAAGGCGGGACAGGCTACAGCCTCTAAGAAGAGAAATGATGAGGAAGAGTCAGGGTCAGGTACCGGTCAGGTTACTGTCCTTGATAAAGAGGCCACGTTATCTCTGACAAATCCCAGCACAGAGGTAGGGCTGGAGGTAGAACAGACCTGTAGTAGATCCACATCTGCAATGCCCGGAAAGGGTGAAATGGCTCAGTATGATGAAGGCTCCAGGGTACCGAAGGTAGAGCTGTTGAAAGAAACAGTAAAAGAAGCAGTTGAGCAAGAAAGGGTCCTGAGACGAATAATTGAGCACAGAATGGAGGAGCTGGAGAAGGAAGTCTCTAAGCTCAGAGATCATCTGTCAGCGTGTCATAGTATGAACAAGGCCCTATGGAAAGATATGGAGGTGCTCAGAGAGGCCCAGGAGAAGCATCAGCAGGAACTTCTCCGGAGGGAGGATGAGTGTCGCGGCTTGGCAGAGGAGCGAGATAAAGTTCTTCGTAAGCTCAAGATGGAGAAAGAGACTAATGCCCAGCTCCAGAAATCCACGGGAGACGAAGTACAGCAAGCAAAGTGCCACACAGATGGCCACACAAGAAATGCTGAGGTCTTGGAGAACTGCGCTGATGCTCAGGAGGAGGAGGTCCAACAGCATGTTCAGGAAAAGGAGACATCGCTTTTCAAGTGTACGATAGAGGTACCCGAAGACATGCAAGAAGCTTGTGCCAGTGAGGATGTACATGAGGCCTTTAGAAAAACGGTAGAAGCATGTAGTGTGAACTGGGTGCCAGAGATGAAACAGTTAGTCATACTGTCGACTAAGGAAGTCACACTGAAGCGAGTGGCTGTCCTGAGAGACATGCACCTACATTGTCTCCGCACAAAGCAACTGATCCTGTTGAGAAATCACGAAGCCACTCGACGTTTGTAGCAAGCAAGAAAGGCTCAAAGTCAGCTTGGATTAATGGAGGACATCATTCAAGTGCCCAGAGGTCTGGTGAAGAAAGTCATCGGAAGACTTGGGAAAATGATGCAGGAGATGGTGAATAAGTCCGGTGTGACGAGAGTCAGGATTCCGGCTGATGACGAAGTCCAGGTCAGGGGTGAAGATGGGATGGTTCCATTCCTCGTTGTCGGATCCAGGGAGAGCCTTGGGAATATCCGGATGCTCCTGGAGTATCGTGTGTCATACTTGAGAGAAGTAGAGCAGCTACGACTGGAGAGGGAGCAGGTCAACAGAGAGCTGCAGGAAATGGAAAGAAGATATCCACCACCTTCAATCCGTAGTGTTGAGAGGCGAAGAGCGCCTGATGGAAGAGGTAGAAATAGTGATGCCTCAGTTAGCTCAGTGATGAGTGACCTAAGCAGGAGAACCTGTGGTGGACGAGCTGAAAAGGACTCAGACCAGACAGGACGTATGGGTGCAGGGGAATTGCGACGCCATACTGACCGCTGGGGAGGCGGGTGGTCTGACAGAGGGCCCGACTTAGCCAGACGGTTTGACTGGCAGAGACGACCGAGAAGGATCTCTGGTCGGGTAACAAGTGTTCAACCCCACAAGTTTGAACAGAGGGGGAGGTATGTGGTGTAGTGACCCCTGATGCAGCTAGGGGGCACTGTGTATGCTCCTCGAGATATGCATGGAAGCATGGTTTGTGTTGTGGTAAAGGACCTGTGATGAGGTCATGACCAGGTGACCTAACCATGTGATCCTGACCTCATCTGTGGGTGGGGTTACACCTATGTGCATGGAAGTATAGTTTGTGTTGTGGTAAAGGACCTGTGATGAGGTCATGACCAGGTGACCTAACCATGTGATCCTGACCTCATCTGTGGGTGGGGTTACAGCTATGTAACGAAGTGTGCTTGGCACCTGTGTAGAGAGTGTGTGGGAGTCTGCCAGTGTGGACAGGCTTCCATGTGTCCAAGGCAGGACATTACAGAGAGGTCTCTGTGACTGAAGAGTGAGGCTCCAGGCAGGAGCTGAAGCATTGAAGAGCTGTATTATATGTTACCATATGGTTTATGATGCAATAAACCTAAGGACTTTTTGCATAACATCGAGTCTCCTGATTTACCTCTGAAGCAGCCGAGTGAGTGAAACCTTACAATGTGTATAGACGCGCTTCACGTACACGTGTGTAGACGCGCTTCACGTACACGATGATGTCTTTAATAGATTGCAGTGCTACGATGTCATAATGGGTATATGGGCACGGGACTATGGGATGGAGGATGTGTATGATGGGACTATGGGATGGACGATGTGTGATGGGTATATGGGCACGGGACTATGGGATGGGGAAATGTGACGAGTGTATGTACACGTGTATGTGAAGTGTGTATGTACGTGTATGTGATGTATACACACACTTCACATAAACGTGTATATACACACTTCACATACACATGTATATACACACTTCATATACATGTGTATGTACACTCACTTTACATACCCATGTACAATATATACATTCTTCACATACACATGTATATACACTCGTCACATACACATGTACACTGTGTGCAGAATTATTAGGCAAGTTGTATTTGAGAGGATTCTTTTTATTATTGAACAACAACTATGTTCTCAATCAACCCAAAAGACTCATAAATATCAAAGCTTAATATTTTTGGAAGTTGGAGTGGGTTTTTTTATATTTGGTTATCTTAGGAGGATATCTGTTTGTGCAGGTAACTATTACTGTGCAGAAATATTAGGCAACTTAATAAAAAAAATGTATACCCATCTCACTTGTTTATTTTCACCAGGAAAACCAATATAACACAAAATTTAGAAATAAACATTTCTGACATTCAAAAAAAATAAAAAATCAGTGACCAGTATAGCTACCTTTCTTTACGATGACACTCAGAAGCCTTCCATCCATAGATTCTGTCAGTTGCTTGATCTGTTTACGATCCACATTGCGTGCAGCAGCCACCACAGCCTCCAGACACTGCTCCGATAGGTGTACTGTTTTACCTCCCTGTAGATCTCACATTTTATGAGGGACCACAGGTTCTCTATGGGGTTCAAATCAGGTGAACAAGGAGGCCATGTCATTATTTTTTCTTATTTTAGCCCTTTACTGGCCAGCCACGCTGTGGAGTATTTGGATGCATATGATGGAGCATTGTCCTGAATGAAAATCAGGTTTTTCTTGAACGATATCGACTTCTTCCTGTGCCACTGCTTGAAGAAGGTGTCTTCCAGAAACTGGCAGTAGGTCTGGGAGTTGAGCTTCACTCCATCCTCAACCCGAAAAGGTCCCACAAGTTCATCTTTGATGATACCAGCCCATACCAGTACCCCACCTCCACCTTGCTGGCGTCTGGGTCGGATTGGAGCTCTCTGCGCTTTACTGATCCAGCCTCGGGCCCATCCATCTGGCCCATCAAGAGTCACTCTCATTTCATCAGTCCATAAAACCTTAGAAAAATCAGTCTTAAGATATTTCTTGGCCCAGTCTTGACGTTTTATCTTATGTTTCTTGTTCAAAGGTGGTCGTTTTTCAGCCTTCCTTACCTTGGCCATGTCCCTGAGTATGGCACACCTTCTGCTTTTTGATACTCCAGTAACGTTGCAGCTCTGAAATATGGCAAAACTGGTGGCAAATGGCATCTTGAGAGCTTCACGCTTGATTTTCCTCAATTCATGGGCAGTTATTTTGCGCCTTTTTTATCAATACGCTTTTTGCGACCCTGTTGGCTATTTGCCATGAAACGCTTGATTGTTCGGTGACCACGCTTCAAAAGTTTTGCAATTTCAAGACTGCTGTATCCCTCTGCAAGACACCGCACAATTTTTGACTTTTCAGAGTCCGTCAAATTTCTCTTCTGACCCATTTTGCCAAAGGAAAGGAAGTTGCCTAATAATTAAGACACCTTATATAGGGTGTTGATGTCATTAGACCACACCCCTCCTCATTACAGAGATGCAAATCACCCGATTTACATAATTGCCAGCTGGCTTTCAAGCCTATACAGCTTGGAGTAGGACAACATGTCTAAAAAGGATGATGTGATCAAAATACTCATTTGCCTAATAATTCTGCACACAGTGTATATACACTCTTCACATACACACTTCACATAACATGTATATACACACTTCAAATACACATGTATATACACTCTTCACATACACATGTATATACACTCTTCACATACACATGTATATACACTCTTCACATACACATGTATATACACTCTTCACATACACATGTATATACACTCTTCACATACAGGTCCTTCTCAAAAAATTAGCATATAGTGCTAAATTTCATTATTTTCCGTAATGTAATGATTACAATTAAACTTTCATATATTTTAGATTCATTACACACCTTCCTGTTTCCTTCCAACAGACTTCCCATTGAGGTGCCTTGATACAGCACTCTGGGAACAGCCTATTTGTTGAGAAATTTCTTTCTGGGTCTTACCCTCTTGCTTGAGGGTGTCAATGATGGCCTTCTTGACATCAGTAAGGTCGCTAGTCTTACCCATGATGGGGGTTTTTAGTAATGAACCAGGCAGGGAGTTTTTAAAAGCCTCAGGAATCTTTTGCATGTGTTTAGAGTTAATTAGTTGATTCAGAAGATTAGGGTAATAGGTCGTTTAGAGAACCTTTTCTTGATATGCTAATTTTTTGAGTCAGGTTTTTTTGGGTTATCTGGAGTTGTATGCCAAAATCATCAGTATTAAAACAATAAAAGACCTGACAAATTTCAGTTGGTGTGTAATGAATCTAAAATATATGAAAGTTTAATTGTAATCATTACATTATGGAAAATAATGAAATTTAGCACTATATGCTAATTTTTTGAGAAGGACCTGTACACATGTATATACACTCTTCACATCCCCTGGGTCTGATCTTCTAGGTAACTATGCCTCTGATATCTTTGCTTACATCTTATTTTGTATATATGCTATTGTAATATGTAGGATCACTATCCACATTATTTGTTATTAGCTATTTTTTAGCTTATTTACTTGTTGTATTGACCACGTTTTTTCATTGTTGCAATTTTGCCTTTATTATGCTAGTGGTTGATACTATACTTATGCATGATAGTTCTACTCCAATTTTTGGCTTTTCTGTAAGCATATGTGTGAAGGCCTTCCCTGGGTTACCCACCTATTGTCTTGTACTTTGTGGTATTTGCTCCTTTTAATTGTTTTATTGTGTCCTTAATAAAGATTATGTAGTTTGTTATGATATGGCCTTGTGTGAAGCTCTTTCTTTGGTTTTTCTGTATGTTACTGCTTCATGGCATTATATGAGGGATATGTTTAGGTGTTATCATACACATGTATATACACACTTCACATACACATGTATATACACTCTTCACATCCTGGTTATGACTTCTAGTAACTAGCCTCTGATATCTTGTACATCTTATTTTGTATCAAGCTATGTAATATGTAGGATCACTATCACATTATTGTTATTAGCTATATTTGTGACTTATTTATGTTGTATTGACACGTTTTTCATTGTTGCAATTTTGCCTTTATATTGCTAGTGGTTGATACATACTTATGCATGATAGTTCTTACTCCAATTTTTGGCTTTTCTGTAGCATATGGTGAAGGCCTTCCTGGTACCCACCTATTGTCTTGTACTTTGTGGTATTTGCTCCTTTTAATTGTTTTATTGTGTCCTTAATAAAGATTATGTAGTTTGTTATGATATGGCCTTGTGTGAAGCTCTTTCTTTGGTTTTTCTGTATGTTACTGCTTCATGGCATTATATGAGGGATATGTTTAGGTGTTATCATACACATGTATATACACACTTCACATACACATATATATACACTCTTCACATACACATGTATATACAGTCTTCACACACATCTGTATATATAAAAACGAGTCTGTGTGTATCAACGATAATGTTCTAATGGTCACCATGGCGACCATGATGTCATATTAGGTTGCAATGGTGACGGTTATGTCATAAGATAGAAATGAGTGTGTGTGTGGCAACGATGATGTCATAAAAGTTGCCATGGCGAAGATGTGAATGGTCGCCATGGCGACAATGTCACAATAGGTTGCAATGGTGACGGTTATGTCATAATGGTTGCTATGGCGACGATGTCACAATAGGTTGCAATGGTGACGGTTATGTCATAATGGTTGCCATAGCGACGATGATGTCACAATAGGTTGCAATGGTGACGGTTATGTCATAATGGTTGCCATAGCGACGATGATGTCACAATAGGTTGCAATGGTGACGGTTATGTCATAATGGTTGCCATGGCGACGATGGTGTCACAATAGGTTGCAATGGTGACGGTTATGTCATATTGGTTGCCCATTGGCGACGAGGTCATAAAGGTTGCCATGGCGAAGATTATGTCATATTGGTTGCAATGGTGATGATGATGTCATAATAGGTTGCAATGGTGAAGGTTATGTGATAATGGTTGCCATGGCGACGATGATGTCCTAATAGGTTGCAGTGGTGACGGTTATATCATAATGGTTGCCAAGGCGACAATGTCATAATGGGTATATAGGCACGAAACTATGGGATGGAGGATGTGTGATGGGTATGTGGGCACGGGACTATGGGATGGAGGATATGTATGATGGGTATGTGGGCACGGGACTATGGGATGGAGGATGTGTATGATCGGTATATGGGCACGGGACTATGGGATGGAGGATGGGTATATGGGCACGGGACTATGGGATGGAGGTTAGTCATTATAATTTGTTATAATTAACCACAGTTAGTTACTATGCCCGGGCCACACCGGGCTCTTTAGTGTATATATACAATTCACATACAGATGTATATACACTCGTCACATGCACATGTATATACACACTTAACATACACATGTATATACACACTTAACATACACATGTATGTATACACACTTCACATACACATGTATATATACACACTTCACATACACATGTATATATACACACTTCACATACACATGTGTATATACACACTTCACATACACATGTGTATATACACACTTCACATACACATGTGTATATACACACTTCACATACACATGTGTATATACACACTTCACATACACATGTGTATATACACTCTTCACATTCACATGTATATACACTCTTCACATACACATGTATATACACACACTGTGATGTCACCAATGGTCCTTAAGCAGCCTTAACCTCAGAATAAAAACGCTGGGGGCCCCTAGAGAATGGGAGCCGTGAGAAATTTACCAATTCCCCCTCCCTTAACGCCAACCGTGAATGTAACTAGGGCTTATTTTAGGAGTAGGGCTTATATTTAAAGTAAACTCCAAAAATCCTGTAAAATCATGCTAGCTTTATTTTTGAGGTAGGTCTTATCTTCCAGGAAATATGGTGCTGCAAAACTGCATTTAGTTGCATCTTTCATAACCGTTGTTTTACACATGTGCCCTAGTGTGGGTAAAAAAATATATAGAAAATACTAAACGTCTGGCCCCTAGCCGGCCCTTTGTCCTGCAGGCAGTTTCCCATCCTTCTCTTCTGACTTGGTCGGCTCTTGACAGCTGTAGCTGATCCTTTGGCCACTGATTGGATGCTAGCGAATTTGACCAATCTGTAAAACAGTATCCAGAGTCCATGGGCACAGATTCTCTTAAATAGAGGTGGTCATTTAAAAAAAAAAAAAAACTGAAATGTTCTGGAAATAGTCAGGTATAAAACTTACTAATATACTTCAGTTTTCCAGCTTCCCCAAATTTTTACGCTTTCAGTCTGGTCCTGACAGGCCTACTTCCACCTTTATCTGACATTTTCCAGTAAAATCAGCAGAATTGTGAATGCTGCTCTGGGCTATAATTTATTATATTGGCTACAGTGCAAGATAAAACTTTACTTTCCATGTAGGAGTTGTACACATGTTGAATATTTCCAGAATTGTAGACAAAAGTAAAATCCCTACATCCAAGACCAGGTTTGATAGATGACTTATGTTTTTCTTTAAAGTTATTATTGAAACCAGTTTCTCTTGAAGCGTACGATGCCGTGGCCGGTGCCATGTAAAGTATAACCAACGTGATCCGCTTTCTGTAATATGTGTATAAATTGGGAAAATCCAGCAGGCTAATCGCATTGTCACCTTTAGGTTAGTCGTGGCGATCTCTGGAGCTGGTGTACGGATGTATCTGTGATTGTGTTAATATTCTGCTGTAATAAGGTTTTCAGCTTGTAGCAGATGTGAGATGTTAGGACCGTCCTTTCATGCTTTCTGTAAAATAATATATCCTTCAATAAAGGCTGATGTGCAATCTGGGGCCGCCATAGTCATATGTCTCACGGTGAGGCAAGTAGCTTTTATTTTTATCTTTTTTGTATAAAGAATATAAGCAACTGAAATATGTATTTTTTTTCTTACTAAAATATTATTTTACAAAACCTGTTTTATTAAATCGGGGTAAAAAGGGTCTTCTTATTGAGTAGAATACAATGACCTGTGTCCGCACCCTGTCTCCCACTCAAACTTTCCTCTATAAACCAGAAAGTCAAGCCACTGACCAAGTTTTTCTCTTGCTTCCCCATCTATGCATTACAAATAATTCTACATTTTCAAATGGATGTAAATTGGTCTACAGTATTATAGATCAAGGCCTTAATGTGTGTAATGGAGGTGTAAATATCCACTGTGGATGGTGGGATGGACACCTTCAGAAAAGGGCAAAAAGGCTTTTCTGTATGATAAGGACTTGGGGTAGCAGCCTGGATGAGGATTTCCTAACATTTTTTTGACTGACATTGATACAGTTAGTCCTGTATACACATCTACTCAAACAGGTCATCAGGGTATTAAGAGTTAGGAAGCCAGTATATGTCTTGAATAGGCTTATTGAGTTTTTGCAAAGGCTGCAGTATAGTACCAGGCCATGGGGATCTTATACTGAAAGCATAAGTAGCTATAGGTCACCCTAGACCAGGACTCCCCCAACCTGTGGCTTGGGATCCACATGTGACTCATGGACCCATGATGTATGGCTCACGGCTGTCTTCCAGCTTTGTGCATTAGCATCAGGTCTATCAAACAGCCATGAAGAGCAGGTCTCCAGATATCGAATCTTACGAGTAGCCCGCACAGAAGAGCAGATCTGGATGCACATATACTGGTCTTAGGGGTTTAGTGATAATGTAAGTATGGGTAGCTGGAGACGGGATGATACCACCTGTCAGAGGAGGTGCTTGATGCTGGATGCGACATTGTGGGGAGAGGGCTTGATGTGAGATTACTGAATGGGATTTTGTGGGAACCCCTGGATCTAGGTAAACTGCCTCATGTGATTTCTGTGGAAAAGATTTCGCTGTCATTATACCCACAATCTGGGCTCTGGCTGTCACTACTGTGAGAGGGGCGAGGGCTGGATGTGGGTCATGTGACCCTCTCAGAGCTGAATGTGGCTCTCAGGGTCAGAAAAGGTTGGGCCACCTTCTGTAGACCATGCGTTTACCAAAGGGACAACTAGAATTCTCTCCCATGGCCTCATTCAGAGGTGTTATTTTTTTTTCTTGATCTTGCATGAAAAAAGGTGGATATTCCTTGTGACCTTGTGACTGATCAGATTTTCATCAATTTGGCCAGTGTCAGTTTTTATCAGTTTCATTAGTTATTTTTGGTTTCTTAAAAAAACAAACAAAAAAACGTAATGTTTCTCAAGCTTCTGGCAAAGTGTGAGTGAAAAAGAGAGAACACTAGGATGGAACTGACTGACCACTTGGGTGCAACTAGGAACTGACCACACTAGAATGGATGACGGTAGAATACGGCTACTGGGTAAACGTAGATGCTCGGATAGGATTCCAATCCGCCAAAATCAAATGGTTAAGAGGAGATCTGTTGCTCAAGTGAGTGGCGGATCTCTTCTTCTAGGATGTAACTAATAACCACTAATTACCAACTAATTAATTCATTATTAATGATAAGTAATTAATAACTGACAATACTGTGAAGTAACTAATACAGACAACACTAGGATGCCACTAAAATCTAGGACCCTGTGTGCTGCTTGGGTTTTTCACGGATTCATCATCAATCACCCTCCCAGTGTGTGGCGGTCCCTTATGTCTGGCTAGTAGATCCCCGGCTTCCAGCGTCCGTCAGGGCAGTCTCCCTGGTTTGCCCACCCCGGCCCCTTACGATTAGCTGCTGCTGGAGAAGCGCAGTTCCTGTTGCCATGGGATCGTTCCTATGGCTTCCTGGAGTTAGATGCCGGAAGCCAGGAAAAAGCCGTGACTTTTATCTTGGAATCGGTACTAAATATAAAATGTGGCATTACAAGGGGGCATTTGGATGCTTGAGTTCTCTTAAATCCTAACCTTCTGCCGCTGACGTTGGCTAATCCAGAAACAGATGCTGCCGCAGCTATTTGTTGATTCAGTTTCCATGGAAACCTGATACATTCGTCTACAGTAGGAAGCTCCCTGCACATTGGCTGATTTGATAGGAAGCGAGTCTTGAGGTAGGTATTGATGACTGCACTGATAATTGGTCATACCTTTTAACATTCAGCTTCTTCATGCATTTATCCATGGACTGCGAGATAAGGGGCCACAAAAATCCGATGCTATCTGAAATCAGGAGGTAGGTTAGGTCGCCCTGTTCAGCAGAAACGGGCCCGATGACCTAGACGTCAGCGCTGCTTATCTCCCTCTATAGTGAATGAAACAGATTGGACTCTCCAGCCTCCCTGCAGCCTTTGTCAGCGCGCTAACGCCTCTCTTGAATGAGCAACATCAAAGGATGCGAGCAACAGTAAGTGGAAGTGTTAAGAGTTTTTCTATTTTCCACCTTTTTCAGATGCTTTGTTAGACGTGCACATCGCTGCCACACTACAAGGCTGCTCGGCTGTGTCAGCTAATGTGCTACACAAAGGGACAACAAGAGGAAGGCTTTCTGAGCGATCCCAAGACTCCGTCCTCTTCAGGGCATGTGTTCAGGTCTCTTTCCGAGTGATTCTTGGGTGGGATTCATTTAGCCATTGTGTCTGAGTCCAGCCCGCAGTGCGTTCAATGAGGGTCTGACAAATGGCTAAGTGACGTGCCATAATGAATCACCGAACTGGCAGATTGGACGGTCACGTTAAACAAGCTAAAGCAGATGAGCAAGGCCACTCCGGCTAGGGAAGGGTTAAAGGGTCGTCTCTGCTCAGAAATTTAAAAAAAAATGAGCCTTTTATATAGCCCGAACTAATATTCATCTCTTAGGAAGTTCTGCACGTCGTGAAGTAGGCTGTGTTACTTAAGCTTTTGGAAAACTTTGATAATTTACTCAGGTCTTACATTATCACTTGGACTATGAATTTGCCTTGTTTTATTTCTAAAACTTGTAAATGAAACTTCATGACACAGTTTTGAGGTTCAAGTAGTAATGGCTTCCCAGTTCAGTGCCCCATGAAGCACAGGCTTCCTTAGGACTTCCCTTGTGGGTTGTTATTTTTCCTCGAGAATGATGATTATTTTTAGTGCATGTTAACAATCCTCTTAATCACAGACTGCAGTCTATTGTCTCCTGTTATTATCCATGTCAGATTAGGAAGAGCTGACTTTAGTTCACTTTAGTGAGGTCAGTGACGGGAAGTTCAGAAAAATTCTCACCCTAAAGGCCACGTTCACACGGTCAGTATTTGGTCAGTATTTTACATCAGTATCTGTAAGCCAAAATCAAGAGTGATACAATCAGAGGAGAAGTATAATAGAAACTCCTCACCACTCTGTGTTTATCACTCCTGTTTTTTTTCTTACAAATACTGATGTAAAATACTGGTCAAAATACTGCCGTGTGAACATGGCCTAAAGAGCGCTACTTAAGGGGCTCAGAATAGGCCAACAATATCAGATCGGTGGGGTCAGACTATACCCAGCTGTTCGTATGGGCCATGCACGTGTCAGGTACTACATCATCTTCAATGTTTACGTCGGCTTGCCATCTGTACTTGCCTGTGCTGTATTTTTAGGCCATTTTCCACTTGCAAAAACACTGGGAAGGGGTTAACGCTGCATTTTAGTTTACTTTTTTTCAGGTATTTGCATGTAACTGAGATAATTGCATTTATTTGTGTATTTGCCCCTTATTTTATGCAGTTTTGGTGCAGATTCGTTTTAGCATTTTTTTTTTAGTGGTCTTGTTTTCCAAGATCAGAAACCTCGAGATTACTTTTTTTTTTACGTGCATCTTTTTGAGTCTCCACGGAGAAGCCTATAGAAAAACCAAAACCATCATGCAGTTCAGCAGCGTCGTACAATGCCCAGCAGACATGAGTTCCCTTGAAATCACTTTCACTTTGTACTGTTAAACGCAGCAGACTTTCTGCACATAAAAAAACGGCAGAAAATAAATGCAGCGTATACGCAGGGTGGAAACATGGCCATATTTTATGGCGGCAGTGCAAGATATCGCTGGAGGGTCCCGCGCACCTGAAAGATGTGTATGAGAAAGTGCGGGGATGAGGATCTTTTATTTTGTAGGATTTTTATTGCAGTTTGGCCTTGAGTTTTGAGGCCAAATATAGTAAAATTGTGTTGGTCCATGTATATGTCGGCTATGTCATACGTACTTGGCAGAAATGCGTACTTTCACTTGCTTCTTCGTATTTAACCCTTTTGTGCTCTAGTTGAACACTCATATTCCGGGAACCGTTATTATAAAGTATTCCTTCCCCATCACTGTGTTACAGAAAGGCAAGAGTGACCATCCCATCCATCGGCACATAATGACAGACCTGCAGAAAGGGTGGGATTTTCCCATGCTACATGTGGACCTGTTTCTTTTGCTTTTTTTTTTTCAATGAAATACCCTGTGTACATGGTGATTTCTAGATTTGCATTTCCCAGATCCCGCTGGGTATAATGCAGCGTTTAGTCATTGTTTGCGTTATGTCCTTTCATTGTTGTTAAGGGGCAGAGGGAATCGTTTTTTTCCTGGGAGTAGAAACCACACAAAATGCCTAATTTGTGCTTCGTTTAAACGTTTCCTCTAAAGGAGAGTCTCATGAATGAATATTTAATCCACAGGAAACATAATTTTATATGAAGTGTTTGCAGAAAGAATGCGCTGAGTTTTTGTATTTTTTCCTATGTAATCCAGTAAATACTTAAAAGGGCATTTTTAAGAATTTTGGCTAGACTACAGTATATAGAAAGAATGGAAATCCAGACCCACACATGACTTGTTTGAAGTTTTTTGATAGTGTTGTTATTTGTGTCTTTTCTGTCTAACTTATGATAGCAAAAGTGGACAACCGTTAGCAGCGAATTACCGTGCCCTTAATGTTAGCGCTCCGCTTAAGCACCCCTCTAATGGCAATATGAATCTGTTTTTGGAGATTAAAATATCCCCCCATCTCCTGTACACACTCCTCCTGTTCTGCCTGAGTAAGTGTCACCGTAGTGCCGACCTGGAGAACCCGGAAGATCAGAACGAGCAACAAGGGACTTCAGGGGAATGTTGCAGTGTATCAACTGTAGGAAAGTCACAGATGGAGGCAGCGTAATGGTGTCTGTACATGACAGATTTCTGCCCTTAAATGAGCGTTGTCGATAATCGCCTCTTTAAATGGCCATTCATACAAGCCAATGCAAACTGTATGGGCGCAAAACGATTGTTTTGATTGGATCACTATGTTAGCTATTAAAATATCTTTGTTGGCAGCACATGCATTTTGCTTGTTTGTCGGCCGGTTGGTTGGCATGATTGCACAAATAAGAAAAGAATACGCATGTTCGTTTCTGTGAAAGGGCCTTTAGATCAGTTTCAGCTGCACAAATACGGATTCATTTCTGCACCTTTAAACCCCCTCCCCCCATACATATCTCGCTTGACTGTCCCATACACAGCTATTTTGCACACATACACAGAATATCAGCCGAACCTGTTGGTATCAGCAGGTTCAGCCAATGTTGGCCTAATGTGTATGGGGGCCTTTAGGGTGGATGCAAGAGTCCCGCCCGGCCTTTAGGGTGGATGCAAGAGTCCCGCCCGACCTTTAGGGTGGGATTCAAGTCGACAGCTTTCTCATTGAAAACATGGGAGTCATGGCTGACTGAGTACTCTTGTGTATGGGAACATTGGCTGAGATGGCTCATGGCCGAATGATCAGCTGAAGCATCCTTTTGGCCTACAGCCATCTAATGTGTATGGCCAGTTACAGACTAACAGCTATTATCTGGATCTGGTGCAAGGGTGCCATTACATGTACAAATATCTGACCAATTTTTAGTATGAAGAAGATAGTGTCCAAAACGGTTGACATATTAAATAGATTTATTCTGACAGATAAATCATTGTTACGTTTTGATCCATTCCAGCCCTTCGTCAAGCATTGCTCGTTCTACACTTTGTTTAGTCAGTCCAATATCATTCTTAATTGGTTTGTGTAAATGGCCGTTTGATCTGATTGAAACGTCTCAATGTGCTGAAAAATCTGTCTGATAGTCAAAATGTTTCTAGGGTGTAAATAGATCACTCGTAGGCCATGCCATTATAGGCAACAGAAACATTTTATTTACAGGACAAACCTAACAAATGGGTATTATCCGAACAACGTTTCTGTATGTATAGAAGACCAACTTGGACCAATTTCATCTGTGAGATCAGTCTGGGGTTGTCAGGAATCTTTGTAAATCCAACTTAAGTGGTGTCATCCTTGTTGTTGCCTCGACCTATGTTAATTGTCAAAAGCAATCCAAAGATGGAAGTCTACGATTCATCAAAGTGTTTTCGTCAGAAATCTAGCGTAAAACACTTTGATAAGTTGCAACATTTTTGGCATTTTAACACCAGTTTCACTCTACTACCCCAAAATGGGCATAGCTGAGGCACAACAGAGGTGGAACGCCACCGCTCTTCTGATTCATGACTAATTGTGGTGTTCCTTACACCGAAAATGTTACTCAAGTCTCCGACTGTGCACCTCCTAATGAATCCGTCTCTTCTGACTGCAGCACGTCCCCTTGTTCATGCCGGTCTTGATGAATTGGTTCTTATTTCTGGGTCTCGTCTGTGTCATCGGGGGACACTGGGATCATGGGTTGTTATAGCTGCTTATTTCTGGGTCTTTCCTGTGTCATCGGGGGACACTGGGATCATGGGTTGTTATAGCTGCTGCTACTAGAAGGTGGACACTAAGTAGTTCAGTGTTTCTTCTTCTGCAGGCACTGGGCTGAATCTGTTTTAGGTTAAGTGTCCTGAAGGAGGCCGAAAGTCATGTGGCATTCTCCTCGGCCAGCAGCCATTTTACACCTGTCTACATCTCCGTTTCTTAAAGATCTGAAATGTTGGTTTATTTACTTGGGTTTTGAATAATTCTGCAAAACAAAACTACGGTAAACTGAAAATGAGAAGATAAATATTTTCTGTTTTTTTCAAATGTTGATAAACCGTAAATGAAGCTTCTTCTATTATTGTAGTCTGTATAAATCTCCGGTAAAATGAATTCAGTATCTTAGATGTGTGTGGGAGGGAGGACCTGTCCATTCAGTAAAATTCCAGACAATGGCGCTGTTAGGAATCCAGGGCTCCCTGACCCCCAGCCCACACACATCTGTTTTTTTTTTTCCTAATCATTTTCCATCTAAAAAACTCCAGTCTTTTTTTTTTTTCTCACTCATTTTAGAAATGGCTAGGGTTCATTTTTCTTGAGTCCTTGCAGGGCTAATGCTTCTAATGACGACAGATGAAGCCTGCGACTCCAGGATTGTATTGTGCGCAACTCAAGGTTAAGCGATGACTCATTATTCTCCATATATAAAGCTGTGCTGCAGTTTTCTCCGTGGACAGATTGGTTTTTACTAAAACTATTACCGGGCCTGGTTTCGTGATAAAAATGTATTTTGTCTTTGCAGCAGTTTTTAATCAGGTTTTCAAAGTACAATATTTTCAGTTTTTATACATTTATAGTATACTAGTAGAATACTCGCGGCTTCCCTCGCAGAATATATATTAAATTGTTGGTTATGGTAGCTAAAGTAAAATTTTCAGTGTCACCCAGAAATTGACATTTTCAGAGTGCTCCTATGAGGCATTTTTCGCCTGACCAATATTGCTGCTCAGTAAGGCTGCATGCACACACGCAGATGAAAGCTCCCACACGCATGTGATCCATGTGTTTGTGCATGCGCAGTGCAAGTGTCCATGGTGTGTGTGTGTGATTACGCATGTGCTCTGTTCGTCCGTGTGCGTAGGGTGCATCCATCTGAGTGTGTTTGCATGCCTATGTGCATTTGTGCATGCGTGTGTGTGGTGTGCATGTGATATTTGTGAGGTGGTGTTTGTGTTGTGTCTAGAGTGGTCTGGCGTTTGTGTGGTGTGTTGTGGCATTTGTGTTGTGCTTGTGGGTTGGTGGATTGTATGTGCGCTGTTTGTGTGATGTTTTTATGGTGTTTGTGAAATGTTTGTGTGAATCCGTCCCTGTAAGTCACAACTGTTGTTTTTCCCTTAGCACTTTTACTTTCACATTTCTCCATTATATGTATAGGGCCTAAATTCAGGGGCCCCAATCTCATGACAGGGGGACGCTAGCGAGATTTAACATGCGTAGTATTCTGCTCCTATGGGTGGAGAGCGGGCGTGCCAAATTTCACTCAAATCGGGCGAGAACTGTGGATTTGTATGGTGCAGGCTACTACAGATTTCAAATTTCCCTATTATATGTATAGGGCCTAACTTCCAGGGCCCCAATCTCATGACGGGGGGAACGCTAGTAAGATGTAACATATGCAGTATTGTGCTCCTGTGGGTGAAGAGGGGGCGTGCCAAATTTCACCCAAATCGGGCGAGATCTGTGGATTTGTATAGAGCGGGCTACTACAGATTTTGAGATATATATATATATATATATATATATATATATTATTTAACTATGTATGTGTGTGTGTATATATATATATATAATTATATATATATATATATATATATGTATATTATAATGTGCGGGGGGGGGTACATTCGTATGTAGGTATACGATTTATATTCCTATTAGTTTTTATTATTGTACATGGATAGGCAGTTGAGGCCTGGTTGAATTGTGACAGCGGTCACCAGACATTACCCAAAGATTAGGTATATTCAAGAAAATGGTGCACAGTTGTTAACATGAATATAATTCAACTATTATTTCAACCGTACAGCTACCTCTGCTTCCCCCGTATATTAAGTCATTCTAAAAAGTTTAAAGGGGTGTTTTGTACACCTCTCAAAAAAAAAAAAAATGATCACAGGAAAGTCATGCGGCTGAATTACAGTAATAAGATGTAACTTGGTTAAAACTAGCCTTTTTTTTTCCCAGCAGCGCCACCACAGGAGAAATTGAGTATGGCAACTATTGAAATGATGTGGATAGACTGAATCCGTCTGCAAATTCTCTGCTTTGACTAATGGATGGAGATCAAGAGAGTTCTGTATATAAACTTCAATACTTATTCTCAGGGTATTTGAAAATAAGTTGTCCCATTTACATGTAAAACAGAAACATATGAAACCGTATGAGATCAGCAGCTGGGACCCAACCTGTCTGTAAAAAAAAAAAAAAAATGGATCAATAATGGGATGTTCTAAAGAGTTCACTGAATGGAGTCTGGCACAGTAATAACATATGGCCGATGCAACAAGTCCATGAGTGACATTTATTCCCTTCTGAATATTCCGGTAGTATGAAGGGGAACCTGATGGCAGATACATGATTCCTGATCCATGAGCAGCATGTATCAGACACCGGCTGTTTGATCTCTGCCAGGTATGTCTGACTCTGAAACACAGTGGGATTTCAGAGAAAAACACACTTTAAAAGCCGCCGGTGAGTGAGCCACTTAGGAGACTAGACAGGCGGGTCCTTGGCGGCTTCTCTTCGCCCACTGCCAGTGACTGACAGGTCTCTCTCCATACAGGCACGCAGGGAGAGACCCATCATTCATGGGGCATTGGCTTGTAAAGTGTGTTTTTCTCTGAAACGCTGCAGTGTTCCGTAGTCAGACATACTGTACCTGGCTGAGATCACACAGCCAGTGTCTGATACATGTTGCCTGTGGATTGAGCAGCATGAATTTGCTGTCAGGTTCCCGTTATTGAAAAGTGGAGGCGTTGTGGGACCACAGCAACTGAGCCACATAGCGGAGACCACATAAAAGTTACGTAAAGCCAACACACAGTGCTGAGGTGGATAATGCATAAGTCGCACTGATGACTCAAGAACTGGAGAGTGCAAACCTCAGCACAAAGCTGGAGATTCATGGATTAGATTTCCTTGGAAGAGCAGCTTCATTCGAGCCTTACATCACTAAGCACAATGTCAGACGGTGAATGGAGCGGTGTAAAGTCACCACCACTGAACTCTGGAGTTGTAGTAGTGGATGTTTATGCAGTAAGAGATCCGGTTTCTTCATCTGGCATCTGAAATACAAGTATGGGTTTGGCGCATGCCAGGAAAACATTACCTGCCTGACTGCGTTGTGCTAGGTGTAAAGTTTGATGGAGTCGGGATAATGCCAGGGGTTGTTTTTCAGATGTTGGCCTAGGCTCTTCCTTCCCATAAAGGAAGTCTTAGGGGTTATCTGATCTTCTGATAAGTCTGCACTCTGACTACAAACTTCTGAATCCTGGCAACGTGCCGTGAGATTATCGATGATAAGAGCAGGTGGTCACGTGACCACAAGAATGCGATTTGCATACATGCAGTCACATGTCGACTAGATGTGCTCAGCTTCTCTCAATTCACTACTGAGTGAGAGAAGCAGGCGCGTCTAATTGTAATATGGCTGGAAGTATGACCGCCGCTCTCACAGGCTGTACCGGTGCATCCTAACAGCGTGTAATATGCATATTGTCAGGATTCAGAAGTCTGCAGACTTATAGCAGAAGACTGGACGTCCCTTTAAGCTTTTTGCTCACCCAGACATTTTGGAAAATTGTAGGTTTCCAAATTTTTGCAATTCATTTGGGGAAGGCACAAAGTTAGATCCATAAAGGCATGGATGGGGAAGTTTTGTGTGGAAGACTTATACACGCAGAGGCTTGACCTCAATCTCATCGAACATCTTCGGGGTTAATTAACCCCTTAATGACCGTCAATACGCATTAAAGCGGCGGCCATGGCACAACAAATTTTGGGGCCCATTTTCTCCCATTACCCTTGTGAAAATAAAAAAAAGTTTGGGTCTAAACTAAATTTTTTGAGAAAAAAATTAAATGTTAATTTTTTCCTTCCACTTTGCTTCAGTTCCTGTGAAGCACTTGAAGGGTTAATAAACTTCTTGGATGTGATTTTGTGCACTTGAGGGGTGCAGTTTTTAGAATGGTGTCACTTTTAGGTATTTTCTGTCATATAGATCCCTCAAACTGACTTCAAATGTGAGGTGGGCCCTAAAAAATAATGGTTTTGTAAATTTTGTTGGAAAAATGAGAAATCGCTGGTCGAATTTTAACCCTTATAACTTCCTAACAAAAAAAAAAGTTTTAAAAAATTGTGCTGATGTAAAGTAGACATGTGGCAAATGCTATTTATTAAGTATTTTGAGTGACCTGACTCTCCGATTTAAGGGCATAAGAATTAAAAGTTTGAAACTTGTGACATTTTCAAAATTTTTGCCAAATTTCCATTTTTTTTTTTTTGCAAATAAAACGCAAGTCCTATCGAAGAAGTTTTACCACTATCATGAAGTACAATATGTCACGAGAAAGCTGTCAGAATCAGCGGGATCCGTTAAATTGTTCCAGAGTAATAACCTCAAAAAGTGACATTGGTCCGAATTGTAACATTTGTCCTGGTCATTGATGTCAAAATTGGTTCGGTCACTAAAGGGTTAACATAGATGAGATTTGATAGTTTTCTGATGTTATGATGATATAAATACATTTTAACCCCTTCAAGACCTGTGACACAGCGTATGTGTCATGAAAGGATCGCGTTCCTGCAGGTCGGGTGACCGGGGTCACTGAAAGGTCACCCGACCCACAGGCACAAGACCCTTTGTGCTTCACCACAGGGGGGTTGGCTTAACCCCCACGTGGCTACGATCGCTCTGATTGGCTGTTAAAAGTAAAACAGTGCTCCCTTTATTCCGAGCCCCGACGTGTGCCCAAACAGTGGTTTACCCCCACATATGGGGTATCAGCGTACTCAGGAAAAATTGCACAACAACTTTGGGGGTCTAATTTCTCCTGTTACCCTTGGGAAAAAAAAAATTGGGGACTAAAAAAATTATTTTTGTGGAAAAAAAAAAAGATTTTTTATTTTCACAGCTCTGCGTCATAAACTTCTGTGAAGAACTTGGAGATTCAAAGTGCTCACCACACATCTAGAGGAGTTCCTTGGGGGATCTAGTTTCCAAAATGGGGTCACTTGGGGGGGTTTCTACTGTTTAGGCACATCATGGGCTCTGCAAACGTAACATGACGCCCGCAGACCATTCCAGCAAGTCGGCATTTCAAAACGTCACTACTTCCCTTCCGAGCACTGACGTGTGCCCAAACAGTGGTTACCCCCCACATATGGGGTATCAGCGTACTCAGGACAAACTGGACAACAACTTTTGGGGTCCAATTTCTCCTGTAACCATTGTGAAAATAAAAAATAGGGGGCTAAAAAATAATTTTTTGAGGAAAAAAAAATGATTTTTTATTTTCAGGGCTCTGCGTTATAAACTTCTGTATAGCACCTGGGGGTTCAAAGTGCTCACTGTACATCTAGATAAGTTCCTTAGGGGGTCTTGTTTCCAAAATGGGGTCATTTGTGGGGCGCTCCAAAGTTTAGGCTCACAGGGGCTCTCCAAACACGACATGGTGTCCGCTAACGATTGGAGCTAATTTTCCATTAAAGTCAAATGGCACTCCTTCCCTTCTGAGCCCTGCCGTGCGCCCAAACAGTGGTTCCCCCCACATATGGGGCACCAGCGTACTCAGGAAAAACTGGACAGCAACTTTTGGCGTCCAATTTATCCTGTTACCCTTGGGAAAATAAAAATAGCGGGCTAAAAAATGATTTTTGAGAAACAAAAATGATTTTTTTATTTTCACTGCTCTGCGTTTATAAACTTCTGTGAAGCACTTGGGGGTTCAAAGTGCTCACTACACATCTAGATAAGCTCCTTGGGGGGTCTAGTTTCCAAAATGGGGTCATTTGTGGGGGGTTTCTACTGTTAAGCACATCAGGGGCTCTGCAAACGCAACATGACGCCCGCAGAACATTCCATCAAGTCTGCATTCCAAAATGGCGCTCCTTCCCTTCTGAGCTCTCCCATGCGCCAAAACAGTGGTTCCCCCCCACATATGGGGTATTGGTGTATTCAGGACAAATTGCACAACAACTTTTGTGGTCCAATTTCTCCTGTTACCCTTGTGAAAATAATAAATAGCGGGCTTAAAAATCATTTTTGAGGAAAAAAATGATTTTATTTTCACTGCTCTGCGTTATAAACTTCTGTGAAGCACTTGGGGGTTCAGAGTGCTCACAACAAATCTAGATAAGTTCCATAAGAGGTCTAGTTTCCAAAATGGTGTCACATGTGGTTTTTTTTCACTGTTTAGGCACACAGGGGCTCTCCAAAGGTGTCATGGTGTCCGCTAAAGATTGGAGCTAATTTTCCATTCAAAAAGTCAAATGGCGCTCCTTCCCTTCTGAGCCCTTCCGTGCACCCAAACAGTGGTTTATGACCACATATGAGGTATCTGTGTACTCAGGAGAAATTGCCCAACAAATTTTAGGATCCATTTTATCCTGTTGCCCATGCAAAAATGAAAAAAATTGATGCTAAAATAAAATTTTTGTTGGAAAAATTAAAATGTCCATTTTTTCCTTCCACGTTGCTTTAGTTCTTGTGAAGCACCTGAAGGGTTAATAATCTTCTTGAATGTAGTTTTGAGTAGCTTGAGAGGTGCAGTTTTTATAATGGTGTCACGTTTGGGTATTTTCTACCATATAGACCCCTCAAAGTGACTTCAAATGTGAGGTGGTCCCTAAAAAAAATTGTTTTGTAAATTTTGCTGTAAAAATGAGAAATCGCTGGTCAAATTTAAACCCTTATAACTTCCTAACAAAAAAAAATTTTGTTTCCAAAATTGTGCTGATGTAAAGTAGACATGTGGGAAATGTTATTTATTAACTATTTTGTGTCACATAACTCTCTGGTTTAACAGAATAAAAATTCAAAATTTGAAAATTTCAAAATTTTCACCAAATTTACATTTTTTTCACAAATAAACGTAAAAATTATCAACCTAAATTTTACCACTAACATGAAGCCCAATATGTCACGAAAAAACAATCTCAGAATCGCTAGGATCTGTTGAAGCGTTCCTGAGTTATTACCTCATAAAGGGACACTGGTCAGAATTGCAAAAAATGGCAAGGTCATGAAGGGGTTAATTCCTATAATACAATTTGCTGTTGATTTAAACTGTAGGGTTAATGTTCTAGTACGACATTGATCTGCCCTCTACAGTCTGCGCCGCTGATGACGGACACAGTAAGCTTGTGCATTGGGTGAGTAGCTAGTGCAGCTTCACTCTTAGAATTTTTTTTTTTTATAGAACATTTGGCTTTTTGTTATTAACCCATTCTAGCCCATATGACTGTTTATCCTCACATAGTCTTGTTTTTGGTTTGTTAGTCGCCAACTCAGATCACTTTTGCTCTGTGATCCTGTCTTTGGTACGCGGGCCCTAGTTCTTTTCTAGCCCTTTTTTTCAGGCTGACATAACTATTCCAACCTTCAATGAACTATAGCGAAGGAGTGACGAAATCTATGCTAATCCCAAGGGGTTTTTATTTCCCTGATTAACATAAATTACCAGACTGTTCTCCATAGAAACTATTGAAATAGTTGTGTGGCTTCTGGCTGTTGTGGTATTTGGCGCATCTTTATTAATGCTCCAAACAATGCGTCCAGAGATGTTTTGTCTATTTGTCTTGCTTTCCTTTAGCTCCTGCGTCCAGGCCTTACGTGCCATATTATATCTTTTTTGGAGAGTTTTAAGCCAACCATGTAAGCTGGTCTGTGCTCTGGTCACATAGCATTGCTGTATAAAGTATGCAGCAGTACAATCACAGGCACATGGCCGTGACATGTCACATACAATCTGTGAATAAGCAGACAAGGAGCATAGAAGCAATGGGGAGACAGAACACATGGAGCAATGACAGTTCAAATGTAGCTCAGAAGACTGAAGGACAAGTAGTTCTTATATTGCTTTGCATACGTTCATTCTTTTTAACGCTTCTTTAGCATTTTTACTGTCGGGTTATAGAGCGTACCCTCATGGAAAAGATGTAGTATGCATAATTCCTATGAGGGTCAGTCCAGACAATGGATTCTAATCTAGATGTGAAGGTGCTAACAAAGAAGACTAATCCATGGAGAGCGGGTCCATGAGACATGGTCATTTACAGCCACTAACTTACTGCAATACAGTTGCTAACTGAGCAACCTTCCATATAATGTTTCAGGGGGAATATGCCATCTGTGTAAAAGCAAAAACTGAGAAAAAGTGGGAGAGGATAAAATGGAGTAAGTCATACTGTGCAAAGGTTTCCAAAGGTGAAAATGCAAGCCAATAATTTGGAAGAGACTGAGACCTATCTAATTAGCCAGAGTCCAGTACGTGGAGGATGCCATTATGTACCGGTTAGCTGTCTGTTTCTTTGGCCATCTCTACTTCCTTTCTCCTTCGTCTCATTGGGGGACACAGGACTGTGGGTGTATGCTACTGCCGCTAGGAGGCTGACACTAAGTAAACATAAAAAAGGTTAGCTCCTCCTCCGCCGTATACACCTCAGCACTGGCCGCAGGCAAACCCAGTTCTTGCTTAGTGTCTGATGGAGGCACACGTCTGGTTATTTTTCCAGACCATTTTTTTTTTTTTTTTTTTTCCCTTTCCCACGAAGATGAGATAGGGGCGACGGATCCTATTGAAAGGGTCCGATCTCCCCAAACCATCAACGGGCGAGCACGTGGAGTAAAGCCTCCACGTATCCTCTCCCGCAACGTGGGACATGAATACCGGACTCAGCCCTGACCACCCTAGGGTATTGAAACCCTAGGCTGTACAGAGGCAAGAGTTAGTCCGTGCGGCCCCCACTGCACCACCAATGCTAGACTGCGGTGCTGCAAGGAGGCGGACGGTCCCTCTCCTCACCCTCTGAAGGGGTGATGGAGTTAGGGTTCCTGCACCGTCCTACCTTTTTTGTTATGGAGCCCCCCCCTTTTTTTTTTTATCATCGCCTGAGCGACGAAGACGGATTTCTCACCTCTCCAATGGACGTGTGGGGGCCAGGATTACTGGAGCGGGTAAGGAACCAGCTGCTCTGTCGTCCATTCTCCCCCCTCCCAAGGGGTATCAAGTCGGCGTCCGCCTCCCGCCTGGACAGCCGCGGGGGTTGCGGCCAGCACTAGGCCTTGGTCAAATTTAGTCCCCGGCTTTTCCCGGGGACTAGGCCGCGGGCCGGAGTTTAGTGTCCGGCGTTAGCCAGAGGGTGGGCCGCGGTCATGGGGGGGATCCGCCCCCGGCGGCGTCTCCTTCCGGCGGGCCCGCCCTCTGACTTTGGGGACCTCCTTTCGCCCGGCTCTGGGCTGTGGTTTTAAATTTAGTCCCCGGCTTTTCCCAGGGACTGGGCCGCGGGCCGGAATTCTGTGTCCGGCGTCAGCCGGGGGGTGGGCCGCTTACGCGAGGGGGATCCGCCCCCGGCGGCGTCTCCTTCCGGTGGGCCCGCCCTCCGACTTTAGGGCCTCAGCCGGAAATTTAGGCCGCGGCTTCGGCCGGCGCTAGGCCGCGGCTTCAAATTTAGTCCCCGGCTTTTGCCGGAGACTAGGCCGCGGCCGGAAGTAGGTGGGAGGCGCCTCTTGAGAGGCTCGACTACATGAGCACGCCTCCCTGACAGAGGAGTGCTCCTTTTTGAAAAATTTGGAGCTCAGTTGTCACTTTTTTTCTACGCCACTGCTATTTGGACGCTGTTTAAGGACGCAAGGGATACAGGACTGGGGTAAGTCGACACCGTTCAGGGGTTGCTACTACCTCCAGCCTGGTTGTTCCTCTTTACTGCGCACTTTTTTCGCCTCTCTGCTGACCGTCACATCCAGTTCATTGCGGACTCTGTGACAGATTCAGAATGTCCAGAAGATCTAAAGTTCATACGGTGCTGTATACCGCATGCATTGCCTGTAGGTCCCCTTTTCCGCACGCCCAGACTTCTCGGGTCTGCGAAGCCTGTGACTCCGAACGGGCTCAGGAACCCTCTCCTATAGCTGAGCCTAGTGCGTCAGGTCCCCATGAGTGGGCCCTGTCCCTGACTCAATCTGTGGCGTCATTAACAAGAGCGATCGAGTCCCTTCAAGCTCCCGATAGGAGCAGGGACAGTGGTTCACCCGTCTTGGCGACGTCTCATGAACCTCCGGCCTGCAGGGGCCGCGCTCTCACCAGGCAGACGCAGGGGAAGCGAACCCACACTGCGTCGCCTTTGCCGTCCGGGGCCTCGGCATCTTTCAGTTCCGTCTCCCGCTCTCCCTCACCTCTGGCAAGTGATCAGTATTCGGATTCTGATTCAGAAGGGTCCCTTAATTTAGAGGCACCAAATTGTCAGGACACAATTGACAGTTTGATTGAAGCTGTCAATCAAACCTTGGGGATAGACGATGAGTCCACCTTGACCTCCGGTCATAAGGTGTCCTTCAAAAGAGCCAGGCAAGCTCATAAGGTTTTTGGGGCTCATCCTGAGTTTGAGGAACTAGTGCAGCGCCACCGGGAGAAACCGGACAAGCGCTTCGCAGGACAAAAGGCTCTCAATACTAGATATCCTTTTGCTCCTGAGCTTCTTAAGAAGTGGGCGGAATCTCCTGCGGTTGATCCTCCTGTGTCGCGTTTGGCGTCTAGGACGCTCCTCTCCCTTCCTAACGGTTCCTCGATCAAGGAACCAACGGATCGTCTGATTGAGAGTTTGGCCCGCTCGGTGTTTGAAGCATCGGGTTCTGCTCTCTCTCCTTCTTTTGCAGCTACTTGGGTTGCTAAGGCCATGATATCCTGGTCGGAGTCTCTAAATAGAGCTCTTCATGGTATAGAGGTACCGTCTGAAGTAACCGAGATTTCTAATCAGATAGCGCTTGCAGGAGACTTCTTAATTAATGCGTCCATGGATGCGGCAAATTGCTCAGCCCTAGCTGCTGCTAATGCAATTGCCATCAGAAGATCTTTGTGGCTGAGAACCTGGCGAGCAGACTCAATCTCAAAGAAATCGCTTACATCCTTACCATATCAGAGTGGTCGGTTATTTGGCGAAAGGTTGGATCAGCTCATATCTGATGCGACGGGAGGGAAGAGCAGTTTCCTTCCTCAGCAAAAGATTAAGCAGCCTTTTCGCCGACAGCTTCAGCCTCGCTTTAGGGCCTTTCGTAACCCAGGTTGGGCCGCGCCAGCTACCTCCAGCGGTTCAGGTCGGCCTAATCAGGCCAGAGATCGTCAGGTCTCCTACAGGACCAACCCTCTGGGAAGAGGGCGATCTCAACAACCAAGATCTAGAGGGTCCAAACCCCAGAGATATGCGGACAAATGACTGGAGGCAGAATCCGGTCAATTTATCCAGAGTAGGCGGCCGCTTACTCTGGTTTCGCCCCATTTGGCTATCGATTACTCACGACGAGTGGGTCAGGGAGTTAGTCTCCTCGGGGTACAAAATAGAATTTACCAGCCTTCCCTCAAATCGTTTTTTTCCCTCGCGCCTTCCCAAGGAGGAATCTCGGGTTCGCGCCTTATTCAGGGCGGTCGAGTCTCTTCGGCACAGCGGGGTTGTCGTACCTGTACCGGAAATCGAAAAAGGTCAGGGGTTTTATTCCAACCTGTTCATTGTACCCAAAAAGGACGGTACCGTAAGGCCCATTCTGGATCTAAAGCGACTGAACCGGTTTGTCAGAATTCGTCATTTCCGAATGGAGTCTCTCCGTTCTGTCATTGCAGCCATGGAAAAAGGGGAATTTCTAGCATCAATAGACATTCAGGATGCCTATCTTCACATCCCCATATTTCCTCCTCATCAGAGATTTCTTCGGTTTGCCGTCGGCAAACTTCATCTTCAGTTCGCAGCCTTGCCATTCGGGCTAGCCACAGCCCCCAGGGTGTTCACAAAGGTCATGGCTGCTGTTGTGTCCATTCTGCACTCCAGGGGGGTAGTCATCCTGCCTTACTTAGACGACCTCCTCATCAAGGGTCCGTCTTTTCAAATCTGCAAGGAAAGTGTCAGCATTACGTTAGACACCCTTGCTCGCCTGGGGTGGCTGGTGAATATGAAGAAATCATCTCCCATGCCATCTCGGAAGATCACCTTTTTAGGGATGAATTTCGACACCGCTCAGGGGTTGATAATTCTTCCTCAAGACAAGGCCTTGGTTCTCCGTCAAGAGGTACGGATCCTTCGCCAACCGATTCCTCACACCATCCGGTTTTGCATGAGGGTCCTAGGAAGAATGGTGGCAGCAATCGAGGCTATTCCATTTGCCCAATTTCATCTTCGCCCCCTTCAACATGCACTTTTGGCAGTATGGGACGGGAGCCCTTACTCCCTCAATCTTTGGTGCCGTCTGTCCCTGCAGGTCAGACAGACTCTTATGTGGTGGACGAAGAGCACCACTCTTCAACAGGGTCGTTTGTTTCCTCCAAATTTCTGGTTGGTTGTCACAACGGACGCCAGCCTGCTCGGATGGGGAGCAGTGTTTCGTCACCACACAGCCCAGGGAACTTGGTCTCAGCAGGAATCGACCCTCCCGATCAATATTTTAGAGATCCGAGCTATTCGGCTGGCTTGAGGCAGTTTCACCAGCATCTGGCGGGACACCCAGTCAGAATACAATCGGACAATGCCACGGCAGTGGCATACATAAACCATCAGGGAGGTACCCGCAGCAGGGCGGCCATGCACGAGGTAAAACAGATTCTGACCTGGGCAGAGGTAAATCACTCTGTGATTTCAGCGGTCCACATTCCGGGCGAGGAAAACTGGGCAGCGGATTTTCTCAGCCGTCACTGCATAGCGTCAGGGGAATGGTCACTTCATCCCGAGATTTTTCAGCAGATATGCCGACGCTGGGGAACCCCAGATGTGGACCTGATGGCTTCCAAGATAAATGCCAAGGTGCTCAACTTCATCTCCCGGTACCGGGATCCGCAGGCGTTTGCAGTAGACGTTCTGGTCCTACCATGGAATCAGTTTCATCTTCCATACTTGTTTCCACCAATAGCTCTTCTCCCAAGGGTGATCAGAAAGATCAGGATAGAGGGGGTTCCAGCGATATTAATCGCTCCGGATTGGCCGCGTCGCTCATGGTACGCGGAACTGGTACAATTGCTCGCCGACGCACCCTGGCGACTGCCAGAGCGCGTGGACCTTCTCTCCCAGGGCCCAGTTTACCACCAGAACTCAGCGGTCCTGTGTTTGACGGCCTGGCCGTTGAATCTTGGATCCTGACCAGGGCTGGATTCTCTAAAAAGGTCGCCGCAACGATGGCTAACGCCCGAAAGCCCGTTTCGGCTCGCATCTACCACAGTACTTGGAAGGTCTTTTTTGATTGGTGCAGGGAACATGATTGTTCCCCGCTCCTCTTTTCAATTCCAAACATTCTATCTTTTCTTCAGGCAGGCCTAGATTCAGGTCTAGCACCTAGTACTCTTAGACGACAGATATCAGCCTTGTCGGTTCTTTTTCAGCGAAAGATCGCGTCTAATTTTCAGGTTAGGACCTTTATTCAGGTGGTTGTCCATATAGTTCCTCCCTACAAGACTCCCTTAGAGGTTTGGGACCTCAATCTAGTCCTGGGAGTCCTGCAAGAGTCTCCTTTTGAACCTTTGCAGGAGGTTTCTCTGTCATTTCTTTCCTGGAAAGTGGTGTTTTTGGTAGCCATAACATCCATAAGGCGGGTTTCGGAGCTGGCTGCACTGTCTTGTCGAGCTCCATACTTGCTTTTCCATCAGGATAAGGTAGTGCTCAGACCAACACCACCTTTTTTGCCTAAAGTCGTGTCCTCGTTTCATATTAATGAGGACATTGTTTTGCCCTCTTTTTGCCCAGCTCCGACGCACCGAGTGGAGAAGGCTCTCCATACGCTGGATCTGTGAGAGCACTCAGGAGATATGTATCTCGGACGGCGTCCTTTCGACAGACGGACACGCTGTTTGTCCTCCCTGAAGGTCGCAGGAAGGGACTCGCTGCCTCTAGATCAACCTTGGCTAGGTGGATTCGGTTAGCCATTCAGGAGGCTTACCGCATCAGAGGCGCGGTGGTTCCCGCAGGGATCAAGGCTCACTCCACCAAGCGGTGGGTGCCTCCTGGGCCCTTCGGCATCAAGCTTCGGTGGAACAGGTTTGTAAAGCAGCAACCTGGTCCAGTCTGCATACCTTTTCCAAGCATTATAATGTCCATACCCAGGCTTCTGCGGATGCCAGTCTGGGTAGAAGGATTCTTCAGGGCGGTTGCGCACCTATAGGCAATGCCTGTTATAAATTACACTGTGGAGTCGATTTCCCACCCAAGGGACTGCTTTGGGACGTCCCACAGTCCTGTGTCCCCCAATGAGACGAAGGAGAAATACGGATTTTTGTGTTACTCACCGTAAAATCCTTTTCTCCGAGACGCTCATTGGGGGACACAGCACCCTCCCTAATAGCCGGCTGGCTTTATTTTGAGTTAACTCTATTCTCCTTAAGTCGGTATCAGCAGTTTTTTCTTATGGATATACTGTATCTGTGTTAACTCTTGATTTATTTTTTAGCCTCCTACTGCTTTTTGCACTAAACTTGGTTTGCCTGCGGCCAGTGCTGAGGTGTATACGGCGGAGGAGGAGCTAACCTTTTTTATGTTTACTTAGTGTCAGCCTCCTAGCGGCAGTAGCATACACCCACAGTCCTGTGTCCCCCAATGAGCGTCTCGGAGAAAAGGATTTTACGGTGAGTAACACAAAAATCTGTATTTTAGTTATAAACACTGAGAAAAAGAAACGATCAACAAAATCCCAAATTATAGAATAGAAAAAACTTTATTGAATATCAAACAGGGGAGCTAGAGAGATGACATACAACCAATTTACACATGTGGGACAAGAACGCACATAGGAAGTCAAAAAATCATAAATATATATGTGTATTGCTTCTACAACTGACTTAGCGGTAACATTGCAAATGTAAAAGAGCTATAGTTACAGCCCAAGACTATGTCTCAATAAGAAGCGCAGCAGCGCTAGTCCAAAAATATGGTGGGTGTAATAGCCAGTGCTTTTACCTGCTATAAGTCAGGAGAGAGTACCTCGTGCGTCCACCCCGATGAATTGGGCGAGGGAGGTAAGATCCCTGCGTCCATTAGAGTTAAATCCACTAAATTTCCTCCTTTGGCCACTTGCACAGCGGTTGATCTGTTTGTGCAGGTGGTCACAAGTGAATTCACCAAAATTCCTAGGTACATAACACGTGATAATTTGACTCGCCAGGAGCGGTTGAGATTGGACTACTTGCGGGCACTTCCAGATGTGGTGTTTAAGCCGGCCGACAAAGGCGGTAACATTGTTATTTGGCCTAAATCTCTTTATGAAAGAGAGGCCTTTAAACAGCTTAACAATAAAACATGTTACAAACGTCTAACATTTAATCCTTTGTCGGCACACATGGCACAACTCAAGAAAATTCTTGGTGATGCTGCCCTCAGTGGTACCATCACCAAGGAATTGGCTGCGGCTCTCCAACCGCAGGAACCCACTGTTTCAACCATGTACCTTTTGCCGAAGATACATAAGAACAGTGAGGTGCCCCCAGGTCGTCCAATAATTTCTGGCTCCAGCAATTATTTGGAAAAAGTTAATTGTTGGATCGAATCAAAATTACAACCTCTTGTTGAGAGTCTGCCTTCCTTCCTGGGTGATACCAGCAAATTTTTGTGGAGAATTGATGGCCTTCATGTGGATTCGGACATGTTGCTGGTGACAGGTGATGTAGAATCCCTGTATACCAGCATAAAACATGAAGATGGAATATCCGCCGCCAGACATTTTCTCTTGATGTCCAACTTACCAGAGGACATCATCCACCTTATTCTTATACTGTTGGAGTTCTCTCTAACCCACAACTTTTTTATTTTTAAAGGGTCCTTCTACCTGCAGCTCCAGGGCACAGCCATGGGGGCATCACTTGCTCCCGCCTACGCCAACTTGTTCCTGGGGCTGTGGGAGAGGGACCTTTCCCTGCCGGATCAGGGTTCGTCAATGGACCGCATCCCCTTTTGGGTGCGGTACATTGACGACATTTTCCTGATCTGGCAGGGCGATTTGAATTCGCTGGTTCAATTCTTTGCGGCATTGAATTCAAACACCAAGAACATCCATATTACCTACAAACACGATCTCAGTAGGATTGATTTTTTGGATGTTGTGGTTTGGAGGGACTCTGACAATTTATTGCAGACTGGTGTCTTCAGGAAGGAGACCTCAACTAACATGTTACTGCACGCCTCTTCTGCACACCCTAAACCATTGGTTAATTCTATTCCGGTCGGGCAGTTTTTGCGTATCCGCAGAATCTGCTCGAATGATTGTGAATTTGAACAACAGGCCCAAGATTTATCCAATAGATTCCTCGAGAGAGGATATAGTAGACGCTCCATCAAGATAGCATACCATCGGGCAAAGTATTCAAGCCGGCAATCATTATTATATAATAAGGCCAACAAAGCATCATCTCAGGAGGTCAGATTCATTACAAGATATCATTCTCAGTTTTCACATATGAAAGATTGTCTCCAGAGGGCATGGCCCATTCTGCAGACTGATCCAGTCTTAAATCGTATTCTTCCTGAAAGACCTAGCATCACCATTAGGAGGTCCAAAAATCTTAGGGACCATATAGTACGGAGCCATTATCAATGCGATACCAAACCGAATGCCTTTGGTGATGTTGGTCCTAGGCGTGGTTGTTTTCCTTGTGGCCGGTGCGTCGCCTGCCCTAACATTGACCGGAGTGCCACCTTCACGAATTCAGCAGGTACTAGGACTTACAACATCTTGAAGCACATTTCGTGTACTTCTCGTTATGTAGTGTACTTTGCAGTATGTCCTTGTCCACTAATTTATATTGGCATGACTTCTCGCCAATTGAAGATGCGCACTCGGGAACATGTTTTGGGCATCCAGGCGGTGGCCGGCCATGATGATATAGCCACGCTTAGGACTATGCCACGCCATTTTAAGTTACACCACGGGTGCGACAGTTCTCTCTTAAGGATCAAAGGAATTGATCTAATTGACCCTGGCATCCGTGGTGGTGGTCTCAATAAAAGACTGGCCCAATGTGAAACTAAATGGATCTGGTCTCTCGATACGGTCCACCCAAAAGGTTTAAATGAAGCTATTAGTTTCGCTCCATTTCTCTAAAGTATCATCATCAATGTCTGATCTCCTATATTTGCGCATGTGTTTCTTTTAAATTTTGTTTTAATTCTTTGTTTTATACGATTTTATCTAGTCTTCATCCATCCAATGTGATGACTTGATCCTTCCATACGGATTTCAATGGAATTAGTGTTATTCAATATGGACTACACCATCAATTTCTTTACTCCATCGTTGTTCCTCATCACTGGCCAGATGGACTCTCAAGGATATTTGTTGTATTGCGTTTATTATATTTAATTAGTATTTTATATATACCTATATGCATATATCCTTTTTATATATATTCCATCTGCTATTTGCTTCTAAACTGTGGTTACTATATATCTCAATTATTTGCGTTCAACCATCTGGTTATGTTGTACTTGGTTTTGACCATTTGTATATGTGTCCTCTGTTCACACTCCCCCCTTTTAATAGCGGTTGAATATACTCACCACTTGGTTTTGTTGCATTTGTTTTGACCATTTGTGCACGTTTCCTGTCAATATTGCCCTCTATATAGCGGTTCAATATACTCACCATCGGCACGCGCCTGCGCTGGGTCCTCTGACACGCTCCACGGCTTTCGGCGTCCTTGTTGCCATTGTGACTGATCACATGATTGTGACGTCACTTGGCACGTGACGCCGACGCTGTCTTGTGGTTTCAGTTGCCCCGGTGACATGCGCGTCATTAGAGATGTGTGTGTATACCGCATACTATCATTACATTCTTCTGGCGCTTATGACAGATTTGCTATAGCGATCTTCTGCACACCATTTGGGGCATTCTGTGAGACACATTTTGACAATGCAACGATTGGGTTTAGATATTTTGATCATTAGGATCAATATTTAATATTTGTTTACCTTTTGCCTTCGGCAATGAGGTTGATCATGTGGTTTGTTCTAACGTTTTCATTGGTGGATCTAGACTTTTTATACCCCTTCACTTCCCCTTTCCCATCACCCCTTGAAAAAGGCACACAGGCCGAAACGCGCGTCGGGGTGGACGCACGAGGTACTCTCTCCTGACTTATAGCAGGTAAAAGCACTGGCTATTACACCCACCATATTTTTGGACTAGCGCTGCTGCGCTTCTTATTGAGACATAGTCTTGGGCTGTAACTATAGCTCTTTTACATTTGCAATGTTACCGCTAAGTCAGTTGTAGAAGCAATACACATATATATTTATTTATGATTTTTTGACTTCCTATGTGCGTTCTTGTCCCACATGTGTAAATTGGTTGTATGTCATCTCTCTAGCTCCCCTGTTTGATATTCAATAAAGTTTTTTCTATTCTATAATTTGGGATTTTGTTGATCGTTTCTTTTTCTCAGTGTTTATATTATTTGGCGATTTCTTTCCCATGGATTTCCATATTGCCCATATTTATTTTGATGTTAAGAATTCCTTTTCTATATATTAAGTATATACCATTTGTGTGGGCATGTGTTCTATGAAGTGTTTTCATCATTCTTCCTTTTAGTTATGCGGCATAAGTGAACTAGTGTAAGGGTCCATTTACAGTCAGCGGCGTTATAGACCGACAGTGTAATAACCTATTTGCACAGGCTGGCTTGGCTTAAGGAACGACCTCTGATAGGCCCTTCTGTGTGTATAACCTTCCATTATTCTTGGCTGCACGTGTCCTGTTTAGAGAACGATGATTTTTGGGCAAACCAATTGATCGTCGCACCTGACGAACAATCAAAACATTGGGTTCACACTAAGCGCTCATTCTGCTGATTTAAACCGCTAGGAAGCAGGCACTTGATGTCGCAGGGAGCCAGCTGCTTCACCTACTAAGCTGCCCGGCCGTAATGATAATTGCGCATTCCTAGGAAAGCTCGTTCATGATAATCGTGCAGTGTAAATGCACCTTAGAATAATAGTATGTTAAGTTTCTATGGATCCTATTATTTCTCTCTAGATTTCCGTTGCAGAGACTTTCTATGCGATCTCTCGTAATTCATGCCTCCTGTTGTGTGCAAGCAAATGAGTCTTGATCTAGGAATAATTGCACTGCGCTAATCATACATATTTCCAATCCTCATGTCACAACTCACAGCGCTCTACCTTTACTGTATAATTATACATTTCAGATTACTTTCATGTATTGTGCTGCTAATAAGTTTTGATATTCTTTAATAATGGCACTAAGCAACCTGTGGCTTAACAGCTGTTATTGAGGATGACAGCCCCAAGCAAACTGTACTGTTGTTGGAAGCCATGTGTTTTTTGCCACGGTCAAAGTAGTAGGCTTCTGAAGCTTTTCAGAATGAATGATACCAGCAAACTATTTGTTCATTCATGTCGTTTCCTTACTCTTCTTTTATCATCACACCTGTGCAAATTCAGGTGCATTTGTGTTGGTGCTCCTATAATATTGGGTAATTAGGTTGAGGCCTCCTGCACATGCCTGCAACATAGCTCTGTTAGGGCAGGTGCAGCTGACCATGTATTCTCTCATCCGAGATAATCTGGACGATTATGCAATCACACCCTGATCAACATTTTCTCCGTTCTGTCATTCCGCGGAAATCGGACTGAACTCGCATGTCATAAAGTAGTACAACGCCGGATGTGCTGTAAATGTCATAATTTGGGAAAGTTATGAAATGTCCCATAAATGTCTGTTCCTGATCTCAGGAGCTCAGCTTTTAGTGGAGATGAATCTGTGCTGCACTTTATGTACATGCTCAGTAGTGACCAGTGCTGTGGGGTAGTAGTGGGGATGAATCTGTGGTGCACTTTATGTACATGCTCAGTAGTGACCAGTGCTGTGGAGCAGTAGTGGGGATGAATCTGTGGTGCACTTTATGTACATGCTCAGTAGTGACCAGTGCTGTGGGGTAGTAGTGGGGATGAATCTGTGCTGCACTTTATGTACATGCTCAGTAGTGACCAGTGCTGTGGGGTAGTAGTGGAGATGAATCTGTGCTGCACTTTATGTACATGCTCAGTAGTGACCAGTGCTGTGGAGCAGTAGTGGAGATGAATCTGTGCTGCACTTTATGTACATGCTCAGTAGTGACCAGTGCTGTGGAGCAGTAGTGGGGATGAATCTGTGGTGCACTTTATGTACATGCTCAGTAGTGACCAGTGCTGTGGGGTCATAGATGAGATGAATCTGTGCTGCACTTTATGTACATGCTCAGTAGTGACCAGTGCTGTGGAGTCATAGATGAGATGAATCTGTGCTGCACTTTATGTACATGCTCAGTAGTGACCAGTGCTGTGGAGTCATAGGTGAGATGAATCTGTGCTGCTCTTTATTTACATGTTCAGTAGTGACCAGTGCTGTGGGGTAGTAGTGGGGATGAATTTGTGCTGCACTTTATGCACATGCTCAGTAGTGACCAGTGCTGTGGGGTCAGAGTCGGTGAAATTGAGGAGTCGGAGGTTTGGCTCACTGACTCCACAGCCCTGCTTGTACATGCAGTGAGTGATTTTTTTCTCTCAGACATCTGCATGGCCCCAAAGAATACCCATTGGTCCAAGTGCGATCTGATATTTTTTTTGTATCGCACTGGAACCAAAAATACGATTCTCTGTGCGAGCCCTTACATAGAGTTGTAATGGAGAACCCATAGACATGACTGGGGCCTCTTTTACCTCTACATGAGTCCAATTTCATACAGAGGCCATTTATTGTCTGGTTAAAGAGGTTTTACACCACTATATTGATTATTTATTTTTTAATCATCCTTGGGATAGGTCATCGATATCAGCTGTTGCCAGTTCCAGCAGTGCTCAGTAAGTTTTTAGGACACCCTGTATTTTGCTGTACCTAAGGCCTAAAATGTAGCTTTGAGGCAGAGGGCCACATATAACCTTTGCCTAGCAGGTCAGTGTAGATAGGGGAATAAGTTAACATAATTTTACAGCAGCATTGAGAACAAATCAAATCCATAAATTGCTCACATTAAATTATCACAATAGAAATCGTAAAAACACCTATTCAATAAAAGGACATTCTTTTTGGCTCTGATCACAATGGGTTCCCCAGAGGTTTGATGCTGATCCAGAAGAGCAGTATGATCATACAGTGACTGTCTGAGATATCCGTGACTCCTCTGTGGCCATCACCATTGGAGGCCTTGTAGATTTTCATCTTTGGCCAAGCCCTAACCTGTAGACCTCATGGATGGAGTATTTTCTCCTGCTCGTCATTGCTTGCTTCATGATTGATTAGTGTGAAAGAGATTCGGAGGATCGAATTAGCCAGCATCTGATGATGTTATTTTCTAATATGTCCAAGTCAGGAAGTTTGTCTACCGCTACTTGTTATGGTTTTTAAGTAGGCAAGAAGAGGAAATGTAGGAACCAATGACTCCAGAATCCAATGATAGACTTTGAATGCTACTCTGGAGACCTATAGGGCTGTAGATGAATACCGTATGTTTGGTCAATAAGACTTTTCTTTATATTCACTGTGCTGAAGTAGTAACAAAATTATTGCAAAAATTCTGTTATTCTTTAACATTTTATTTGAGCACTTCCTCTAAATTCTGTCTTTACAAAAGCACCACCATAGCCCCATGTTCTTCTTGCAGGACCAAGTCTTCAATGAAATATTTACCACTGAACAAACAGCTGTAACCTCCATCCTTGCTATTCTTGTATGTGTGCGCATCAGGGGGTGCAGGGTAATGGTGTTATTGGTAGTATTATTACTGATACGCTGACATTGTAGTAAGTGTGTAAATGAAGCATACTTTTGTGTAGTATAATAAATGGACCATGTATAAAGTACATAGTTCTGTAATATAAGACCAGTTTTGGTGTCCCGGCTGGCAAACTGAATCTGAGTGACTGCTCGGTGAAGAGGCAGCGATGACTTTGGTGGGAGATGCGGTGCACTGCTGTGATTACTAGTAGGGAATGGATGTTATTTTAAAAAGAACCTATAAGCAGGCTTGAGCCCTGTAATAAAGGCATGACCATATTGGCGCCTTGATGCTGATTGATATGACACCTGATGTGAAGGGATCCGCTCAGTGGCTGATGAATACTCGCCTTATGAAAATTTCATAAAATTACGTCTTGTGTGCTTTGGGATGGGATGTGGGGGTAGGATCTTCTGCTCGTTCCTCGCCCCCACCAGCCTCCTCCGCAGGTCACTGTTCTTGCCTCCTTTTTAAAATTCCGCGCCGCTGCCATCATCATGTGGGTGGCGCATACGCTGTGGGAAGCCAGCGTCCTGTGTAGAGGACTTCAATAAAAAGGCACCGAGGCGGCACATCCGTAGATTGAGATTTTGGCTGAGTAAATTTTTCACCGAGCCAAAATCTCAATCTGCGCGTGCACCTCATCTCGTGCCACTTTATTGAAGGACGGCGGTGTGGAATCTTAAGAAGCAGGCAGGTCACTGAATCAGCAGCGGAGGCTGTTGTGTGGGGCGCGGAGAATGGGAAGAAGACCCTGCCCCCTAGTCCGGCACCAAAGCCAACTGGAGCACAGAGGACATCATTTTCTGAAAACTTCATAAGGTAAGTATTAACCACTGAGCGTATCCCTTAACATCAGGTGTCATATTAATCGGCATCACAGCGCCATTATGGCCATGTCTTTAGCTTAAAGGGCTCAATCCTGCTGACTGCTTCTCTTTAATTACTGGCAGAGGACGTTTGGGCCACTGCATTGACTTCGGGAGAGAGTGGAAACAGTGCTGTGACTACTAGAAAGGAAAAAGGCTATGCCACAGTGCTGTGACTACTAGAAAGGAAAAAGGCTATGCCACACTGCTGACTATGGGACGGATGAGGAGGGCACAGCGGTGACCAACGAACTAAAGCTGGAGACAGTGATTTGACTTTTGACTTCCATGTAAACCCAAAAAATACACATCCGATAAACTTAATCCGGGTTGTTTCTCGCAGCAATCTTGCGATTGGAATTTCCGCTGCAGCACTATTTATATTGCAGATTTGTTTTCTAGCTACACAGAATGGTGGATACTAATCAATGACCAATATTTGTGCCGTGCCGCTTTATTGTTTTTTATGTTCTTTGTATTTATCTTTTGTCTTGTTTTCTTGCAGGTTATTTTGGTCCAGGTCAACCCAGGGGAAGCATTTACAATAAGAAGAGAAGATGGACAGTTTCAGTGCATTACAGGTCAGAGCTCTCCTCAGACATTAGATAAAATAATTGTTTTCATATTTTCTCATTCATTTATCAGAAAATTTTCTTTCCTGCTCTGTTGGATATGGAAACCAGGCATGAGCCCCTCAATTTTACATTGCCTCACACCTTGAAATGGACCCCATTTCCAGCCAGATGTCTACAAGACTATGGCCCCGGTTCATCAAAGCAATTTTGCCAGAATTCTGGCGTGAATTGCTTTGAAAATTGTCAAATATTTTGCACAACTTGGGTTACTAATGAATCAGGAGCGTCTGACTGCAACACCCCGGCCTTCCTCATACAAGACCAGCGAGAACATTGCCGCTCTTAATGAATCGGGCCTGGTTGTTTGAGGTGGTTTTGTGCATTGTTCCACTATAGTTCATGTATATAAATGTGAGGGATGCAATCTGCATCATTTCTGAAGGAAGATTCTGTTGTGTTCCTTGAATGATCATCCTGCTTTGAACACTTTTCATTCATGTCCCCTTTATGTACAGAGCAGAAATATAGGGATGTAGGAGACTGACAGCAAAGTTGTTAATAATGCATGTTTTGTAGAAATCATATGAAATTATTTTTGATGTCTAATGGATTATAGTTGTAGTTGTGTATTATAATTATTTATTATAGTGCCAGTTATTCCATGGCGCTTTACATGTGGAAATGCCTGTACTCCTTAGATAGTTGATACCTTCTTGATCACAGGGTCCAACCACTGGCAGCCCCGGCAATCCTGAAATTGGGGCTGTGAAACTAGGGAGTTGGGCTCTGCAGAGCCCAATCTTGAATGGGAGAGGAGGCGCGCAAGCTCTCGGCTGTCCGAACTATCGGCAATTAATTCCCTATCTCATGGATGGGGGATCACATTAATAATCTGGGATTAACCCTTTAACAGCAGCTTTGTTTCCCAACTTCCCATACACATGAACACTAAACTAAGTGTTCTTGATGGGAGAAAGCGTCACCCCAGGGAGAACAAAAGGATCAGAGACTGAAATTCAGACCCCCCTGACATCATCTGTTGGGGTCTTCTGGTCCTGCTTCAGTCAGTGGGTTCGGCGACCTTCTAACGTGTATTAGAGAGGTTGACAAGCAAGATTTATTTTTATTTTTTCCGTGTATCATTTGTTTTTCTGAGCCCCTTAAATTCACGATTCTTGAACATTTTAGGTGAATTCCTTATATTTTCCATTTGCCAGAGAAAAACAAACTCTTCACAGACTCTGCCCTGTAACTCCTCTTAGGAAATGAATAATTTATGTGTTTTTTTCAAGGTATTTTTCCCAGGTTTCACCAGACACAGTAATTTGACATGTCTAACAATGACTCAAAGACGCTGTTACTCTTTCTGGATTCCTAATTTTTATTTTGATTCCTTTTTTGGGTACTTTTGTGTTTTTTTTTAACATGTGGAAGAATTAGTAGTAAATGTAGGTGCAAAGTAAGAATTTTATTTGGCAAGCTCGACACTGATAATCTGATAATAAAACAGATACAGCACAAGATCTGTTGTACGAAGCAGCCATGGGATCGCTCCGTGGATCCATCTTGTGTGCAGTGTCAGACGCTGTACTTTTCACACTTTTTATATGTAGCTGCAGCCAGCCAGGGGATGTCAGACATAATAAGGGGGGACATAAGTTAAATTGAAAACACATATTTCCTGTATACAGCTTGTGCTTGGCTATCTCAGTAAGGCTGATTTCACACGTCCATGAGGCATAAACCATGCTCGGATCACCATTCCCGGCCTGACCGCTGGGTCTCCGGACCTAAACTAATAAGGGCAGGAGACTCGCCAGCTTGGACTTGTGCCGTGATGGTCCGTGTCTCACAGACCTACAGTGGGGAAATAAGTATTTGATATACTGTCAATTTTGCAAGTTTTCCCACCTACAGAGAATGGAGAGATCTGTAATAAAATTCAAATTAATTATGTAAAAATCATACAATGCGATTTTCTGATTTTTATTTTAAGATTCTGTCTCTCACAGTTGAAGTGTACCTACAATATAAAGTACAGATCTCTCCGTGGGAAAACTTGCAAAATCGTCAGTGTATTAAATACTTATTTTCCCCACTGTATGTCCTATAGACTTTGAATGGTGGGCAGTGTGCATGCTCTATACAAGGGGGATACCACATTTCTGCTCCCATTATTCATAGAGGTCCCAGCACTCAGACCCCCCAGTGATCAGCAGCTTATCAACGATCACAAAATATGGGCACAACACATTTTTAATACTATATTATTAAAATATAATCTAATTGTTGCAATATCCATGTTCACTCAAGCATTCCTGAAATACTCTTTGCTAATAAACGTCTTTTATGGACACAAGATCTGTGAGCAGCTTTGTGCCTTCTATTACCAAATACCATTATTTTCCACATTATTATTGCTGTGATTGCTGGATAAGTAAATGTATGTACATTTCCCCTTTCCTATTTATATACAACTGATTTTCTTATCTCTTCATGTGTTTGCATTTCAAACCTGCACATTATTCTGTGACAGTGACACTTTATAATAAAGCTGTATTTGTTCCCACCTCCCATCCTTGGTGGGAGTTACTATAGAGCTGGTGTGTATTTTAACAAAAAAAGTCTAAATAGTAGCTGGAGGGGTTACAGTATGATAAATAGCTGTCGGCAGAGAAGACATGGCTACTAAACCATTACATTAATCATTCTGCAGGATGCATACTGTATGCCCACTGCAGCGTGCTCGGATGCCGCTATTTTTCATTATGCTTCAGTTGTTGTTTTTAATGAGGAGCTTATGCATTACAGATGTTTGTGTGGTACGTATGCAATGGAGACAGGGCTCCGAGCTTACTATAGATTTGCTTCATCACTTATTGCATCCAGTGATCTATTCCTGTTGTGCTTTGGCTGTCATCCTCTTTAGATTGTGAATTTTAGTATCTCTCTTTCTCATTTTTATAAAATTGCAGTTACTCATATAGTTCCAACTCATTCTGCAGTGCTGATATTAAAGGGAATCTGTCAGCAGGCTCAACCCCCTTCCCTAAGCCGTCTATATCAGCATGCAGGTCATAAGCTGAATAAAGTGATACCTTGATATCTGCAATCCAATATCTTATTCCAGGGAAATCCACAGGTTTCTTAAAATATAAATCAGCTGTTAAGATCTATGGGTGGGACACTGATCTCTCGGAGGATCCACCTCCAGAGATTATTTAAAAGCGAGTGTTACCAGTGTGAGACATGTAGATCAGGAGAGCAGCCTGTCAGTTATTATGTTTCATACTGGTAACTATTTAGCAGTTTTTTCTCACACAGACTCGTACCTATTATAATCTGTGGGGCTGTTTACATGTGCGTGGATTTTTGTTGGCCAAATGGTCTGCACTAGGGAAGAGTGGACCCATGGAAATTCGGGTTCTGATTTCCAACCCAAACATTATTCCAAAGCTTGGTCCAGGAACAAGAACTGGACCCGAACTTAAACCAGAACCCGATTGAAAACAATAGGTACACAGACTTTTGAGCTGGAAAATACTCTTTCTCTCTCTGATTGATGTTTAGCACAGGACTTCCGAGAGAAGCCCGTGTTTGGCGTTTAGCACCGGACTTCCAGGTGAAGTCTCTGTTTGGCGTTAAGCACCAGACTTCCGAGAGAAGTCCATGTTTGGTGTTTAGCACTGGACTTCCAGGAGAAGTCCGTGTTTGGCATTTAGCTCCAGACTTGCAGGAGAAGTCCGTGTTTGGCGTTTAGCTCCAGACTTCCAGGAGAAGTCCGTGTTTGGCGTTTAGCTCCAGACTTCCAGGAGAAGTCCGTGTTTGGCGTTTAGCTCCAGACTTCCAGGAGAAGTCCGTGTTTCACGTTTAGCTCCAGACTTCCAGGAGAAGTCCGTGTTTGGCGTTTAGCTCCAGACTTCCGGGAGAAGTTCGTGTTTGGTGTTTAGCTCCAGAATTCCAGGAGTTCGTGTTTGGCGTTTAGCTCCAGACTTCCAGGAGAAGTCTCCATTTGGCGTTTTAGCTCCTGACTTCCGAGAGAAGTCCATGTTTGGCGTTTAGCTCCGGACTTCCGAGAGATGTCCATGTTAAGTGTTTAGCGCCGGACTTCCAGGAGAAGTCCATTTTTGGTGTTTAGCACTAGACTTCCAGGAGAAGTCCGTGTTTGGCGTTTAGCTCCAGGCTACCAGGAGAAGTCCGTGTTTGGCGTTCTAGCTCTAGACTTCCAGGAGAAGTCCGTGTTTGGTGTTTAGCTCCAGACTTCCAGGCGAAGTTCGTGTTTGGCGTTTAGCTCCAGACTTCCAGGAGAAGTTCAAGTTTGGCGTTTAGCTCCAGACTTCCAGGAGAAGTCTCCATTTGGCGTTTTAGCTCCGGACTTCCGAGAGAAGTCCGTGTTTGGCGTTTAGCTCCGGACTTCCGAGAGATGTCCATGTTTGGTGTTTAGCGCCGGACTTTCAGGAGAAGTCCATGTTTAGCAACAGACACTAACTGTCCAGTACGAACCTAGAACATTTAAGTTTGGATTCGCTCTTCTCTAGTCTGCACACAATAATGTCCAATTTTGATCCAAGTTACTGAACAAACTCGCCAAAGCAAGTTTATGGATCCATGAAAAAATTTGGACAGCACTTGGATGCCCTCTGTGTGCTGACTGTTTAATAGGAGAAGCTTGAGAACCTGCCATCGTGGGGTTTTTTCAAACAGTAAGTGGTAAAACTAACACTCTGACCAAAGTCTGATGAAAATTGGATCAGAAACACTGATGAATCTCATACTGTTTTTTTGCATACTGGAAAATTTACAGACTTCTAAAAGAGCCATTGGAGTAGGACCAGATGGTTTGACTGGCCACATGTAGTCCAAACTCCCCCCACCACGATAGACCATTGCCACACGTTTTGTTTTTTTTGTCCCAGTCATGCAGCCATTGGTTTCTTCATCCTTTCTGCGACTCCCCCTTCTGGCTATACCTGGCTATACCTCTAAAGTGAAGGACGCGTTCACACAGGTTTTTCCTGAACTGGATGTCATAGAGATGCGATTCACACAGATCACAAGCAGGCCAATCTTGGGCTTAGTTTTATCCATTTTAATGCAATATACATGAATGGACATGAAATTGTCAGCTTGTGCCGCCTCATGCATTATTACATATAATACCTTCAGCTGCTGTTTATAGGACAGAAAATAGGACTTTTAGTAAAACAATAAAACTATTGAGAAAACATGAGAACCGACATTTATTTGCAGGTCTAATTTGCCACTTCTAGTGATTGTCACGGTGGTCGGACCCCCCAAGGATTAGACATTGCTGCCATATAACCCCTCTAAAATGTTTGCATAAAATATAATTTTTTTCTTGTACATTAAATGTTTATCAAGGAGTCCAGAAATAATCCAGCTGTGAGAAAAGCACCTCGAATATATCCGGCGGCATATTCTGCGGTTGTCTAGTCCCCGGTGTAACACTAAAGTGAAGGCTTTCTAGGACATAATTATACGTCTCACTGCTACAGTGATTTTCACTCAGTATTAAATAATGTTCTTCTGTCTGAACACGCATGACTTTACAGGACTCCTCTACTGTCACAGATTTGTATTCAATTCCTTAAAATGCTGAATTCCACATTGTCCAAACGAGCTATTTAGGTGGACAAATCTTTTGTATAGGTCTGAATTGTAGCAGGACAAGCTTGAAGGTTAGTATGCGGTAATACACCGTCCGAGACATGTGAGCGGTTTCCTCACCCCCCCTCCTCTCTTCGTTATCTGGGGGTCCTGAAAATAGCCATATCTTCTCTTATAGCGAGTGGAGTCGGCGCCGTATAAATGGGCGCCATTTGTAGCTGAATAATCCATTCATGAAAATCTGTGTGCTGCGCACATCGTGAATGGAGGTGACTCATCCAGGGCACAGTCCCAAGCCTCTGCTGACAGCCATTAAGCGCTGCTTGACATCACAAGGAAAGCCATACTATAGATGGTTTTGGCCAGGAGGAAATTGCCACACATCCAGAAACCCGGGACGGGAAGAAGGGGGGGTGGGGGAGAAAATACTGCATGCAAATCAGGATGAGTCATTTGTAATTAAATCCTGAAACCGTAATAAAGCATCTTTATATGAAGAGGCGGTGACAAATTTTAACTACAGCTCTTTCAATAAAAATGAGGTTCTGCAGTAATTTAATTTTTATTTTTTGAGATTACCTGGGTGTGAAGAGAAACTGCTTGTGTATTAGCTGAAGTGGTTGATTGACCTGGGAAACCTAGGGGAACCCTGAATTTTTTCATCATGCGGAATGATCGTCTATGGAGTTGTGCTGATACATTACGGCTCCTGCAGATTTACATTAAGCGGAGGTGTAAAATATTCTAGATTTTACGCCAAACTGAGAACATATGTGTATAGGGTTAGGGAGCAAAAACGGTTGACCAAATGTGCTGTCGGCTAACGTAGGTCTTGTTCACATATTGCGTTTTTGCCACTAAAAAGAAAGACAAAATGCAGCATTTTAAAAGCAGGTGGCAGATTCTGCTCTCCTGCATCTGCTCGTGTTACTCACATATTGCTGTTATGAGCGCACAGGACCTGTGATGAGGTCACAGGAGGGGAGGAGTCAGGTGTCACATGATCAGGGGCCGCCCTCAGTGTATGCAGGACTCTGCTGTGCTGGTTGTTATGTTGCTGGATGAGGGGAAGTTTGTGTGAGGTCAGGAGGGGTTTACAGGGTGGATGTAGCAGAGCCTGTGTGTACGAGGTGTATGGAGTGGAGCCGTGTGTGTACAAGGTGTACGGATCGGAGCCGCTTGTGTATAGGGTGTGCGGAGCGGAGCCGTGTGTGTACAAGATGTACGGAGTGGAGCCTCGTGTGTACGAGGTGTGCGGAGCGGAGCCGCGTGTGTACGAGGTGTGCGGAGCCGTGCGTGTACAAGGTCGGTGTATGGTGGGGGGCATTCATACCTCCCAACCATCCCAGATCCAGAGGGACAGTCCCGATTTTGAGAGTCTGCCCCGCTGTCCCGGCCTGGAGCTTACTTTTCCCGCGGACACAGGAGTACACAGCGGAGCACTTTAAAACTCGCACATGACGTTCCACCGGAAGTGGTGTGCTGGAAGCTGACCAGAAATGAGGTAATTTCGGGAGGAGTTTGTGACGGAACCATGGAGGCATTTCAGGGAATGCTTCAGATCCATCACCGTGTCCTCCTCCGACAGCGGGATCGCCTTGGAATCGGGGATGTCGGCCATGTGAGCAGATCATGATATGTCCTGCATCGGGAGGCTCAGGTGGACACTACAGTGGGAGCCGTGCTGCTATAGTGTCTTTCTAGAATCTTTCTTTCTCTCCCTGTTCTTTCTTTCTCTGTTCTTTCTTTCTCACTCTGTTCTTTCTTTCTCACTCTGTTCTTTCTTTCTCACTCTGTTCTTTTTCTTTCTCACTCTGTTCTTTCTTTCTTTCTCTCTGTTCTTTCTTTCTTTCTCTCTGTTCTTTCTTTTTTCTCTCCTTTCTCTCTCTGTTCTTTCTTTCTCTGTTCTTTCTTTCTTTCTCTGTTCTTTCTTTCCACTCTTTCTTTCTATGTTCTTTCTTTCCCCTCTTTCTTTCTGTTTTTCTTTCCCCTCTTTCTTTCTTTTCTCTCTGTGCTTTTTCTCTGTTCTCTGTTATGTTTCGGTAGCTGAGGAGTGCAGGTAAAAAAGGCAATACACCAGAGAAGTTGGAATCTATGAGATTGCAGTACCCTGACTAACCACCACAACTAGAGGCAGCCGTGGAGCGTTCCTACGTTGGTCCTAGACGCCTCGTCACAGCCTGAGAAACAAACTACACCTAAAGATAGAAAGAGGAAAGCTATCTGCCCCAGAGCAGATCCCCAAAGAACATAGAAAGCCCCCAAACATGTAATGGCGGTTAGACAAGATGAAATACTGACACAGACAGAAAATAGTATGAGCAAACGTTGGGGCCCAAACTACCTAAATAGAAAAGGATAGGAAGGGCACTTACTGCAATCCCAAAAAACCCTGAAAAGCACCAACTCTACTAATTTCAAAATCACCTGAGATCACACGACCTCTACCACCTAAATTAGTTCTCTGGTGTAACAAAATCAAAACAGCAGCCACTGAAAAAACTGGAAAAAGCAAAAGTACAAACATCAGTGGCTGAACTAAACTGAGAGGGCAAAAGCCCCCGGAGGGGACCCTGAAGGCCCCCACAGAAGTGCAGGACAAAATGCAAAAATCAAGCACAAAAACAAAAAGAAGAAAATGTCTTATCTGTTAGCAGGAGATGCAGACACGACACAGCAGGCTACAAAGGAAACAGGACTCAAGGATTGAGACCAGAACAATTGATCACCGGCAACCCTGATGGGAAGGCGACTCCCTTATATAAGACCAGTCAGTAACACCTGATTCCCACTCCTCACAATCTTCACTGGACAGTCCAGTACCGCTTGTAACCACCAGAGGGAGCCTCTGCTCAGAACTCATTTCAAGTCCATTCACAACAGTACCCCCCCCTTGAGGAGGGGTCACCGAACCCTCACTTGAGCAACCAGGTCGGTCAGGATGAGTTCTATGATACGCACGGATGAGTCTCCTAGCATGGATGTCCGAAGCAAACACCCAAGAATTGTCTTCCTGACCATAACCTCTCCACTTAACCAAATACTGGAGTTTCCGTCTAGAAAAACGAGAATTCAATATTTTCTCAACCACAAACTCCATATTGCCCTCAACCAGAACAGGGTCAGGAGGCAAAGCAGTAGGAACCACTGGCTCAACAAACCTCTTCAACAAGGACTTGTGGAACACGTTATGGATCTTAAATGTCCCTGGAAGAAGCAAACGAAAAGAAACAGGATTAAGAATCTCCATGATCTTATAAGGTCCAATGAACCTAGGCTTAAATTTAGGAGATGCCACTCTCATAGGAATATTTCTTGAGGACAACCAGACCAAGTCCCCCACTTTAAACCGAGGACCATCAGTCCTATGCCGGTTAGCAAACCGCTGGGCCCTCTCCTGAGAGAGGGACAACCTCTCCACTACCTGGTCCCAAATCTGTTGCATACGCTCCACAACAGAGTCAACACCTGGACAGACAGAAGCCTCCATCTGTCCTGAAGAAAATCGAGGGTGAAACCCAGAATTACAGAAAAATGGAGACATCAAAGTGGCAGAGCTAGCCCTATTATTAAGAGCAAACTCAGCCAAAGGCAAAAAAGAGACCCAGTCATCCTGATCAGCAGACACAAAGCATCTTAGATAAGTCTCCAATGTCTGGTTTGTTCTCTCAGTTTGACCATTGGTCTGAGGATGAAACTCCGAGGAGAAAGACAATTGAACACCAAGTTTAGAACAAAAGGTCCTCCAAAATCTGGAAACAAACTGGACTCCTCTGTCAGACACAATGTTCTCAGGAATGCCGTCTAAACGATCCACGTGCTGAAGGAACAAAGGCACCAATTCAGAGGAGGAAGGCAACTTAGGTAATGGCACAAGATGTATCATCTTGGAAAACCTATCACAAATCACCCAGATGACGGTCATTCTCTGAGAAACAGGGAGGTCGGAAATGAAATCCATAGAGATATGGGTCCATGGTCTCTTGGGCACAGGCAATGGCATCAACAAACCACTAGAGCGAGAGCAAGGCTTGGAGCGAGAGCAAGTCCCGCAGGACTGCACAAATTCCCTGACATCACGAGACAAGGTAGGCCACCAAAAGGACCGACTAACCAAGTCTCTGGTACCAAAAATTCCGGGATGCCCAGCCAACGCGGAACAATGAATCTCAGACATCACACTCTTTTTCCACTGGTCCGGGACAAACAATTTTCCAACAGGGCAGCGCTCGGGCCTATCCTCCTGACACCCCTCCAGAGCAAGTCTCAAATTGGGTGAGATGGCGGAAAGAACTACACCCTCTTTCAAAATAACAGAAGGATCAGATAACTCAGGAGAGTCCGCAAGGAAACTCCTCGAGAGGGCATCCGCCTTAACATTCTTAGTGCCAGGAAGAAAGGAAACCACAAAATTAAAATGTGTGAAAAACAAGGCCCACCTGGCCTGTCTAGGATTGAGTCGCTTGGCAGATTCCAGATAAACCCGATTCTTATGGTCAGTAAGGACCACCACATGATGTTTGGCTCCCTCCAGCCAATGTCTCCACTCTTCAAAAGCCCACTTCATGGCCAGTAACTCCCGATTACCCACGTCATAATTACGTTCAGTAGGAGAAAATTTTCGAGAGAAAAAGGCACAAGGGTTACTTTTAGAGGTCTCTGGATCTTTTTGGGACAAAACGGCACCTGCCCCAATTTCAGAGGCATCAACCTCCACCTGAAATGGCAGAGAAACATCAGGCTGCCGTAGAACAGGAGCAGAAGTGAATCTCTGCTTAAGTTCCTGAAATGCAGAGACTGCCTCAGGAGGCCAATTCACCACATCAGAACCCTTTCTGGTCAAATCAGTCAATGGTTTAACAATAACCGAGAAATTACCAATAAATTTACGATAAAAATTGGCAAAACCCAAAAATCTTTGAAGAGCCTTTAATGAAGTAGGTTGGACCCAATCACAGATGGCCTGAACCTTGACCGGGTCCATTTCAATAACAGATGGGGACAAAATGAATCCCAGAAATGAGATCCTCTGTACGCCAAAAAGACACTTTGATCCCTTCACATACAGAGCATTCTCTCTCAAAATCTGGAATACAGTTCGAACATGTTTCACATGAGAGTCCCAGTCATTAGAAAAAATCAAGATATCATCCAAATAAACAATCAGAAATTTATCCACAAAATCCCTGAAAATGTCATTCATGAAGGACTGGAAGACAGAAGGAGCATTAGTGAGCCCAAAGGGCATCACAAGGTACTCAAAATGCCCCTCAGGGGTATTGAATGCCGTCTTCCATTCATCCCCGTGCTTAATGCGAATAAGGTTATATGCCCCCTGAGGTCAAGCTTGGTAAACCAAGTAGCGTTTTTCACCCTGGAAAACAGGTCAGAAATCAAAGGTAACGGGTATTGATATTTTACAGTAATATTGTTCAAAAGACGATAATCAATACACGGCCTTAATGAACCATCCTTTTTGGCCACAAAGAAAAAACCGGCACCTAAGGGTGAAGAGGATGGTCTGATATGACCCTTCTCCAATGATTCCTTGATATAAGACTGCATAGCGTCATGTTCAGGTACAGACAAGTTAAAAAGGCGACCTTTAGGGAATTTACTACCCGGCACTAATTCAATAGCGCAGTCATAGCTCCTATGGGGAGGCAAGGATGCAGATTTACTTTCGCTAAACACATCAGAAAAATCAATCAAAAAGTCAGGAACATCCTGAGCCTGGGGGGAGGCAGAAAAAACAGGAGTGTTGGTATTAACACATTGGCAGCCCCAACTGGTTACAGACACAGATTTCCAATCCAAAACAGGATTATGAGACTGCAACCAAGGGAAGCCCAGTACGATAATGTCATGCAGATTATACAGAACCAAAAATTTACACCACTCCTGATGATCAGGTTCAACCCTCATTATCACCTGAGTAGAGAACTGAGGTTTATTCTCAGCCAAAGGGGTAGAATCGATCCCCAGTAGGGGAATAGACTTCTGTAGGGGTATCAAGGGAAACCCACAACGTTTAGCAAAATCATAATCCATCAGGTTAATAGCTGCTCCAGAATCAACGAAAGCTTGAGCAGAAAATGAGGACAGAGAGCATATCAGAGTGACAGTTAATAAAAACTTAGTCTGAACACTACCCAAGACAACTGAGCGTGCAAAACGTCTTCCCCGCTTAGGGCAGACTGAAATAGCATGAGAGGCATCACCACAGTAGAAACATAACCCATTGCGCTTTCGAAACTCATGACGCTGTGCCCCAGACACCACTCTATCACACTGCATGGGTTCAGAAGCAGGTTCACAAGGCAACACCATTCCACGCATACTTCTCCGCTCACGCAAACGTCTGTCAATTTGAATCGCTAATGACATAGAATCATTGAGACCAGAGGGGACAGAGAATCCCACCATAACATCCTTTACATTATCTGACAGACCCTTCCGAAAAAGGGCCGCCAAAGCGTCGTCATTCCACTTGGTCAGGACTGCCCACCTACGGAATCTCTGACAGTATAACTCAGCGTCATTAAGACCCTGATTTAATGCCAACAAGGCTTTTTCAGCTTGATCAGTGACATTAGGCTCATCGTACAATAACCCCAAAGCCTGAAAAAATGCATCAACATCACTCAAAACAGGATCCCCAGGTGTCAGGGAAAAAGCCCAATCCTGAGGATCGCCGCGCAGGAGAGAGATGACAATTTGAACCTGCTGCGCTGCGTTCCCTGAGGACTTAGATTTTAAGGCAAAAAACAATTTACAATTATTTTTGAAATTCTGAAACTTAGCTCGATCCCCTAAAAACAAATCTGGCATGGGAATCCTAGGTTCCACAACAGGCAACCTAGCAAGATAGGCAGCAATACTCCGAACCTCAGTGGCAAGCTGATCCACACGGCCAGACAACTGTGCAAACTCCATTGAGAGAAAAAAAAATCCTCCCCAGCACCCAGAGATACAGAGGGAAAAAAATTGCAACAAACAGAAAAATATCTGACAACTCTGACAACCTTTTTTCTTTCACAATATTTTTTCCCTTCTGTGAGTACCATACAATTTTCAATTTTTAGGCCGGTGATACTGTTATGTTTCGGTAGCTGAGGAGTGCAGGTAAAAAAGGCAATACACCAGAGAAGTTGGAATCTGAGATTGCAGTACCCTGACTAACCACCACAACTAGAGGCAGCCGTGGAGCGTTCCTACGTTGGTCCTAGACGCCTCGTCACAGCCTGAGAAACAAACTACACCTAAAGATAGAAAGAGGAAAGCTATCTGCCCCGGAGCAGATCCCCAAAGAACATAGAAAGCCCCCAAACATGTAATGGCGGTTAGACAAGATGAAATACTGACACAGACAGAAAATAGTATGAGCAAACGTTGGGGCCCAAACTACCTAAATAGAAAAGGATAGGAAGGGCACTTACTGCAATCCCAAAAAACCCTGAAAAGCACCAACTCTACTAATTTCAAAATCACCTGAGATCACACGACCTCTACCACCTAAATTAGTTCTCTGGTGTAACAAAATCAAAACAGCAGCCACTGAAAAAACTGGAAAAAGCAAAAGTACAAACATCAGTGGCTGAACTAAACTGAGAGGGCAAAAGCCCCCGGAGGGGACCCTGAAGGCCCCCACAGAAGTGCAGGACAAAATGCAAAAATCAAGCACAAAAACAAAAAGAAGAAAATGTCTTATCTGTTAGCAGGAGATGCAGACACGACACAGCAGGCTACAAAGGAAACAGGACTCAAGGATTGAGACCAGAACAATTGATCACCGGCAACCCTGATGGGAAGGCGACTCCCTTATATAAGACCAGTCAGTAACACCTGATTCCCACTCCTCACAATCTTCACTGGACAGTCCAGTACCGCTTGTAACCACCAGAGGGAGCCTCTGCTCAGAACTCATTTCAAGTCCATTCACAACAGTTCTATTTCTTTCCACTCTTTCTTTCTCTGTTCTTTCTTTCCCCTCTTTCTTTCTCTCTGTCCTTTCTCTCTTTTCTTTCTTTCTCTCTGTTCTTTTTCCCCTCTTTCTTTTTCTATTCTTTCTTTCTCTTTCTTTCCCGTCTTTCTTTCTCTCTCTGTTCTTTCTTTCTCTCTGTGTTCTTTCTTTCCCCTCTTTCTTTCTCCGTTCTTTCTTTCTTTCCCTGTTCTTTCTTTCTTTCCCGTCTTTCTCTCTGTTCTTTCTTTTCTTTCTCTCTGTTCTTTTTTCCCCTCTTTCTCTCTATTCTTTCTTTTTCTTTCCCCACTTTCTTTCTCTGTTTTCTTTCCCCTCTTTCTTTCTTTCTTTCTGTGTTCTTTCTTTCCCCTCTTTTTCTTTCTGTGTTCTTTCTTACTCTTTTCTTTCTTTCTCTTTCTTTCCCCTCTCTTTTTCTCTCTGTTTCTTACTCTTTTTTCTTTCTTCCTTTCTTTTCCCTCCCTCTTTCTTTTTCTCTGTTCTTTCTTTCTTTGTTCTTTCTCTGTTCTTTCTTTCCCTCTTTCTTTCTCTTTGTTTATTTCTTTCTCTCTCTGTTCTTTCTTACACTCTTTTCTTTTTCTTTCCCCTCTTTCTTTTTCTCTGTTCTTTCTTACTCTCTTTTCTTTCTTTCTCTTTATTTCCCCTCTATCTTTTTCTCTTTTCTTTCTTTCTTTCTCTGTTCTTTCTTTCTCTCTTTCTTTCTCTGTTCTTTCTTTCTCTGTTCTTTCTTTCTTTCCCATCTTTCTCTCTCTGTCCTTTCTTTCTCTCTGTTCTTTCTTTCCCCTCTTTCTCTCTGTTCTTTCTTTTTCCCCTTTCTTTCTCTGTTCTTTCTTTCTTCTCTTTCTTTCTCTCTATTCTTTCTTTCTTTCCCCTTTCTTTCTCTCTGTTCTTTCTTTCCCCTCTTTTTCTCTGTTCTTTCTTTCTTTCTCTCTGTTCTTTCTCTGTTCTTTCTTTCTTTCTGTTCTTTCTTTCTCTGTTCTTTCGCTCTCTGTTCTTTCTTTCCTTTTTTTCTCTCTGTTCTTCCTTTCTCTCTCTGTTCTTTCTTTCTCATTCTTTCTCTCTCTGTGTTCTTTCTTTCTTTTTCTCAGTACCAGTGTGCCCATAGTACCAGCCACTGTGCCCTCATTTCCAGTCAGTGTGATCAGCAGTGCTAAATGGGTGCGATTGGGGCATGAATATGGGTGTGGCTAGTTGTGAAATGGGTGTGGTCGGGGCGTGGCCTAAAATTTGCCGCGGGCCAGAATGGAGCACGGAGCTCCTGTGTATGTCACCGGTGATCACTGTATTACCTGTACACTGACATTGTATACAGAGATCCTGTGTATGTCACCGGTGATCACTGTATTACCTGTATGCTGACACTATATACAGAGATCCTGTGTTTAATGTCACCGGTGATCACTGTATTACCTGTTATGGTATGGTAGCCGAGGAGGACAGTAACAAAAATAGCCAAGCCAGCCAGTCACCCAGAGAGGTTGGTAACTAATGGATTGCAGACCCCTAAACTAACCGCACAACTAGAAGCAGCTGTGGGACGTACCTACGATGACCTAGATGCCTCAACACAGCTGGAGAGTTAGCTAAGCCTAAAGATAGAAAGGGGAAAGCTAACTGCCCCAGAGTAGCGCCCCAAAGGAATAGGTAGCCCCCACACATATATTGGCGGTGAGACAAGATGAAATACAAACGCAGGCAGGAAAATAGAGTAAGCAAACGCTGGGACCCAAAACTGTCTAGATAGGACAGGACAGAAAAGAATACTTTCTGCAAACCAGCAAAACCCTAGGAAAAATTCCAACACTTCTGATTCCAAAAAAATACTGAGACCACACAATCTCTCCCCGCTATATCAGAACTCTGGTGTGAACAGGTAGCTACCCAGCAGCCACTGAAATAACAGGGACTGAACAAATGAACAGAGATACTGAGAAACAGAGACCAGCGCAGGCCCCAGCTGGGGAGCCCGGCTGACCTCACTCAGAAGGCAGAAAAACAAATGAAAACAAAACCACAGAAACAAGCAAAAAATAGCTTATCTAAAAGTTGCTGGAGATTGCAGCAAGCCGACTTCCAAACTGAACCAGGAAGAGACAACTAATCACCGGCGAGGATCATGGGAATGTTACTCCCTTAAATTCCCCAGTCATCACTCCTAGATTGCCAATCGTCCGCAGCTGGATCCTCAGCTGAAGGGCCTCTGAAAGTCAAGGCCGCTTCATTAATATCAACAGCCACCAGAGGGAGCCCCAACTCAGAATCCAGTGCATTCACAACAATTACTTGTACACTGACATTATATACAGAGCTCCTGTGTATGTCACTGGTGATCACTGTATTACCTGTACACTATATACAGAGCTCCTGTGTATAATGTCACTGTCTCCACCTTTTATCTGCGCCATCTTGTGACTGGAACTTCTGTCTGCGGGAAGTCAGAAGTAGCAGAAACCCTCTATCAGGCCACGTTCACACGTTCAGTATTTTACCTCAGTATTTGTACGCCAAAACCAGGAGTGGAACAATCAGAGGAAAAGTATAATAGAAACACGTCACCACTTCTGGATTTCTCACCCACTCCCGATTTGGCTTACAAATACTGAGGTAAAATACTGACCAAATACTGAACGTGCGAATGTGGCTTTAGGCTGGTTTCACACATCCTGACATTTCTGGTACCGGAAAAACCATTAGTGGAGATGTCTGTGTGTGCCGCATCAGTACCACACGGACGGCCGCCGGGGAAGAAGCGCTACAGTAAGCACTGTTCCCCGGCCAGGGGCGCACCTAAAATGAAGCAAGTTGATCACTTCGCCTCAGGCTACATTGAGTCCCTGAAGAATTGTAAAGATCGATGTTTCAAATATATTCCTATTTAAAAGTGTATGTATTTTACATGTGCGTCAGGTTAGGCTAGTAAAGAGTAAACCAGATTTATTTGTACTGATTTTACTATGGCGGTGGGGAGGGGTGGGGTACCATTTTGCAGTTCGCCTCAGGCAGCAGAGAGGCTAGGTTTACCCCTGACTATAGTTTTTCTGATTTGCTATGTCTCTTCATGTGCAAGGCATTGCAGGACCTTAGGTATCCATGGTTATGTCCACTTACAATAGTAAGAAAATGGAAGAAATACAAAATGACTGTCAATCGACATCGATCTGGGGCACCATGCAAAATCTCATCTCGTGGGGTATCCTTGATCATGAGGAAGGTGAGAGATCAGCCTAAAACTAGATGGGGGGGGGGGGACTTGTTAATGATCACAAGGCAGCTGGGACCACAGTCACCACCAAAACCATTGGTAACAAATTATGCCGTAAAGGTTTAAAGTCCTGCAGTGCCCGCAAGGTCCCCCTGCTCAAGAAGGCACATGTGCAGGCCCGTCTGAAGATTGCCAGTGAACACCTGGATGATTCTGTGAGTGATTGGGAGAAGGTGCTGTGGTCAGATGAGACAAAAATTGAGTCTTTGACATGAACTCAACTCGCTGTGTTTGGAGGAAGATGACAATGACCCAAAACATACAGCCAAGGCAACAAAGGAGTGGCTCAAAAAGTAGCACATTAAGGTCATGGAGTGTCCTAGCCGAGATGATCTGCAAAGAGGAGTGGATCAAAATTCCTCCTGACATGTGCGAAAACCTCATCATCAACTACAGAAAACGTCTGACTGCTGTTCTTACCAACAAGGGTTTTGCCACAAAGTATTAAGTCTTGTTTGTCAGAGGGATCAAATACTTCTTTCTCACTGCAAAATGGAAATACATTTATATGATTTATACAATGTGGTTTTCTGGATTTTATTTTTGATATTCTGTCTCTCAATGTTAAAATTAACTTACACTTAAAATTATAGACTGTTCATGTCTTTGTCAGTGGGCAAACTTACAAAATCAGCAAGGGATCAAATAATTATTTCCCCCACTGTATCTGCAGGTTCGGACGACGTTGGCTTATGTATAGAGGCCGTTAGACAGAGCTCATCATTGAGAGGGCCTGCAGAATTGAAACAGATAAAACTGTTTAAAGCCACAAGTAGCCTACCAGTGAAACCATGCAGGAATCGGGTGACAGATTCCCTTAACCCCTTTCTGTTATGTGCTGTTACCAGTATATCATGGTGGGTGCGCGCTGCTATGGAGCAGACTTAGAAGCTGAACCTACTCAGCCCAGAGAGGTGCCTGCTGTATTATACAGCCAACAGCTTCCTGCTTCTAAACAGCAGCAATCAGAGCTAGCTCAGATTGCTGATATTTAATTCCTAAAATACTGCTGTAAATATCTGTCAGCTACATTAAAGTGGCGTGATCCTGCATGGGCGTCCATATGGGACCCTATTGCCCCATCTCCTCCCATCCACTCTGTGATCACGCGATACCTATGGCAGCTGGGTTCTTCTGAGGGCCCCAATCTCTGCCACATTGGTACAACTGCAAATATCATCCACAATCTGGGGTTCAAAGAAGACCATCACTTTCATTTTATACTGTTATGTTTTACTATTGCTGTACTTTATATAGACTAAGCAATAAAATTAAACAATATAGCGTAAGAAAAAAATTGCACATATAATTAACACCATATTTGACAGGGTCACTGGCACAGTGTATGAGGGGAGATGTGTCACTGGGCATATTGGCGTCAAGTGATGTTTAATCAGGATATTTTTCCTCAAGCACACTAAAGGTACTGCCACACTAAACAATCCCGCTAGCGATCACGATAAAGACGCATACTAATGCGATCGCTAGCGGGATTGTTTCTATATCGCTAAGTGCGGCCACATTTAGCGATATAGTTAACGACGCTATCGCCGTTAGCGATCTTCTTAACGACTTTAGCGGTACAAAAGTACCGCTAAATCGCTAAGAAAAGGTGCCACACTAGCGATATATACTTACCCAGCGGGAGCGCCGACGAGAAAATAGGGTCCGGAACGATTCCAGCGACGAGCGAGATCACAGCAGGAAGCTCGTCGCTGGCAGCTGCCGCACTGAACAACATCGCTAACGGGATCGCTAAATAGTGACGTTTTTTAGCGATCCCGTTAGCGATATTGTTCAGTGTGGCATACCCTTAAGTGTTTAGAGGGTTAATTTAAAGTTGCATTCATGGGCTGGTTTTATGTGGGCACCCATAGAGTGGGTGGGAGGGTGCTCATCATATCTCCACCTGCAGAGCCGACATAGGCATGTGTACTGACAGGACCTGGGATGATGTCACTGTCAGATGATCACTACATGGTCTGGCTTAAATAGCTGGTCTAAAGAGTCATTGTTTGTTGTGACCTGGGAGAGGAGAAACTCCCACGTGGCTCCAGGAGGAGCTGAGGACATTGTGTGGTAGCTGCGGGTAAATCCTGCAGGGAAAAGACTCTTTTGAACTTAATAAACTAGCGGGTGAGATACCTCAAGAGGCGTTCCTGAGTCTACCTTTGCAAGCAGCCAATTGAGTCAACCCCTCACACATAGGAATTAAACATAAACCGTTCCCTCCCCGAACCCAAATTAAAAATGTAGAACAAATAAGTGGTATTGCCGTGTCCGTAACAGCCAATCTCTGAAAATATTACGTTATTTAACGCATCTGGTAAAAGTAAAGAAAAAAAAAAATTAAACTCCATTTTCAGCTACAGATGAAGGAAGAGAGCCACAGTATTCATTACTGATGGGTAGGCGGAGCCCCAGATCAGGATGTTACCTCAGATCAAAAGAGTGATGACTGGCTGGCCCCTCCAGCTCGGGCTCCTCCTACTCAGCTCCAGTCTAAGATTTGAGGTCCAGAGGATGGTCGCTGCTAATGCAGCTCCTCAGAAGATTTTATTATTTTAATATTCGGACAGGAGACTTGGATCACTAGTTGGTCTAGAGGTCTCAGGGGTATCAGCGCTGCTGTACCCCAACCTCTCCCTTGGCGGATCTGTATTTACTCAAAGTCCCTGCAGAATCCTTGCCGGCCCTGGGGGATGAGGAGAGCTTCTCTGGCGGGAACGCAAACCACACGTGCGGTCACTGCGTTCTTCGCCCTGGGGGGAAGCATGGGCACTGCGCCAGAAACCCCTGAGGGTCCCTGTGGCGCCTTGGCTGGTGAGTACTCCACACAAATTTTAATAATAATTATGTGTGAGTGCTTTAGCGTCTGAATGAGCAGCGCTATTACTAATGTCAGTATGCTTCAGCGCTGCTGTGACACGTTACTACATGTAATGTTAGTATGCTTCAGCGCTACTGTGACAGCGCTACTACATGTAATGTCAGTATGCTTCAGCGCTGCTGTGACAGCGCTTCTACATGTAATGTCAGTATGCTTCAGCGCTGCTGTGACAGCGCTAATACATGTAATGTCAGTATGCTTCAGCGCTGCTGTGACAGCGCTACTACATGTAATGTCAGTATGCTTCAGCGCTGCTGTGACAGCGCTACTACATGTAATGTCAGTATGCTTCAGCGCTGCTGTGACAGCGCTACTACATGTAATGTCAGTATGCTTCAGCGCTGCTGTGACAGCGCTACTACATGAAGATGTGGTGATTTTTTGTCCGCAGGCAGATAGCTGCAGGACAGAGAGGGAGCAGGAGCGGGGAGAGTTCGCGCTCATTATTTGAGCTAGCTGGGGGCGTGGCCTATCTATCCCGGTCTTTTGAGCAGGAAGACGCGCGCTCTGGCTTTTCTCCTGCGACCCCCTCACTGTGGCGGCCATTACTCAGGCTCCTGGGCTCCTCGGACCGCTCCCCTCCTCATATAGACACCACGGCCAGCTGGGTGAGTGCGGATTCCTCACCCCGCAGCGCAGCGATCGCTATCCTGCAGCTGCAGTCTCATCAGAGACATAAAAATTGGCTGGGGCTCACAAATATATATATATTTTGGTGAGTTTGCAATATTAACCCCTTTGAGGGTTATTTCTACCTGCTAAATTTGCTGACTGAATACCGCTGGGGTAACTCTGCTTGGTGGAGCGTTAACCCTTCAGCGTTTGAAAAAAAAAAAAAAAAAAACCGCATAGTTTTTTGCTGGTATTACCGCTTTGACCTGTTCATACAGGTGAGACATGTCTGAACAGAGTTCAGATGCCGCGGATCACGTCCCAGTGCCATTGCGGCAATCAGATACGCAGACCTCCACAGCGTCTAGCGCTGCGGTCGACAGCGGTGGAAAATTGGATGATATCGCTCGATCGATTAATAACTTATCTGACCTTTTAGGTCAATATGTGTCTGCTAATTCCTCTCAGAGGAAGCGACGCAGGCCGTTACCGGCCTCTACACGGAGCGAGTCAGATGTATCTGATATTGGGCAGAGTTCCCTTTAAATTCGGATGGAGAAATATCCGATTCAGATGCGGACGAGCCGCAGGGGCGTTCCTCTATGGCGAAGCGTACGGAGGCATTAATTGAAGCCATGAGAGATATACTACAGTTACCGGAGGAGGTAACTAGTCGTCCTGGTAAATCAGCACGCATTTTCCAGGAGTCCCGTGCTTCGCGCACAACATTGCCAGCTCTGGATGAGCTTAATGGTGTAATAGAGGAGGAACGTCTATGTCCAGATAAGCGTTTTCATGGAACGCATTTCTTTGATACACTTTATCCTTGCTCTACGGAGTTAAAGGCTAATTGGACTTCTGCTCCTGAAGTGGATGTGTCTTTGTCTCAGCTTAGTAAATCCTCTCTACTCCCTATTAAGGGAAAAGCGAGCTTACAGGAGCCTTTGGATAGAAAGGCAGAATTGGCGGCAAAAGCAAGCTATGAGGCTGCGGGTCATGGATTTCGAGCAGTGCTAGGATCCATGTGTGCTGCTAGAGCTTCTCTAAGCTGGTTGGCACGTCTGAAGACGGAGTTGCAAAATGAATCTCCGTTATCTGAGATACGGGAAACTTGTGAATGGTTAGAAACGGCAGCCTGTTATATCTTTGATGCCGGTCTGGATACGGCATCTCTGCTGGCCAAAGCGCAAGCTTCAGCGGTCACAGTCAGAAGAGCTTTATGGCTCAGACAGTGGGCCGGGGACGCAGTTTCCAAACAAGGGTTGTTGGCCTTACCTTACAAGGGTGGCCATCTTTTTGGATCCGACCTCACAGAGCTGATTTCCAAGGCTAAGGCGAAGGAATCAGCATTACCACAGCGAAGGGCCATGGCCTCTGTGTCCAGTAAGCCTGGTGTTTATAGTGGTCGGCGGTCCTTTCGGGGCCGAGGACGATCTAGTCACTCCTCGTGGGGATCGGGTCGTCCTTCTTTCTCAGGAAAGAAATCCTCTCAGAAAACTCGTACTCCCTGGAAGCAGAGTTTCCGCCAGAACAAGCGGGAACTTGACAAGAAAACCGCAAAGTCGGATTGACGCCAGGGGTCCACTCGAGGATTCTCGAGTGGGGGGTCGCCTGCTTCTTTTCAAGGAGACTTGGATGGCTCGCGTTCCAGATTCCTGGGTAACGCGGATAGTGTCGGCAGGCTATTTCATAGAGTTTGCTTCTCAACCCCCAAATGTTTTTTGTCAATCTCGCGTTCCGTCGGAACCCGAGCTTGTTGTCGCTCTACAGCGAGAGGTCGAATCGCTACTACAAAAGGGTGTAGTGATACCGGTTCCGTCAGAGGACCGAGGAAAGGTTTTTATTCCAACCTTTTTATAGTTCCCAAAAAGGAGAACAAATTTCGCCCGATTCTGGATCTCAAGCGATTGAACCGGCATGTCCATGCCCGGAAATTTCGCATGGAGTCGCTTCGTTCCGTTGTGGCAGCTCTGTCACAGAACGATTTTCTGGTGTCAATCGACATTCGCGACGCCTATTTGCATATTCCCATCGGAAAGGCTCATCAGCGCTTTCTTCGATTTGCCATAGGTCAGAATCATTACCAGTTCGTGGCTCTGCCGTTCGGCTTAGCCTCAGCGCCAAGGGTCTTTACAAAAATTCTGGCGCCCCTCATGGCACTCTTTCGAAGACAGGGGATTACGATTCTCCCTTATCTGGACGATCTTTTGATCGTGGCTTCCTCGGAGGAGGAGGCATTGACGGCTTGGGATTTGTCTCTTCAGTTTCTGAAAGACTTCGGTTGGCTGGTCAATTGGGAGAAGTCGTCCCTGGAACCATCGAGGACAATTCTCTTTTTGGGAATGCATCTCGACACGTTTCGGTCGGTAGTTTCCCTACCACCAGACAAACAGTCATGTCTTCTTCGACATGTACAGATTATGACATCCTCAACGGCAATGTCCCTACGGAAGTGTATGCGTCTTCTGGGACTGAGGGTGGCGTTCATGGAGGCAATTCCTTTTGCCCAGTTCCACTCCAGGACTCTTCAAAGGTTCATCTTGAGTCGATGGAATCAGTCGCAATCGCTGGATTGCAGTGTCACCATTTCTCGCGCGGTGCGGGATGCTCTAGAATGGTGGTTACGTCCAGGGGCATTCTCCCTGGGGAAGTCTTTCCTCCCTCTGAAGTGGTCAGTCATAACCACCGATGCCAGCCTGACGGGCTGGGGGGGTGTTTGGAACAATCTCTGGATTCAGGGGGTATGGTCACCGGAAGAGTCTGTGCTTCCGATCAACATCCTGGAATTGAGGGCGATTTTCCTTTGCCTCCAACATTGGACGGTCCCTTTGAGCGGTCTGCCAGTCCGTGTGCAGACAGACAATGCGACGGCGGTCGCGTATATCAATCACCAAGGTGGGACAAGGAGTTCCAGACTCTTGGTAGAGGTGTCCCGAATTCTGATTTGGGCAGAGGCCAATGTACCAGCCATTTCGGCGATTCACATTCCAGGGGTTCAGAATATTACAGCGGACTTTCTCAGTCGCAGAAGGATGGATCCCGGGGAATGGAGCCTCCACCCGGAAGTCTTTGCACTACTGTGCTCTCGCTGGGGAACCCCCCAAGTGGATTTGATGGCATCCAGGTCCAATGCCAAGTTACCGACATTCATGTCCAGGTACAAGGACCCGAAGGCGGTGGCGGTGGATGCTCTAGTGGCTCAGTGGGATCAGTTCGAGCTGATCTATGTATTCCCGCCGATATCTTTACTTCCTCTAGTGCTGCGTCGGATCAGACTAGAGAGAATTCCAGCTATTCTGATAGCTCCAGACTGGCCAAGAAGGGTGTGGTTCTCGACAATAATGTCGCTGTTGGCGGCACCTCCGTTTCCACTCCCTCTTCAACCGGACTTGTTGACTCAGGGGCCCATTTGTCATCCGGACTTGATGTCCCTGCGTTTGACGGCGTGGCTCTTGAGACCGAAATCTTGACCCGTAGAGGTTTTTCAGCCGAGGTCATTGCTACCCTTCGTGCTGCAAGATGTCCGGCTACTTCTAGGATTTACCACAAAATTTGGGAAACCTTCTTTTCGTGGTGTTTGGGGTCTTCTCGGAACCCGAGAAAATTTTCCATTCCCAACCTGTTGGCTTTTCTGCAGCATGGGCTAGACAAGGGTTTGGCAGTTAGCACTCTGAAAGGTCAGATTTCTGCTCTGTCCTTATTGTTTCGGAGAACCATTGCTTCGAATAGAGACGTGCTCTCCTTTTTCCGAGGTATCTCTCGTAAGTTTCCGCCGCGGAAGGCACCCGTGTCTCCCTGGCGGCTCAACCTTGTTTTGGAGGCTCTTCAGCATAAACCTTTTGAACCTATGGTTTCTGCTAGCCTTTCTTTACTTTCTTGGAAGGTGGCTTTCCTTGTTGCAGTCACTTCCTTGAGGAGAGTTTCTGAATTGGCAGCTCTTTCTTGCTCGCCTCCTTTTCTGGAGTTTTTTCCGGATCGTGTAGTGCTTCGCACTCGGGGTGATTTTTTGCCTAAAGTGGTGTCACAATTTCATGTTAACCAGGATATTGTGTTGCCTTCACTCTGTCCGGATCCGAAGAATACGAAAGAGCGAGATTTACACACATTGGATTTAGTGCGGGCCTTGAAGTTTTATCTATTTATTACTCAAGGTTTTCGTAAGACGGACTCCCTGTTTGTGGTTCCAGCAGGTCGTCGGCGTGGTCAACGAGCTTCCAAGGGTTCTATAGCTCGTTGGATTCGGTCAGCTATTTTGGAAGCTTACCGTCTTCGGGGTGAATCTTGCCCGATTAAGATTCGAGCCCATTCCACGAGAGCTGTAGCTTCATCGTGGGCTTTTCATCAAGGTGCTTCGGCAGTGCAGCTTTGCCGAGCGGCGACTTGGCGCTCTGTCCACACGTTTACAAGGTTTTATAAAGTGGACGTCAGTGCTTCCGCTGATGCAGCCCTCGGACGTAGGGTCCTGCAGGCAGCTGTAGTTTAAAGTTCTGGATGAACTTGTGTTTAGCGCTGGTTGCGCTTTGTTGTTAAGGTTGTTGGGTTTCTGCCTTTTGTTGGTTTTTTCCCACCCTTATTTTTGAACTGCTTTGGGACGTCCCATCAGTAATGAATACTGTGGCTCTCTTCCTTCATCTGCAGCTGAAACACGGATTTTGGTAAAGACTTACCTGTAAAATCCTTTTCAGCGAAGGAAGGAAGAGAGACACAGCACCCTCCCACGGCAGAAGTGTGTTGATGTTTTCAGATGCAGCGCGACCCTTATCTGATAGCGATTATCTGGGCTGAGGTCAGCGCGCTAAGGCTCTGTTCCAGCATCGCCAGCTCATCGCAGTAGTCAGGTTCCGTGAGTAGTACCTGGAACTCTGTGGTTTTTGGCTTTCTTTGCATGCATAACCTGTATCCTTGTGTTTTTTCTCTGAAGTTCCTTCAGAAGGGGTTATGTTGCTCCGCTGGTGATCTTGGCTCTTTTCCTAAAAGCTTTGATACGACTGGAGCTGAGTAGGAGGAGCCCGAGCTGGAGGGGCCAGCCAGTCATCACTCTTTTGATCTGAGGTAACATCCTGATCTGGGGCTCCGCCTACCCATCAGTAATGAATACTGTGTCTCTCTTCCTTCCTTCGCTGAAAAGGATTTTACAGGTAAGTCTTTACCAAAATCCGTGTTTCACATTTTTTTTTTGTTAACTATACCGCTATCAAAAGTAAATAAAAAAAAAAACTATCAAAACTGTTGTATATACACATAGCGGAAAAGAGTTGCCCTCTTAACAGGCTGCAATAATCTCCTGTCATCCAATTGTACTTATGTGAAAATATCAGAACAGTTTACTTTCATTCAGTGCTGGTGTATGAATGTAAGTAGTACTTGGGAGACTTAAAAGAAAAAAAAAAAAAGGATTAATGCCATTTTATATTCCTTTCCTGCACACAAAAGTCAGTTTAATCATCCGTGCGCTTCCACTTGTTTTATATCGTGTTAATAACGTGCAGTTATTGTATGTATAATGGGCTAAACGGTTTTATGGAGATGATGGCGCACAATGATTAAGTGAATATATGGTGCTAAACACACAATAAATATATTTTCTGCATGTAAAATGGGGCAAACAAATGAGGCTCAGGAAGACTTTCTTGGAGCGTCGAGTCATAAAATAAATAACAACTGGTTATAAAGATAGTGACTCACAGACTGAACAGCTGGATCATTATCTGGGATTGTAGTCATTTAGAAACCAGGCATAGGGTAATATATGCTCCAGTGTCAATATCAGCCGAGATATGGCTGGTTTTATAGGCCCAGACCATTCACATCCTGCCACCCACCCAGCTCACGTAATGGCTAATGAACTGCAATCCCAGGCACAGACTGTGTACCGTACACTTTCAGCTGGTCATACACTTCAGACCGCAGTTAAACGTTCGTTCGGTCTGCTTCTATCCCTTCGACCCTCCACCACCATACACATGCATGGTCGGTCTTGCATGCATGTATTTTGAATAATAAGATGGAAGTACGATGCTATCAGACAACTTCGGGAGCAGGTGATCTTCCTTACCCCCCACACCCCCACCCCCCAAAAAAAAATTGTATTGGGTTGAAATCCAACTACCAGATCCCACGCTCCTTCCACATCTGTCGACGATTGACTGGTTTAGCCTGCACTAATGTGTGTACGGCCAGCATCGGCCAGACGATTGTAGGAGACCGTACTGAATGTAGTAACCAAATAGATCCACGAATGAAGGTGCCCATGCAATCTCCGCAGCGGTCGGCCTGTTAAACAGCTAAGCCATCGAACACTTGCACGCTCACTTAAGCTTAGCATGCGTGTGTTTTCATTGGAGATATGGGAGGTAAAGCCCTAAAAGGAAACTCAATTTGCCCTATCCTTCTTGTCTTGAAGCAGAGGCATAAAGATCGCAGTCGCAGGCTCTTGTTGCAGTCACAGGCTCTTGGTCGTGCGGGTGGGGTGCCTGCCGATGCTAATTTTAGCTGGATGTGCGTCCTATGATGCACATTCAGATGAAATGCTTTGTCGCGCTGGCAGCTGCCTGGTACCTGCACTGCAATACACGCCACCGGTGAATAAGAGGCCGGCAGCTGACGTCAGGGTGCTTGCATATTACTGGTGGAGAATGGCAGTGACGTCACGCGCTGCCCGTCGAGTTTATTCTGAAGTCAGCTGCTGGTCACAGGAGAGGACGCCGCTCCTCGTTGGAGGGGGAAAGGGTGAGTAGAATTGCGTGTTTTTTTTTTTGTTTGTTTTTATGCAATAAGAACAGTAGCAGAATGGGGGGATATACTGTATATGCCAGGATGGGGGTCTTGTGTACCAGGATGGAAGTCATATATAAACCAGGATGGACCCAGGACGAGGGACATATAGAACAGAATGAAGGACATATTTACTAGGATGAGGGACATGTATAGCAGGATGGGGGACATTTCTACCAGGATGGGACATTATTACATAATGGGGGTAACACGTATGTCCTTCTAGCATTTAGAAAGCTACTAGTGATGAGTGAACGTGCTCGGGTAACGTCTTATCTGAGCATGCTCGGGTGTTATTTGAGCATCTGGGAGTGCTCGTATATATTATGTTTGAGTCCCTGTGGCTACATAATTTGCGGCTGTCTAACCGATGCGGGTATTGGCTGTTTGTTAGACAGCCTTAACACATGGGGACTCCCTAACAGCCGCAAATCATGCAGCCGCAGGGACTGGAACATAATATACGAGCACTGTCAGATGCTACAAGGGCTCATACATCTGTCCAATATGCAGGTGGGGGGCCCAGATACAAATTTTCCATCAGGGTACATCAGACTCCAGTTATGCTGCTGGTTTGGAGATCCCCATAGACCTAAGGCAGCCTGTCTCATTTGGTTGACTTTGCTCTAATGTGTACTGACACCTATATTTTATTTTTTTGGCTCTGACCAGGTCGGTCGTTCTTGATTGTGGAAGAGGTTAATAAATCTTATTATGGCAAATGGCTCTTGGATCATGAATCCGAAAGCTAATTTAAAAAATTACTGTGCATTTTTCTCTAGTAAAAAAAAAAAGAAAAGTCTCGTTTGCAGTTTCTGTTGTGACTCATCTGCGTATAAATCAATCCAATATGAATGACTGGAATTAACCTTGTCTTACATAACGGTTCATTGTGATTGACCGGAAAAAGGCCATCTGTCACCTGTATTGTCAGATTCATTTAGGATGATATCCCGAGTGGTGTGCATTATGGGGCATAATCTCATTCTGTAGCCTTTTAAAAATCATGGGGAAACAATGTTTTCCCGACTCCTCCAGGGCTTTTCCCCCAAACTGCACCCTTACAAAATAAGTAAATGCCAAGTTATCCCTGATGTGTTACTAGATATTTTACCTCTCCGCCTGTCAGCAGGACTAGAGCTTCTCTTCTGCTAAGGCATGTTATGTCCAGTTACAAGCAATTCTCTTGGGAAAAGTGGCATCTTCCAAAATGAGAATATTGAAACTGATCTTAAAGGTAATCTGTCAGCAGGTTTCTGCTATGTAATCTGAGGAGAGATGAGGTAGGGGTTAAAACACAGAGTTAAAGATGTGTCACATGTCCGGCGTGTACTGTTGTTTTCTTATATTAAAGGTTTTATCACCTGGTGATTATCATTGTCTGGTCAACAGCAGTGTGTGCATGCTAGTCCGACTCCGCTGACTCATGGTCTATAGACATTGTATACACAGCCTGGTGTGGGCGGGGTTAGCTGTGCCATGGGCGGGGTTAGCTTTCTCAGCTCTGCTGCACTCTAAATCTAAGAACTCTGACTGTGTCACAACGGCTGCACCCAGTAATCTAAGTGATGCCTTGTTGGATTCAGGGTCTCTTTGCCTACATCATGCTGCTCTCAGATGAGGTAGCAAAAACCTGCTGACAAATTCCCTTTAATACTGTAGTTTGTAGGTTTCAGCTCCAGTAAAGCAAAACGAAACATTTCCATAAAAATGGATTAAAAAAAAAAAAGAAGAAAGTTTCACTGTGTAAATGCTCTTATTTATCTTTTTTTATCGACTATAGATTATATTCTTTTTCCTTTTATTATTTATAATTGGTTTAACACGATTCCCCTGTCTGACGGGTGATGTAACATGGTTACATCTATTAATATTGGATCTGTGATGTATAGTGGATCTTTTATGATGGGAAGCATTTTACCCACCGGCAGGAGATTATTTCTGATAGAAAAGAGCTAAAGGAAGTGTGACCAGATCTAAAAATCCAGAATTTACTGCACCCAAAAGCACTGGCAGATTTGCCTTGCGCTTAAATAATTCCTGATTTTATTGTGACTAGAACATGATCATCCAGAGATGGTGATACATCATATCTGTACAGAACCATCAAGGAGAAAGTGACGTCTGTGGTGCAGTGATGGGTGCCACTGTGCAGATTGTAGGTTTGTGTGGTTGTCTAACAGTTCTGGATTCTATTCTGACATAAAGGGAACTTGTCACCAGGTTTGGGGCAACATTGATTTTTTAAAAAATACCCAAAGACATCAAAACTGTCCATTTCAGCACTTGGTAGAAGAGTCTGGCAGTGAAGCAAGGTCCTTGTGCATGTACCCAATGTCGCTGGACTCTTCTCTGGATTAGTTTTGGTAATTTATAAGGTTTCTTTTTTTTCATTACCGAATGCTGTGATGGACAGATTTTATATGAGCATGTGTAGAAAACTTATCCCCAGTTGCACAATGGTTACTTAATTGTTTGTTGACCTGAACTAGCAAGAGTCCCTTTAAAAAGAGGCTATCTGGTATTGCGTGTTTAGGGTCCATTTTCTTGTACTCCTTAAAGGGAGTATAAGGCAGGCCCTAAGTCCAGTGATGTGTCACTTACTGGGCTGCTTGCTATCATTTTGATAAAAATCACTGATTTCTCTGCTGCAGATCTAGCAATTGTCTGAATGCTGAGATCTGGATAACCTCTCCCACACCACTGATTGTCAGCTTCCTGCCTATGCACAGTGTACACAAAAAGCCGCCAATCAGTGGTGTTATACTGATCTTATGAATATAGAGGACTATATATCAGCAGGTTTACTAGTCCTCTAGTGATGATGTCCTGCTGATAAAACACTGATTTTATTAACACTTCAGTAAGCAGCCCAGTAAGTGATTCAGCACTGGAATAAGGGTATCTGTCTCTATATTATGTTGCTTTCAAGCTAAAGGGAACTGTCACCCATTTTTGCCCTATAAGCTGCAGCCACCGCCATCAGGGGCTTATCTACAGCATTCTGGAATGCTGTAGATAAGCCCCGATGTCACCTGTAAGTGAAGAAAAAGACCAGAGATGATGTAGAGAGGCATCACTGGAGCAGGGTGAGTGACTGCTGAAATTATTATTATTCTCGCGTTCAAACCAATGGGCATTAAAGAAATAGTAATAAAATATTATTAGCAGAAAACTCCTTTAGGCATATCGCATATTAAGTCGTCTTATGGATGTTGTGGGTTTTAGGTTACGGTGATATTGTCAATGACGATTCGCCTTGCACTGACCTGCAGCATACGGCATGTGGACTTGCATCTTAAGGAATAGAGAACAGGACCTGTGGCCAGGACTGTCCGGTAACTATGGAAGAGCAGAGTTCTGAATTTACTCATCCTTCTGAGCAGCCAACAAAACCTCATGCAATAAAAAGCAGTACAATATCAGTAAGGAAAGGCGCATCTGTCATCACACGGGGGACAGAGCTTGTCCTAAGATGGCAGCTTCCATAGGACGTAGTACAGTCCATTTCTGGTGTGATGTCCTTACTGGTAAAGAGGCAAGGAAATGGCCCCCATGGTAATCTTTTCTATATGCTAATTTAAAATATAACGACTCATAAATAAAAAATAGAAATTTTCCCCTGGAAAACTGATAATTTAGCATATGATCTGGGCTAGCTGCTGAAAATGGAGGGTACTTTGAATGTCACTTTTGATCTATGGAACTAGATTATGAAACTGTTGATCCTTTTTTGGTTAGTTTAGGTCTGTTTTTTTTTCTAATAGATACTCATTAGTGTAAAGGTTACATTTTTCTAGAGTAGGTTAAAAGATTAAATGACTTTTCTAGTTTATTGCTACTGGCTAAAACTCCACTTTTGGTGTGCACCATTTAAATGGAATCAGGATGATTTTACTACTGAAGCTGTCTATGGCTGTATGGGTCCCAGTACAACAATTAAAATGATGCCTGCCTCATATGTCAGTCAAAAGTTTTGAGAATGACACAAATATTAATTTTTACAAAGTCTACTGCTTCACTTTTTCTAATGGCAAATTGCATATACTCCAGAATGTTATAAAGAGTGATCAGCTTAACAGCAATTACTTGCAAAGTCAACATTTGGCTAGAAAATGAACTTTATCTCCCAAAACACATTTCAACATCATTGCAGCCCTGCCTTAAAAGGACCAGCTAACCTCTTTTCAGTGATTGCTCCATTAACACAGGTGTGGGTGTTGATGAGGACATGGCTGGAGATCAATCTGTCATGATTAAGTAAGAATGACACCACTGGACACTTTAAAAGGAGGCTGGTGCTTGGCATCATTGTTTCTCTTTTGTTAACCATGGTTATCTCTAAAGAAACAGTGCAGTCATCATTGCAATGCACAAAAATGGCCTAACAGGGAAGAGTATCGCAGCTAGAAAGATTGCACCTCAGTCAACAATCTATAGCATCATCAAGAACTTCAAGGAGAGAGGTTCCATTGTTGCCAAAAAGGCTTCAGGGCGCCCAAGAAAGACCAGCAAGCGCCAGGACCGTCTCTTAAAAGTGTTTCAGCTGCGGGATCGGGCTACCAGCAGTGCAGAGCTTGCTCAGGAATGGCAGCAGGCAGGTGTGAGTGCACTGCACGCACTGTGAGGCGGAGACTCTTGGAGCAAGGCCTGGTCTCAAGGAGGGCAGCAAAGAAGCCACTTCTCTCCAGAAAAAACATCATGGACAGACTGATATTCTGCAAAAGGTACAGGCAGTGGACTACTGAGGACTGGGGTAAAGTTATTTTCTCTGATGAATCCCCTTTTCGATTGTTTGGGACATCAGGAAAACGCCTCATTCGGAGAAGACAAGGTGAGCGCTACCACCAGTCTTGTCTCATGCCAACTGTTAAGCATCCTAAACCATTCATGTGTGGGGTTGCTTCTCAGCCAAGGGAATCGGCTCTCTCACAGTCTTGCCTAAAAACACAGCCATGAATAAAGAATGGTACCAGAATGTCCTCCAAGAGCAACTTCTCCCAACCCTCCAAGAGCAGTTTGGCGATCAACAATGCCTTTTCCAGCATGATGGAGCACCTTGCCATAAAGCAAAGGTGATAATTAAATGTCTCAGGGAACAAAACATAGAGATTTTGGGTCCATGGCCTGGAAACTCCCCAGATCTTAATCCATTGAGAACTTGTGGTCAATCATCAAGAGACGGGTGGACAAACAAAAACCTAAAAATTCTGACAAAATGAAAGCATTGATTGTGCAAGAATGGACTGCTATCAGTCAGGATTTGGTCCAGAAGTTGATTGAGAGCATGCCAGGGAGAATTGCAGAGGTCCTGAAGAAGAAGGGTCAACACTGCAAATATTGACTTGCTGCATTAACTCATTCTAACTGTCAATATAAGCTTTTGTTACTCATATGTTTGCAATTATTATATTTCTGTCTGTGATAAAAACATCTGTCAAACACACATAAAAACCAGAGGGCAGCAGATCATGTGAAAATATAATATTTGTGTCATTCTCAAAACTTTTGGCCATGACTGTAGTCCTATGTCCCAGCCCTGAGAAAACAAGCTTCGAAATCACATATAAAAATTAGCCTGAGAGTGCACGTGTCTATTTACTCTCAGTGCATTTTGGGGCTTGTCTATTTACTTACAGTGCATTTGGGGGCGTGTCTATTTACTCACAGTGCATTTGGGGGCGTGTCTATTTATTACAGTGCTTTTGGGGGCGTGTCTATTTACTTACAGTGCATTTGGGGGCGTGTCTATTTACTCACAGTGCATTTGGGGGCGTGTCTATTTACTTACAGTGCATTTGGGGGCATGTCTGTTTACTTACAGTGCATTTGGGGGCATGTCTGTTTACTTACAGTGCATTTGGGGGCGTGTCTGTTTACTTAGTGCATTTGGGGGCGTGTCTATTTACTCAGTGCATTTGGGGGCATGTCTGTTTACTTACAGTGCATTTGGGGCGTGTCTATTACTTACAGTGCATTGGGATGTCGTTTATTAGTGCATTGGGGGTGTCTATTTACTTACAGTGCATTTGGCGTGTCTATTACTCGTGATTGGGGCATGTTGTTACTACATGCATTTGGGGCGTGTCATACTACAGTGCATTTGGGGCGATGTCGTTTACTTACAGTGCATTTGGGGGCGTGTCTGTTTACTTAGTGCATTTGGGGGCGTGTCTATTTATCAGTGCATTTGGGCGTTTGTTACTACAGTGCATTTGGGGGCGTGTCTTTACTCACAGTGCATTTGGGGTGTCTATTAATCGTGCTTGGCGTGTGTCTATTACTCACAGCATTGGCGTGTCTTACACGTGCATTTGGGGGGTGTATTTATACAGCATTGGGTCTATTTACTCAGTGCATTTGGGGGCGTGTCTATTTACTTACAATGCATTTGGTAGCGTGTCTATTTACTCACAGTGCATTTCGGGGTGTGTCTGTTTACTCACAGTGCATCAACACGCCCCCAATGCACTTCCAGGATAATTTGCATATGGTTTGAAAGCTCTTTCTCCGCACTTGGACATCGCATTACTACAAGACTGGTATTATTTTTATTGTAGTGCTTGGACCTATAGAGCCATGCCACTAGTTTCAGTAGTAAAATTGACCTGACTGGTCCACTTTAATATGCAGCTCCTTATACTATTTCACATCAGCTTCAGCTCCAGTGGAGTTCAAATGGAAAGTGAATGAACCCATGAATATTTCTGTCCTGCAGGATTGACGTTTAGAGAACAGTCATGGATAATGACTAGCAGCCTGTACTACAGTCTGATATGATGTACCATAAGTCATCCTAGTCTGATCCTTTCACTGTCTGCATTAGGATCTTGGCATCCTAACATAGACCTTTAAACAAGCACCCCATGTTACAAGGAAAAGTACTGTGACTATTCCTGGCCGCAGGACTATTGATCCAGTGCGGTGTGTCGTGTTGATTGGTTATGTGTCGGCGTCAGCAGCGATCTCTATTGTTTCAGCGGGCTGTGGTCTTTGTGTTTGATCCTGTCACTGCCTGCGTCAGTGATGAATATCGTTGCCCATGTGATGTCAAAGTGTGGGTGTTCTGCTAGAGAGACAGTTCATCTAATGCGCTGCTGTAAAAAGCCAGCACTGTTGCCTCTCAGGGAATAGCAGCGAGTGATTCATCGCTGTTCACATTAGCCTGATACTAAGTATAGAAGCATTCACGACCCGCACATCCGCACGGATTAGTATCTCCGCTTGCTGAGCAGAGGGTGCCAAAATGCTCCGCTAAATAAAAGGTACATGTCTGCCGAGCACCAGTGTAGAAGGATGCGGTACAAACCATGCGTGGCATTCTGATCTTAAGTGGGGTTTTTTTTCACAGGTCTGATACTTATATTATTAGAATGAGCAATGTGCTTCTATACTGACCGGATTTACTGCTCTCTGTGGTTCCTGCCAGACATAGCACCCTTCCCGCAGTCCCGATACAGGCGCCATAATTTATTTGGATAAAATGTCCATTAAGTTTAAGAAAAGCAAAATCCTAGTTATGTAGAGCAGTACAATTTGCCTTTACTTACTTAGAGGAGGATTCCAAGGGTAAACCTCCTCTGTATACAATTGAATCCGGCATTAAAGAAGTACGGTACCCTGTTTTGTTTTTTTTTCTTCTATAACACCACCACCAGCGGATTGTAACACCGCTCTTCTCTACAGGATGCACTTATTTTCATGTAGTTCAGCCTCTTGCTCTCTTCCCTTCAGCCCAGGTGCACAATTTTTTTTTTTTTTTTTTCATGTCCGAGAGCCTCCTTGTCATATTTAACTATTTGGGCAGCAATAAAACTTTGGCTGAGTTCACGCTAGGCGTTTTTTTTTATTGTCTTTTTATGCAAATTTTCAGCTGCATTTTATAGTACCAGCAAAGTCTATGAGATTTCACAAATGTCATGTCCACAGCTTGTATTTTTTTGTCATCAGGATTTTGTGCTTTGCATGGTTTTTGCACAATGGAGAATGTCGTTTTTTTTCAGCGTTTTTCACCCATAGAAATTAATAGGTGGTGAAAAAAATGCTGGAAAAAAAGCACAAAAGCACAGGTATCCGGTTTGGCTGCTTTTTTAGTTTAGTTTTTTTTTTTTTTTTTTGTGCCAAAACCTGATTCTATAGAATAGAACTTTTTTTCAACACTAAACTTTTACACCATGCACAAGAGACAAATCTAGCATGCCAAAACTGCAGCCAGAAACGCAAGAAAAACCAAGAAAATGCCTAGTGTAAATTTACCCTTGAAGAATTATTACCTTTTGAGAGGTTTATGGCATATAAAGAGTCTATGAGATGCAGGTTGTTTAAGGATAACGACCGCACCGCTGGTACCTGCGTGCCAGGGCCGGAACTGATGAGGCTGCGTCCCCTGTTCCCGGGGGGGGAGGGAGAAGCTTGAGTCGGCAGGACGTTCCTCCTGTCCAAGGGGGCGTGGCTAAGCGTTACCTGGGGCAGTGCTGGGCGTGGGAACAGAGTTGTTAGCGGGAAAGTGCAGCACGCGGCTGAGGAGAGTGAGGGGCCGTTAGCAGGAGAGGTGCGCTCCCAGCCATGAGAGAGACGGACCGCAGAGACTCTGACGAGAAGCCCCCCGTCTGCTGGTTGGCTCACAGACATCGAGGTGCCAATTGCTCTGTAACAGTCAGTGCTGTGCGTGTGCCTCCTGACAGGGACTGAGACGTTGACCGGGTACTGCTTCCTGAATCCCCGTGCATATTCGTCGAGTCTCACTTAATTTTGGCAGGACTGTGGCCTATACATTGCCGGCCACCAGAGCCTCCTTACTGAGGACTCCACGGGACATTTCAGGCTATGTGCACACGATGCGGATTCTGATGCGGATCCGCAGCGGATTTTCCGCTGCAAATCTGCGGCAGAACTGCAAGTGATGTACAGTAGCATTAGATGCAATGTTAAAAAAAAAAAAAAAATGCAGTGCACATGCTGCCGATTTTTCGTCGCGGATTTAAATCCGCAGCATGTCACTTCTTTTGTGCAGTTCCGCAGCGTTGTCAGACCTGCTCTAAATAGAAATCCGCAGGTCTAAAAACGCAGGGAAATCCGCACAAAAAACGCGTAAAATCCGCAGCTAATCCGCAGGTAAAATCCAGGTCGTTTTACCTGCGGATTCACCAAAATCTGCACGGAAAAGTCCTCTGCAGAATCCGCACCGTCTGCACATAGCCTCAAAGACTCAACCTTGCCAGTCGGGAACGTATCATCGCCTTCTTCAGGACCCCACCGGATCTACGTTGTGCCGACGGCTGTTGGTGCCGTCATATGCTCCGGGACTATTCTGACAGGAAAATGTCTGATTGATAAGTGACTACTCTGAGAACAGTTTCACTCGTTATTCCTACGTTTATTTCTCCTCAAAAAAAAAACCTGTATTCCCTGTACTGCCCATTATTTACCTCACGTTTACCTATCTCCCTGCGTGGAGTAATGCCCTGTTTTATTAAAACCTGTTAACCCTTGATCTGCCTCCTGTCCATCACTGCATCCTGCAACCTGCTCACAGTTGCACTACCAGGATTCTCACATATCTAGAAAATATGGATGCTCTTTTCCACCAATCAGTACTCTAGAGAGCAAGACACCAGTAACTCTCTCCATTGAAGTCTATGGTGGTTGTCATAGCTGGCTGCATTTCACAATTTAAAATAGAACATTTAGAGCTGCATGAATAGGTAGCCATCACGAACTCTCACATGTCTGTCTGTAGTGCTCTCTGTCATGTTCACTCCTTACAATGCAGACTGACAGTGCGCTCTATTGGTGGCTCTCCAATATTCTTTTGACTCGGCGACGGAGTGCACTGTCGCTGCGCATTGAAAGAAATATACAACAGGGAGTGTATACTGCGCATGCATCTGAATGGATAACTGGCACATGGTCAGAAGAGCAGGAACAAGCCCAGCCCCTGCAATGGAAGTCATTGTAGACTCTCATTTCAGGGTGATGACAGCAGCTGTGGCAGTAACCATAGCTCTAACGTCTGATGACGTCCCGTTTGGGAATTCCCACTGCATGCTGGGAAACTCTAACGTCATCATAAACAAAAAGCAAGAAGTTAGTGAGGGAATGGTAGGAAATTTTTTATTTTTAATTGAATAATATTAGAAAAGTGCAGCTTTCTATTGGTCACTGAGATGATGTAGTACTGATGATAGGGAATCTTCTATGTTGCATCGAAGGCTGTCATAAATAAGTAACCTTCTCAATGATACTATCAGTTTAACCCCTCATATGCCACGGTCAACAGTGACAATTGACAAATGAGTTTCAAAGCGGGAAACACTCCCTCCGTCAGCCCATCAGTACTCCAACGGCATGATTAAGGTGCCAGTGGCCTACTGGTCTGCCATATGCTGCAGCCAATCAGATCCCACTGGAGGCGGGCCCGATAGGCTGTCAGTTCAGCACTGACTGGATAGTGTAGTACCCAGCACTGCTAAGGTAGTGCTGTGTACTACTAATACAATCAGAAGATCAAATGTTCAACTCCTCTAGAGGGACTAATTAATGTTGTAAAAAAAAAAGTTAAATATTTTTTATTTATGATGTAATCTGGAGAAAAATACATGTAGCATAAAAATGTCACATATTTGATATTGCTTCAGCCGGGGCCACATGATGCACCATAACACTGTCCTTATTAATCCTGCATGGTGAACACTGGGAAAACAAAAATATTTTTTTAAAATACCATAATTACCTCTTATATTCATCCTACCTTTAAAAAAATAGGGATCAAAATGTTGTATATATAAAACAATGGTATCAATAAATACTAAAGCTGTTACGCAAAAAATAAAGCTCACATACAGCTCCATAAATGAACAACTGAAAAAGTGACGCCTCTCAGAACGTGATGCCAACATAAGAGATTTTTGTTAAAATGATTTTCTTGTATAAAAGTAGTGCAGTGTAAATTATAGAATATATTATATGATATCGCTGTAGTCATACTGACTCATCCTGTACAGTGCATGCTGTGAGGGAAAAAAAAATGAAAACCGTACCAGAATTACTGAATTTTGCTCCTCCAGCTTCACAAAAAAAAGGGTTTGTACCAAAAAATTACACTAGCAAAAACTACAGCTTGTCATGGAAAAAAATGAGGAGTCACGAAATATGGCTAAAGCCTCAAAAAGGGTTTAAAAAAAAAATCTGTGTGACCGTAATAAAGTAGAAAAAAATAGCATAAATTGGGACATTATCAGATTGACCTGCAGAATAAAGTTATATCAGTTAACTAAATAGTGAACAGTTTTTTGTAACAAAAAACCACTGACGATGACATGCAGCTCCATTGTTGGAGAATTGTAAAATATGCAGCTTTCAGAATCTGGCGTGCCGACCCGTACCGTAGATAGGGTGCCGTAACACCTTATTTGTGAAGAGAGGAAACTTAAAAGCTAAAAAAAAAAAATCCCCTAGAACTGCTGTATAATGTTTTTAAACCCTATAAAGAGTTAATAAAAGTTCCGTAACACGTTAAAGCCTGAAATTAACTGAAACAACTAATTCTGGAAAAAACAGCTACGTCGACGGAAAATGAAAAATTGTTGGCTCTTGTATTGTGACATTGAAAGCCTAAAAAAAGCTTTGTCCTATAAGCCCAAAATTAATATTTTTTTCAAAGTTAGAAAACATGAACAATGTAAAGTGCAATTTCTAATTTTTGACCCAAGGGGGTGCAGTTGCACACATTTGCCCACCACAACCTCCCACTCAACCCCCTACAAAAAAGCTATAGTAAAGCCTGGTAGCATTGCGGTATCTGATGTCCCTCCTCTCCTTTCTTTTGTTTAGCAAGGAAGGGAATGAAAAATACTGTTTAGCATCGCACTATTACACCATTTTGTTGGTGATCACACCATCATATGAGTGTGTGCACAGCATCCTACAAAAACTTGGACGCAGCGAAAACCGGCGAGTGAGATTCGAGGTCCTAGTAGTAGAGGATGGATGGAGCCCATCACATAGCACTAGGCTCAAAAACATGGCGCCTGGCTCCCCCTCCAGCAAGCGTGCATGGTGCACAACTGATACGTCCTCTACATCGGAGATGGCATCGGAGATCGGCTGTGGTCTCTAATGCCGTGTGTGCGCCATATTTGTTGCGACATTTACACACAAGTGAATAGAATTTGCTGCCCCTAGTGGCTGTATAAAAATTAATTAATTGCTTTAATTTTTAAACAGTTTTAAATAGAATGTTACCAAATAGACTATGTATTAAGGGGTTAAGGGAGGACACATCAGAAGGATAGGAATGATTGGTGGTGGCAGGCACTCTGCTGGAACCTCTGCTTTCTTTACTTTTTCACTCATTTTGGAAGATTGTCCTGATGTAAACATATTTTGAAGAACGGCTAATATATGATATGAAAACTCTGGTTTTATTCCATATAACGAAGCTCTTAGAGTTTGTAACTTAGAATTCTGTGCAGGGCCGGTTCCAGGTTTTTATGGGCCCCGGGCGAAAGAGTCTCAGTGGGCCCCTTTAACACAGACCACGATTCATGATGCACAGATACTGCAGAGAAATATGGGTATAACAATGCCAAATACTTCACTTCTTCCATTACATGAGTGATATCTATTGTAAATTCCACAATAGCTCAGAAACCGCCAAATCCTCACAGCGCACAGTACAGACTGGACAGTACAGTCCTCCATACAATATTATGGGCACCACATAGTCCTCCATACAGTATTATGGGCCAAGTATAATGCTCCATAAAGAATATTGGACCCCAAATAATGCTCCATACAGGATACTGGTCCCCATATAATGCTCCATACAAAATATGGAGCTCTCCTCTGCACTGTGCTGCGTTCTGCGCTGTTACGGCTCAGGATAGGGCGCTGTGGAAAGACTCCCCATCATCATCATCATCATTGCCTCCCCATCATCATCATCATTGCCTCCCCATCATCATCGCCTCCCCATCATCATCATCATCATTGCCTCCCCATAATCATCGCCTCCCCATGATCATCATCATTGCCTCCCCATCATCGCCTCCCCATCATCATCATCATCATTGCCTCCCCATCATCATCGTCTCCTCCTCCATGCCCCCATCATCATCGTCTCCCCATCATCATATCATTGCCTCAGGCTCCTCACCACCATCACTGCCTCCCCCCACCACCATCACACATACAGCACCACACACAGACAGCACTGCAGCACTCTCTCACATACACACACACAAAGCACCGCACTACATACAAATACACTGATACAGACAGACACACACACACACACACATATACACGCACCTCACATCTCACCTGTCCGGCGTCCGTGCTCTGTCTGCCACAGCTGGCCGCTGAATGATGTCATTCAGCGACGCTGCTGTGAGAGGAAGCGCGGGCACCCTGCTAAAACTGTCCTGCCATTATGATTCTCCAGGTCATTACGAGTTCATAGACACCAAACACGTCTAGGTTCTTTTTTAAGTGGTGAAAAAAAACAAACAGATCTCAGGTTGGGTGAGGGCTTATTTGATTTGAACTTTTATATATTTTTAATTTTTTTAATATTTTTTTTACTTTTCACATGCTTCAATAGTCTCCATAGGAGCCTAGAAGCTGCACTTGTCTGATCGGCTCTGTTACATACAGGCGATGATCAGATCACTTGTATGTAGCAGAATTGCTGACTTGCTATGAGCGCCGACCACCGGGCGGCACTCATAGCAATCTGGCTATGACAACCATGGAGGTCTGCTGGAGACCTCTGATTGTCATGCCAACCCATCGGTGACCCGCAATCACGTGACAGGGGTCACCAATGGGCGGGATTTCCAGCGTGCTTGCTGGAAGTGCAAGTTAAATGCTGCTGTCAGAATTTGACAGCGGCATTTAACAGGTTAACAGCCGCGGGTGGATTGCGATTCCACACGCGGCTGTTAGAGGCACATGTCAGCTGTTAAAAAAAGCTGACATGTGCCGGAAAAAATGTGGGCTCAGCGCCGGAGACCAAATCAAAGGGAGGGATTCCAACATCGGCGTTCTATTACTGAATGGAGACTTCTCACTGTATATGCCTATAAGGCCACGTTCACACTATCAGTGTTTTTGTCAGTATTTTACATCAGTATTTGTAAGCCAAACAGTCAGAGGAAAAGTATAATAGAAACATGTCACCACTTCTGTATTCATCAGACGCCAAATATCCAACATGTGACTGAGGCCTAATGGGTACATGTTCCATTTGTGAAAAAAAAAAAAAAACAGATACAACGTACTGGCCACTTGGTCGTCTGAATGAGGACTTAAAATGCAAAGTAGTTAAATGTTGGTGAATTTCCCTACAGATTCTCTCGTTCAGATTTTGCTGCTGCTTCGATTTGCAGTAAAATCTGCGCCGATTTGTGTCTAATTCCTCGTCCAATCACAGGCGGCCGCAGTCAGGTATTCTATCATTGCTGGAGGCCAGAATACACAGAGCGGACAGGGGAACCACAAGTGTCAGCACAGCACACAGGCTTTGGACAAATCTGCTGCATGTGAATCTGCACCAATATCTGCCCCGTTTTACTCTCCTGTTTACTAGGAGTCTTGTCTTACTGTCAGACAGGAAGTTCTCTCTTTTTTTTTGGATGGGATTGTTGACTTTTTGCTCACCTGACAGTAAACGCCTTGTTACTGAGCAGAGAGGGCAGCAGCCATTGTCCTGACAGCACTTTCTTTCTCTCGCACACACACCCACAGTAGTCCCAGGTCACCCCACAGCATGTCATGTGACCTGGTCATGTGGTGTGCTGCTGCTTTCCTGCTTCCCACAGTGCCTGCTCAGGTGTGCTCTGCCTTCCTGGACCAGACATGAGTGGTAAGGCCTCCCCACACCTAGGTATTCCTCAGCCAGCAGTGATGGCTCCTGGCTCTGTGTGCGGCTGTCTCCCTCCATTCGCTCTGCAGGGTGTGAGGAGACCATGCAGACAGCAGCTGTCAGGAGATGATCAGGAGCCATCATTGGTCAGGACATGGCGCTGCGTGCTGCCTGCATTGTGCCGACTCTTCTGACTCACTCGCATCTCCACTTCAATAGAAAAAATGACATTGTTTTCATCTGGTCTCCAGCGCTGAGTTAACAAATCCAGCTAAATGTCAGGTGTCACCCCTGGCTGTTATACCGTCATTATGACTCGTCTCGTGTAACCCTTTCAGAGCCATCATGGCAGAGGCAACCACTGCAAAGAACACTGGGCTGACTGTAGAGGAGATCTGCAATGATCTGTGTTGTTGTAATCTGCATTTTTATATTTATTTGTAATGGGAATTGATTACTAGATTATTTTTTTTTTTGCCATTAAATAAGCTACATAAGTTACGCCGGACATCGGTGCCGCAGACTCTGCATACCCTCTATTTTTAATTTTATTAATGCCATACACATGGTGGTGACAAATCTGAATAAACGAGGGACGAGCCAAACTGAAACAGAGCCCCACTTGCCCAAAGGTTGTGCCTGGTTCTGCAGCACAGCATTAACCCTTTCATGCTTAGGCACAGCCTGCCGTACATGCAAGTCCGCGCGGTTCCACAAGTGGGGAGAGGGTTGAGCCCAATCTAAATTGGGCAGATGCTAGCTCCGGTCGCTGCTGTTTAACCTTTCAGATTCTACTGTCCGTCACTGACAGCGGCATTTAAGTAGAGTGTTTGTGGGGTGCCAAAGGGGTTCCCAAGGCAGCCGGGGTGGGGTCCTGCTACATTGGCACACCTGTGAAGCCCACTCATATTTTCACTATATAAAGGCACTTTACATTACATACAGACTGTGTGTGAGTGTATGTATGTAATATATAATATTACACACACAGTTGTGCTCAAAAGTTTACATACCCCGGCAGAAGTTTTTCTTTCTTGGCCTTTTTTCAGAGAATATGAATGGTAATACCAAAACTTTTTCTCCACTCATGGTTCGCGGTTGGGTGAAGACATTTATTGTCAAACTACTGTTTTTTCTCTTTTAATGACAACCCAAAACATCCAAATGACCCTGATCAAAAGTTTACATACCACATTTCTTAATACCGTGTATTGCCCCCTTAATACTCTGTTATTGCAGTATATTGAACAAGCGATCAAAGGCTTGCAGGCTTGTCCCCCCCCAAGGACAAAAAAATAAAGAAAAAAAATAGTTTTAAAAAATTATGAAAACATTTTCCCAGTAGACAAGAAGGAAAACCAAACATTTGGTATCACCCCATCTGTAAAAGTCACATTTATCAAAACGCATAAATAATGAAACTATACAGTAGGCGCCAAAGAAAAAAAATGGCAATATTGAGGCACCATGCATAGCGAGCGATCTGTCAGTATGGGGGAGAAGCCACCAGGAACCTGCAGTGAAACATGTGGCTGCAAAGAGGGAGCCGGTGTCTGGTTCATGCTGCCCCTGATGTGGACGACATGAATCAGCTGGCAGATTATCCTTAGGCCTCATTCAGACTTCCGTGTTGCACGTACTATTCTGTTTCTTTTTTTCAGGGATAGATCACGTATCCATTATAATCCATGGTCACGTCTTCGTGGGTTTTTTTCATGGACCGTGTGTTCATGCAAAACTCACGGAGACATGCCATATTTTTTCCCAGTATAACGAATGAAAAATGCCAATACAGGTTTGAGGGTCCATGAAAACACCGTGCAGCACACAGACGGCATCAAGTTTACGGTCAGCCTGCTGTCCTTATTCAACATTGCAAAGCATGAGAAGGTTTGTCATTTATTTATCCATCCATGAAAAATACTGATGGTAAAACTAACACCCGGACCGTACACCGCTACACACTAATCCAAAACACTGATGGTGGAACTGACACCCCGACTATACACTGATACGCACTAATCCAAAACACTGACGGTGGAACTGACACCCCGACTATACACTGATACGCACTAATCCAAAACACTGATGGTGGAACTGACACCCCGACTATACACTGATACGCACTAATCCAAAACACTGATTGTGGAACTGACACCCCGACTATACACTGATACGCACTAATCCAAACACTGATGGTGGAACTGACACCCCGACTATACACTGATACGCACTAATCCAAAACACTGATGGTGGAACTGACACCCCGACTATACACTGATACGCACTAATCCAAAGCACTGATTGTGGAACTGACACCCCAACTATACACTGATACGCACTAATCCAAAACACTGATGGTGGAACTGACACCCCGACTATACACTGATACGCACTAATCCAAAACACTGATGGTGGAACTGACACCCCGACTATACACTGATACGCACTAATCCAAAACACTGATGGTGGAACTGACACCCCGACTATACACTGATACGCACTAATCCAAAACACTGACGGTGGCACTGACACCCGACTATACACCGCTACACACTAATCCAAAACACTGATGATGGAAATGACACCCCGACTATACACTGATACGCACTAATCCAAAATACTGATAGTGGAACTGACACCCCGACTATACACTGATACACACTAATCCAAAATACTGATAGTGGCACTGACACCCTGACTATACACTGATACACACTAATCCAAAACACTGATAGTGGAACTGACACCCCGACTATACACTGATATGCACTAATCCAAAATACTGATGGTGGAACTGACACCCCGATTATACACTGATACACACTAATCCAAAATACTGATAGTGGAACTGACACCCCGACTATACACTGATACACACTAATCCAAAATACTGATAGTGGCACTGACACCCTGACTATACACTGATACGCACTAATCCAAAACACTGATGGTGGAACTGACACCCCGACTATACACGCTACACACTAATCCAAAACACTGATAGTGGAACTGACACCCCGACTATACACTGATACGCACTAATCCTTTTAAAATACTGATGGTGGAACTGACACCCCGATTATACACTGATACACACTAATCCATAAGACTGATGGTGGAACTGACACCCCGACTATACACTGATACGCACTAATCCAAAACACTGATGGTGGAACTGACACCCCGACTATACACTGATACGCACTAATCCAAAACACGGACGGTGGAACTGACACCCCGAATATACACTGATAAGCACTAATCCAAAACACTGATGGTGGAACTGACACCCCGACTATACACTGATACACACTAATCCAAAACACTGATGGTGGAATTTACACCCCAACTATACACTGATAAGCACTAATCCAAAACACTGATAGTGGAACTGACACCCCGAATATACACTGATACGCAGTAATCCAAAACACTGATGGTGGAACTGACACCCGACTATACACTGATACGCACTAATCCAAAACTCTGATGGTGGAACTGACACCCCGACTATACACTGATACGCACTAATCCAAAACTCTGATGGTGGAATTGCCACCCCGACTATACACTGATACGCACTAATCCAAAACACTAATGGTGGAACTGACACCCTGACTATACACTGATACACACTAATCCAAAACACTGATGGTGGAATTTACACCCCAACTATACACTGATAAGCACTAATCCAAAACACTGATAGTGGAACTGACACCCCGAATATACACTGATACGCAGTAATCCAAAACACTGATGGTGGAACTGACACCCGACTATACACTGAAACGCACTAATCCAAAACTCTGATGGTGGAACTGACACCCGACTATACACTGATACGCACTAATCCAAAACTCTGATGGTGGAACTGACACCCCGACTATACACTGATACGCACTAATCCAAAACTCTGATGGTGGAATTGCCACCCCGAATATACACTGATAAGCACTAATCCAAAACACTGATAGTGGAACTGACACCCCGACTATACACTGATACGCACTAATACAAAACACTGATAGTGGAACTGACACCCCGACTATACACTGATACGCTCTAATCCAAAACACTGACGGTGGAACTGACACCCTGACTATACACTGATACGCACTAATCCAAAACACTGATAGTGGAACTGACACCCCGACTATACACTGATACGCACTAATCCAAAACTCTGATGGTGGAATTGACACCCCGACTATACACTGATACGCACTAATCCAAAATACTGATGGTGGAACTGACACCCTGACTATACACTGATACGCACTAATCCAAAACACTGACTGTGGAACTGACACCCCGACTATACACTGATACGCACTAATCCAAAACACTGATGGTGGAACTGACACCCCGACTATACACTGATACGCACTAATCCAAAACACTGATGGTGGAACTGACACCCCGACTATACACTGATACGCACTAATCCAAAATACTGATGGTGGAACTGACACCCCGATTATACACTGATACACACTAATCCATAAGACTGATGGTGGAACTGACACCCCGACTATACACTGATACGCACTAATCCAAAACACTGATGGTGGAACTGACACCCCGACTATACACTGATACGCACTAATCCAAAACACGGACGGTGGAACTGACACCCCGAATATACACTGATAAGCACTAATCCAAAACACTGATGGTGGAACTGACACCCCGACTATACACTGATACACACTAATCCAAAACACTGATGGTGGAATTTACACCCCAACTATACACTGATAAGCACTAATCCAAAACACTGATAGTGGAACTGACACCCCGAATATACACTGATACGCAGTAATCCAAAACACTGATGGTGGAACTGACACCCGACTATACACTGATACGCACTAATCCAAAACTCTGATGGTGGAACTGACACCCCGACTATACACTGATACGCACTAATCCAAAACTCTGATGGTGGAATTGCCACCCCGACTATACACTGATACGCACTAATCCAAAACACTAATGGTGGAACTGACACCCTGACTATACACTGATACACACTAATCCAAAACACTGATGGTGGAATTTACACCCCAACTATACACTGATAAGCACTAATCCAAAACACTGATAGTGGAACTGACACCCCGAATATACACTGATACGCAGTAATCCAAAACACTGATGGTGGAACTGACACCCGACTATACACTGAAACGCACTAATCCAAAACTCTGATGGTGGAACTGACACCCCGACTATACACTGATACGCACTAATCCAAAACTCTGATGGTGGAACTGACACCCCGACTATACACTGATACGCACTAATCCAAAACTCTGATGGTGGAATTGCCACCCCGAATATACACTGATAAGCACTAATCCAAAACACTGATAGTGGAACTGACACCCCGACTATACACTGATACGCACTAATACAAAACACTGATAGTGGAACTGACACCCCGACTATACACTGATACGCTCTAATCCAAAACACTGACGGTGGAACTGACACCCTGACTATACACTGATACGCACTAATCCAAAACACTGATAGTGGAACTGACACCCCGACTATACACTGATACGCACTAATCCAAAACTCTGATGGTGGAATTGACACCCCGACTATACACTGATACGCACTAATCCAAAATACTGATGGTGGAACTGACACCCTGACTATACACTGATACGCACTAATCCAAAACACTGACTGTGGAACTGACACCCCGACTATACACTGATACGCACTAATCCAAAACACTGATGGTGGAACTGACACCCCGACTATACACTGATACGCACTAATCCAAAACACTGATGGTGGAACTGACACCCCGACTATACACTGATACGCACTAATCCAAAGCACTGATTGTGGAACTGACACCCCAACTATACACTGATACGCACTAATCCAAAACACTGATGGTGGAACTGACACCCCGACTATACACTGATACGCACTAATCCAAAACACTGATGGTGGAACTGACACCCCGACTATACACTGATACGCACTAATCCAAAACACTGATGGTGGAACTGACACCCCGACTATACACTGATACGCACTAATCCAAAACACTGACGGTGGCACTGACACCCGACTATACACCGCTACACACTAATCCAAAACACTGATGATGGAAATGACACCCCGACTATACACTGATACGCACTAATCCAAAATACTGATAGTGGAACTGACACCCCGACTATACACTGATACACACTAATCCAAAATACTGATAGTTGCACTGACACCCTGACTATACACTGATACACACTAATCCAAAACACTGATAGTGGAACTGACACCCCGACTATACACTGATATGCACTAATCCAAAATACTGATGGTGGAACTGACACCCCGATTATACACTGATACACACTAATCCAAAATACTGATAGTGGAACTGACACCCCGACTATACACTGATACACACTAATCCAAAATACTGATAGTGGCACTGACACCCTGACTATACACTGATACGCACTAATCCAAAACACTGATGGTGGAACTGACACCCCGACTATACACCGCTACACACTAATCCAAAACACTGATAGTGGAACTGACACCCCGACTATACACTGATACGCACTAATCCTTTTAAAATACTGATGGTGGAACTGACACCCCGATTATACACTGATACACACTAATCCATAAGACTGATGGTGGAACTGACACCCCGATTATACACTGATACACACTAATCCATAAGACTGATGGTGGAACTGACACCCCGACTATACACTGATACGCACTAATACAAAACACTGATAGTGGAACTGACACCCCGACTATACACTGATACGCACTAATCCAAAACTCTGATGGTGGAATTGACACCCCGACTATACACTGATACGCACTAATCCAAAATACTGACGGTGGAACTGACACCCTGACTATACACTGATACGCACTAATCCAAAACACTGATAGTGGAACTGACACCCCGACTATACACTGATACGCACTAATCCAAAACTCTGATGGTGGAATTGACACCCCGACTATACACTGATACGCACTAATCCAAAATACTGATGGTGGAACTGACACCCTGACTATACACTGATACGCACTAATCCAAAACACTGACTGTGGAACTGACACCCCGACTATACACTGATACGCACTAATCCAAAACACTGACGATGGCACTGACACCTCAACTATACACTGATACGCACTAATCCAAAACACTGATGATGGCACTGACACCCCGACTATACACTGATACGCACTAATCCAAAACACTGATGGTGGAATTTACACCCCGACTATACACTGATACACACTAATCCAAAACACTGATGACTGAACTGACACCCCGACTATACCCTGATACACACTAATCCAAAACACTGATGATGGAACTGACACCCCGACTATACACTGATACGCACTAATTCAAAATACTGATAGTGGAACTAACACCCCGAGTATACACCGCTACACACTAATCGAAAACACTGATAGTGGAACTGACACCCCGACTATACACTGATATGCACTAATCCAAAATACTGATGGTGAAACTGACACCCCGATTATACACTGATACACACTAATCCAAAACACTGATGGTGGAACTGACACCCCGACTATACACAGCTACACACTAATCCAAAACACTGATAGTGGAACTGACACCCCGACTATACACTGATACGCACTAATCCAAAATACTGATGGTGGAACTGACACCCTGATTATACACTGATACACACTAATCCAAAACACTGATGGTGGAATTTACACCCCAACTATACACTGATAAGCACTAATCCAAAACACTGATAGTGGAACTGACACCCCGAATATACACTGATACGCAGTAATCCAAAACACTGATGGTGGAACTGACACCCCGACTGTTGTGAATGAGTTTGAGATGAGTTCTGAGCAGAGGCTCCCTCTGGTGGTTACAAGCAGTGCTAGTCTGTCCAGTGAAGATTGTGAGGACTGGGAATCAGGTGTTACTGACTTGTCTTATATAAGGGAGTCACCTTCCATCAGGGTTGCCGGTGATCAATTGTTCTGGTCTGAATCCTTTATTCCAGTTTCCCTTGTAGCCTGCTGTGTCGTGTCTGCATCTCCTGCTAACAGATAAGACTTTTTCTTCTTTTGTGTTTGTGCTATATTTTTGCATTTTGTCCTGCACTTCTGTGGGGGCCTTCAGGGTCCCCTCCGGGGGCTTCTGCCCTCTCAGTTTTGTTCAGCCACTGTTGTTTGTACTTTTGCTTTTTCCAGTTTTTTCAGTGGCTGCTGTTTTGATTTTGTTACACCAGAGAACTAATTTAGGTGGAAGAGGTCGTGTGATCTCAGGTGTTTTTGAAATTAGTAGAGTTGGTGCCTTTCAGGGTTTTCTGGGATTGCAGTAAGTACCCTTCCTATCCTTTTCTATTTAGTTAGTTTGGGCCCCAGCGTTTGCTCATACTATTTTCTTTCTGTGTCAGTATTTCATCTTGTCTAACCGCCATTACATGTTTGGGGGCTTTCTATTATCTTTGGGGTTCTGCTCCGGGGCACATAGCTTTCCTATTTCTATCTTTAGGTGTAGTTAGTTTCTCAGGCTGTGACGAAGCGTCTAGGACCAACGTAGGAACGCTCCACGGCTGCCTCTAGTTGTGGTGGTTAGTCAGGGTACTGCAATCTCATAGATTCCAACTGCTCTGGTGTATTGCCTTTTTTACCTGCACTCCTCAGCTACCAAATCATAACACCGACTATACACAGCTACACACTAATCCAAAACACTGATAGTGGAACTGACACCCCGACTATACACTGATACGCACTAATCCAAAATACTGATGGTGGAACTGACACCCCGATTATACACTGATACCACCTAATCCAAAACACTGATGGTGGAACTGGCACCCCGACTATACACGCTACACACTTCAAAAACTGATGGTGGAACTGACACCCCGACTATACACTGATACACACTAATCCAAAACACTGAAGATTGAACTGACTCCCCGACTTACATGATACACACTAATCCAAAACACTGATGATGGAACTGACACCCCGACTATACACTGATACGCACTAATCCAAAAACTGATAGTGGAACTGACACCCGACTATACACTGATACACACTAATCCAAAACACCGATAGTGGAACTGACACCCCGACTATACACTGATACGCACTAATCCAAAACACTGATGGTGGAACTGACACCCGACTATACACTGATACGCACTAATCCAAAACACTGACGATGGCACTGACACCTGACTATACACTGATACGCACTAATCCAAAACACTGATGTGGAACTGACACCCCGACTATACACTGATACACACTAATCCAAAACACTGATAGTGGAACTGACACCCCGACTATACACTGATACACACTAATCCAAAACACTGATTGTGGAACTGACACCCGACTATACACTGATACGCACTAATCCAAAACACTGATGGTGGAACTGACACCCGACTATTCACTGATACGCACTAATCCAAAACAACGACGGTGAACTGACACCTCGACTATACACTGATAAGCACTAATCCAAAACACTGATGGTGGAACTGACACCCCGACTATACACTGATAAGCACTAATCCAAAACTCTGATGGTGGAACTGGACACCCCGACTTACACTGATACGCACTAATCCAAAACACTGATGGTGGAACTGACACCCCGACTATACACTGATATGCACTAATCCAAAATACTGATAGTGGAACTGACACCGACTATACCTGATACACCTAATCCAAAACTGATGTGGGAATTTAACCCACTATACTGATACGCACTAATCAAAACATGATAGTGGAACTGACACCCGACTATACACTCTAAGCACTAATCCAAAACACTGAGGTGGAACTGACACCCGATTATACACTGATACGCACTAATCCAAAACTGATGATGGAACTGACACCCGACTATACACTGATACGCACAATCCAAAACTCTGATGGTGGAATGCACACCCGACTTACACTGATACGCACTAATCCAAAACACTGACAGTGAATGACACCCGACTATACACTGATACGCACTAATCCAAAACACTGATGTGGAACTGACACCCGACTATACACTGATACGCACTAATCCAAAATACTGATGTTGAACTGACACCCGACTATACACTGATACGCACTAATCCAAAACACTGATGGTGGAACTGACACCCCGACTATACACTGATACGCACTAATCCAAAACACTGATGGTGGAACTGACACCCCGACTATACACTGATAACACTAATCCAAAACCTGATGGTGGAACTGACACCCCGACTATACACTGATACGCACTAATCCAAAACACTGATGGTGGAACTGACACCCCGACTATACACTGATACGCACTAATCCAAAACACTGAGGTGGAACTGACACCCGACTATACACTGATAAGCACTAATCCAAAACACTGATAGTGGAACTGACACCCGACTATACACTGATAGCACTAATCCAAAACCTGATGGTGGAACGACACCCCGACTATACACTGATACGCACTAATCCAAAACACTGATGGTGGAACGGACACCCCGACTATACACTGAAATGCACTAATCCAAACTGATATGGAACTGACACCCGACTTACACTGATCACACTAATCCAAAACCTGATGGTGAATACACCCCACTATACATGATACCACTAATCAAAACACTGATGTGGAACTGACACCCGACATACACTGTAGCACTAATCCAAACACTGATGGTGGAACTGACACCCGATATCATGATAGCACTAATCCAAAACCGAGTGAACTGACACCCGACTATACACTGATAGCATAATCCAAAACTGATGGGGAATGCACGACATACCTGATAGCACTAATCCAAACCTGAGGTGGAACGGACACCCCGATTTGTGCATAATCAACCTGATGTGGGGCCCCCGCTTCACGTGTTCAAAAATGTGTTGACTGCTTCCGACATCACTGATTTAACCAAAACATAGGTGGAATTTACACTTAATTATAGATTATCCAACATGTTGGAATTGAACCCCCTATCCTCATAGATTCCAACGTGTGCTGCCATATTCCTGTGCACTATCAATCTTTGATTGACACCGCTTACATGTAGGCTATCCAATCTTGGTGGTTTGCCACCTCACTATCATGATAGCACTAATCCAAAAGAGGAACGCACCCTGACTATATGTAGCATAATCCAAAACACTGCTGGTGGTACTGCACCCCGACTATACACGACTAACGCACTAATCCAAAATATGATGTGGAACTGACACCCGACTATACACTGATACGCCTAATCCAAAACTGATGGTGGACTGACACCCGATATACACTGATACCACTAATCCAAAACACTGATGGTGGAACTGCACCCGACTATACACTGTACACCTAATCCAAAACGATGTGGAACTGACCCCGACTATACCTATACCACTAATCCAACACTGAGTGAACTGACCCCGACTATACACTGATACACACTAATCCAAAACACGATGTGGAACTGACACCCGACTATACACTGATACGCACTAATCCAAAAACTGATGTGGAACTGACACCCGACTATACACTGATAACACTAATCCAAAACCGATGTGGAACGACACCCCGACTATACACTGATACGCACTAATCCAAAACACTGATGGTGGAACTGACACCCCGACTATACACTGATACGCACTAATCCAAAACTGAGATGGACGACACCCGACTATACACTGATACCACTAATCCAAAACACTGATGTGGAACTGACACCCCGACTATACACTGATACACACTAATCCAAAACACTGATAGTGGAACTGACACCCCGACTATACACTGATACACACTAATCCAAAACACTGATTGGACTGACACCCGATAACACTGTACACTAATCAAAACTGATGGTGGAACTGACACCCGATATCACTGATAGCACTATCCAAAACCGGAGGTGGAACTGACACCGACTATACATGATAAGCACTAATCCAAACTGATGGTGGAAGCACCCCGACAATACACTGATAGACTAATCCAAAACCGATGTGGAACGACACCGCTATACACTGATACGCACTAATCCAAAACACTGAGTGGAACGGACACCCCGACTCCTAAAGCACTAATCCAAAAACGATTGAACTGACACCCCGACATACACTGATCCCTAATCCAAAACACGAGGTGGAATTACACCCATATACATGATAGCACTATCCAAAACTATGTGGAATGACACCGACTATACACTATAACACTAATCCAAACCTGATGTGGAACGACACCGATATACATGATACCACTAATCCAACCTGATGGAATGACACCGACTTACACTGATACACTAATCCAAACTGAGGTGGAATTGCCACCACTATAATGATACGCCTAATCCAAAACACTGAAGTGAACTGACACCCGACTATACAGATACGCATAATCCAAACATGATGTGGAATGACACCCCGACTATACACTATAGCACTAACCAAATCTGATGTTGAACTGACACCCGACTATACATGATACGCCTAATCAACCTAGGGACTGACACCACTATACATGATACGCACTATCCAAAACTGATGTGGAATGCACCGACTATACCTGAAGCACTATCCAAACTGAGGGGAACTGACCCGACATACGATAGATAATCAACACTGATGTGGATGCACACATACACTGATACCATATCAAAACGAGGTGAAGCACCCGACTATAACTGATAAGCTATCAAACTGTGGTGGAATGACCCGACTATACTGATAAGCACTAATCCAAAACCTGATGTGGAACGGACACCCGACTATACACTGACGCACTATCCAAAACCTGATGGTGGACGACACCCGACTATACACTGAAATGCACTAATCCAAATACTGATAGTGGAACTGACACCCCGACTATACACTGATACACTAATCCAAAACACTGACCCGACTATACACTGATAAGCACTAATCCAAAAATCTGATGGTGGAACTGACACCTCATATATACACTGATACGCACTAACCAAAACCTGAGTGGAACAACTTACTGTACCACTATCCAAACACTATTGAACGACCCGACTTACACTGAACACTAACCAAAACATGATAGTGGAACTGACACCCCGACTAACTGATACGCACTAATCCAAAACATGGGTGGAATGACCCACATATATAACACTAATCCAAACACGTGTGGAACTGACACCCGACTATACACTGATAGCACTAATCCAAAACTTGATGGGGAACTGACACCCGACTATACACTGATACCACTAATCCAAAACTGATGGGAACTGACACCCCGACTATAAACGATAGTATCCACCGATAAACTGAACCCATAACATTATGACTACCAAAACTGATGTGAACTACAACCGATATAATGAACACACTATCCAAACCATAACACACCTGATATACACGATAACACTATCCAAAATCTGATGGTGGAACTGACACCCACTATACACTGATAGCACTAATCCAAAACCTGTGGAACGACACCCGACTATCACTGATAGCACTAATCCAAAACACTGATGGTGAACTGACACCCACTATACACTGATAGCACTAATCAAAACTGATGGTGGAACGACACCCCGACTATACATGATACGCACTAATCCAAAACACTGATGGAACTGACCCCGACTACACTGATACCTAATCCAAACTATGTGGAAGACACCCACTAACACAACACTAATCCAAAACTATATACTGACCCCACTATCACTGATAGACTAATCCAAAACTGGAACTGACACCTTCACAACATATCAAACCATTGAACCCAATACATACATATCCAAAACACTGAAGGGGAAACTGACCCCGACAACACTGAACCACTAACCAAAACACTGACAGCGGCACAATTTTTCACTACATTTTAAACACCTCTTTTGCATATCGATTAAAGCAGAGGAACATTGGCTATTGAAGGAATTATGTCAGCTTTTTTTTTGCTACCTCTTCTGAGAACAGCATAATGTGGAAAAGAGACCATGATTCTAATGATGAATCGTTAGTGTCACACCTGCAGCACCATAACCATCAGTTTTTAGATGGTGAAATGTAGCAGAGCTCAAAAGCTAACCGCCCCACACCAGCTCCTATATTCATAGTCTATTTACAGTGAGCGCTTTAGGAGGGGGGCGTGATCCAAACCCCAGGGCTCACATGCCCTTTAATCCAGGCAGTGATCACTCCTGGTAATAAAACCTTCATTGCATGGAAACAGCACACAACCTAATACGTGACACATCCCTAAAACATTCTCAGCTGCTACATTATGCTGTCATCAGATTACATAGCAAAAAACCTACTGCAGATTCCCTTTATTTAGTGGGGAGGGACTTGTCTTTACAAGAGTTGCAAAGACATATGAACCATTTGGTGGGGGGGGGTGAAATCCTGCTGACATTCCTTTCAAGCTGCATGGACGTGGGAGTTTATCTGTTGTTTAATTGATTAAAGTTTCAGGTTTTCCTAAGATGACCACATTATGACAGGTTCTGCGTTTTTCAGTCCCGCATGAAGCTCTGCTACGGTATTTATGTGCGTTGCCTTTTCCTTGTTGCTAGTCCTGCTGTTTGTGGACACAGTGCAATGTTTCTGTATTCGGTGAACAGGTTGTCAGATTTTCCTCTTTCTCCTGACATTACGATGTTTGTTCTTTTCCGTTTGCACTTTTCCTCGTCTAAATTTTTGGGACAATTATTGTTGATGCTTTTATTTTTTGTCAGTCTTATTAAATCCCTGTATGTCATTCTCTTTGCAGGTCCTGCTCGGGTCCCTATGATGCCCCGAATGGCTCAGTTCCCCCGATCTACGTGCCTCCAGGATATGCTCAGCGGGTGCGTTTTCCCCTTTCCTCCTGAAGAGATCTTCAAGTGTTTTTGGTGTTTTGAGCGGTAATCATTTATCGCTCATTACACCACATACTAGATTCACAGGTCTACACGTTTTTTGTATTTTTTTTTTTTTTTTGCTGGCTATAAAATATTGATCGGCGGCATACCCAGAGGGCCAAGCCACAGAATTAAAGTAACATTCCTCCACTTTTATTAGTAAGCCCAGGAAGAAATGATCTTTCTCCTACCACATCTTCCAATCATATTACCAATCTAATGACTAGCCCCTCACCTCCCCATGCTTCTAGGATGACTCTCTCCAAAGCTTAGGGGGCGGTCAGATCCTATAATACCCTGGAACATATTTATCCAGCTACTTTGTAACTTGCTTTTTTTTAAAATTTTCTACCATTCTCCCATCCTGCTATTCCCTGTACCTTTCTATTTTTTTTTACACCCTGTGACATTTCATTTGAACTATGTCTCAATTGGGAACGTCACAGGAGACTGGCCCTACAGTCACTTCCCACATCTATTGTCACTCTCCTTCCCCCACCCGAATATGACATCACAGGGGTGACACTACAGTCTTTATCACAGCTTCTTTCCCCATCATTCCCTGATAAATGCCCTTTTTTCGGGGGCGATGATGAAGAAATCACCCCCAGCTTCAGTGGTTGCCGCCACCTGTCATTTGTGCTTGCAACCCACATCTTCAAGGGGCCACCGCCACATCCATGCTTTTTTTGAATGCTGTCTTTTTTTGAAATGAGACATCACAGGGGACGGTGATAAAGCAGGGTGATGCACCAATGTTGGTGCTTTGTCTCCCAGCGGCACATGATCCTGCAGCCTATCAATTCATTTGATTGCCAGGATGATGGGTTTTTTTTTTTTATTTTTTTGTATCATCATTAAGGAAGGTGTTCTCCCGAAGTGTTCAAACCTTTTTCAAATAAACCCATGGGAAACTGGAGAATTTTTGAATTTTGGAGAAATTGGGTTAAACATTTATTAGCAACAGCACCCCTCATTGACACCTTTTTGCTGATTACCACTGCGCTTTAAAACCTAGTTTTATGATTATGGTTTTTGTGCATCACTGATGGTTATGGGAGTTATAAAGGGACCAACAAGGGGACTAGGATCTCCTGCCAGAGGTACTTATAAATTATTATTCCCGTCTATTGAGCTGAACTTTATGTTGATTAAGCACGAGATTACAGTTTTTTTTCCCAAATGGACTCCTTATTTTTACGGTATTTTTTTCATATCAAAGAAATATGGGTCTTTTACTTAAGTGTTTTGTAATGGATTTTTGTATGCTGGATGTAATATTTTAAAGTGAAGTGAATCATTAACGGTTTTTTCCACCAAAATTGAAAGCCACATATGTATAGACAAGGCCCGATTGCAGTGTTGTGTCACTTATTAGGCTGCTCTCTGTAATTTTTTATAAAATCACTGTGTTTTATCAGTAGGAGATTATCATTAGAGGACTAGTAAACCTGCTGCCATTTTTCTAACATATTCATGAGTCTGTAAAACCCCGCTCACAAACCCCTGATTGGCAGGTTTCGATACACTGGCATAACAGAAAGCCCCTATCAGTGGCATGGGGGGGGTTATACAGACTCAGCATTCAGAGAATTGGGAGATCGCAGCAGACTTTATCAAACTACAGCAAGCAGTTCAGTAAGTGACACTCCCTGGGAAACCCCCTTATCAAATCCTGGTGACAAATTCCTTTTAATCATCCCCACATTTTCACTAATAATGGGGCAGAGACTTGCAGTCTCACCTGGGAGTCGAATTAAAGTGAGTGACTCAACTAAATAGTAAAATTTATACTTAACATTTTTTAAAGGATAAAATAACCCTCCCCCCCGCACCTCATAAAAACATAAGTCTTATTATCGAGTATGAGCGTGAAACTACAATCCCGCACTTACACGCCATGGCTGCTATCAGTTATTAATGTTGTCTGAGGGAAAGCTTGCATGCAGAATCACTTGTGCAAATCATCAAGATCCTCTGCTGGCAGCTCCCATTGCAATTGCCGACCAATGATGTCCCAGATTGGCTCAATGGGAGATAATTCCAGAGACGCTGAAGCCCACGGTAGCAAGTTTAATGACGTACAAGTTGTAAAATGTCTCCTGGGACACTCATTGACAGCAGCCAAGGAGTATGAGTGCGGGTTTTTCTACATGTCATTCATATTCGATACTGAATTGAGAGGATTTTGAAAATGTTAAAATTTTTTCATAATTTGTGTCTATCCATCCTGTGATTTCCATAATTCCACGACTTTTCCTTCCTGTTGTTAAACTCTTCAACATTGAAATTGCATTTGTTCCTGCAGCAATTATACGGTAACAACCTATAGAATAAAGATAAATTATACTCCACAGCGCTGGTTGTAAAAAAAACCTGAAAAATAATGATGGAATTGCCGTTTGTTTTGCATTTCCTTCAAAAAGAAAATTCTGAAAAGCTGATCAATTATTGTACCCCAAACCGTACCCATAAAAACTGCTGCTCAAAATTTACATTTTTCTGTAAAACATACTTTGATATTGATTTTGATATAAATACGTAGTGTGAAAAAACTAATGTTGGTCCGCCCAATTCTTATTAACCTGTAAATCCAAATGTGTTTTATTTACATCACTGTCAAAATACTTAACAAAAGCTAATTGATGAATTAGAAGTAGCTGAAAATGGGGATCTTGAAAATTCCCTTTAACCCCCTACCGACGTTATGATGTAGAGTTTCGATGTAACCTTGCCATTACAGCTGAGAGTCTCCTGAAGACCCCAATGCCTGTCATGATGGTCCGCCTATGGCTAGCCTTCATAGGAGACTAGATTTTTTTATATATATAAAATATTATATAATATATATACAGCAGGTCTGTGATATTACTGTATATAGCTCAAGTGATTGGACAATCTCAGGGGTCAGGCCCCGAAGGGGACTACGAGATAAAGTAAAAAAAAAAAAAAAAATTTATAAAATATGAACAAAATTTCCAATCATTCCTCCCCCCACCCCCTCCCCCATTAAAAATTAAGAAATAAAAAATACACATATGTAGTATCTCCAGTTCCATAACATTTGAGATCTATTGATAGATAGAATTAACCCAATGAGTAACTGGTGTAGAGAGAAAAAATAAATCAAAATTCCAGAATTGCTTGTTTTTAGCCGCCGCTACAACGCATCATATTAGCCACAGTATTGTAGCAATGAAAACGTCACTAAAAAACAGACCCTCACACCTTCACCATCTGAAGATTCAAAGCGGAACGGCTCTCGGAAATGGTGCATTTTTTTTTACCACTTAAAGGGGTTATCCTTCCTTAGTCTTCAAGTCTTCAGTCACTCTGTGACTGCAGATGTGTAAGTCCTCACATTATGCACGCTGTGAGGATTAGGTGAAGCTGGTTGGTCATGTGACCGCAAATATTTAACCCCTTTCTGATCTCAGACGTACTATCCCGTCCACGTGAACTGGGCCCCTATACCGTGGACGGATAGTACGTCATGTACAATCGGCCGGATGTCAGCTGATTCTCACAGCTGACTCCCGCACTTTAACCCCCAGAACACTGCGATCAAACATGATCGCAGTGTTTCAGAGCCGACACAGGATTGACAGCCCTTCTGCCTTTAGATCGAAACCCTACGGCACGCCACAGGGTCCCAATGTCGTCATGACGACATCCAGGACTCCAGAGCAGTGAAATTTCCTGACATGCGCAGTGCATGTCAGGAAGTCTCACAGGTCAGTGTGCATTGATGCAGCGCTGACAGCTCTGTAGCATGCAGATGCTGCTTCATCTGCATGCTATAGAAGCGATCAGCCTGCACATAATCATTGTCCTTTAGTGTGACAAAGTGTAAAAGTAAGAATTAAATTTAAAAAAAAATTTTTTAATAATTGTAAAAATATTTTTAAAAATAATAAAAGAATCAATATTCTGTCACCAAATAAATATTTGAATTAAAAAAAAAATATAAATAAAAGTACACATATTTGGTATCGCCGCGTCCGTAACAATCCAACCTATAAAACTGTCCCACTAGTTAACCCCTTTTACTGAACACCATGAAAAAAAAGCAAGGCAAAGAACAATGCTTTATCATCATACCGCCGAACAAAAAGTGAATAACATGCAATCAAAAAGACGGATATAAATAAACATGACCACTGAAAGTCATCTTGTCCCACAAAAAATGAGCTGCCATACAGCATCATCAGCGAAAATATAAAAAAGTTATAGCTGTCAGAATAAAGTGTATGCAAAAACAATTATTTTTTTCTATAAAATAGTTTTATTATATAAAAGCTCCAAAGCATAAAAAATTGATATAAATGAGGTATCGCTGTAATCGAACTGACCCGAAGAATAAAACTGCTTTATCAATTTTACCACACGCGGAACGGTGTAAATGCCCCGCCAAAAGAAATTTATGAATTGCTGGTTTTTGCTCATTCTGTCTCCCAAAAATCGGAATAGAAAGCAATCAAAAAATGTCATGTGCCCGAAAATGGTACCTATAAAAACGTCAACTCGTCCCGCAAAAAAATAAGACCTCACATGACTCTGTAGGCAAAAATATGGAAAATTATAGCTCTCAAAATGTGGTGATGCAAAAAGTATTTTTTGCAATAAAAAGCGTGTTTTAGTGTGTGACCGCTGCCAAACATAAAAACCCGCTATAAATAGTAAATCACCCCCTTAGTTAGGGAAAAAATAATAAAAATAAATAAATGTATTTATTTCCATTTTCCCGTTAGATTTGGGCTGAAAGTTAGGGTTAGGGTTGGGGCTAAAGTTAGGGTTAGTGTTGGGGCTAAAGTTAGGGTTAGAGTTGGGGCTAGAGTTGGGGTCAGGTTTGGATTAGGGTTATGGTTGGGTTAGGGTTGGGATTAGGTTAGGGGTGTGTTGGTGTAAGGGTTGGGTTTGTGGTTTAGGGTTATAGTTAAGGTTGGGATTAGGGTTAGGGGTGTGTTGGGTCAGGGTTGGAGTTAGAATTGGGGGCTTTCCACTGTTTAGACATTATCAGGGGCTCTCCAAACGCGACATGGCGTCTGATCTCAATTCGAGCCAATTCTGCTTTGAAAATGGTGCCCTTCCCTTCCGAACTCTGCATGCGCCCAAACAGTAGTTTACCCGCACATATAGGGTATCCCACATACTCAGGACAAATTGCACAACAACTTTTGGGGTTCAATTATTCCTGTTACCCTTGGGAAAATAAAAAATTTGGGGCGAAAATATCATTTTTGTGGAACAAAATATGATTTTTTTATTTTTATGGCTCTACGTGAAAAACTTCTGTGAAGCACTTGGGGGTTCAAAGTGCTCACCACACATCTAGATAAGTTCCTTAGTAGGTCTACTTTCCAAAATGGTGTCCACTTGTGGGGGTTTCCACTGTTTAGGCACATCAAGGGCTGTCCAAATGCGACATGGCCATCCGATCTCAATTCCAGCCAATTTTACATTAAAAATTCAAACGGCGCTCCTTCCCTTCCGAGCTCTGCCATACACCCAAACAGTGGTTTCTCCCCACATATGAGGTGTCAGCGTACTCAGGACAAATTACACAACAATTTGGGGTCCAATTTCTACTGTTACCCTTCGGAAATTGGATCTGAAGTAAATATTTGTGAAAAAATGTTAAATGTTCATTTTTAAAAAAAAAAAACATTCCAAAAAATTACTGTGAAGCCACCTGAAGGGTTAATGAACTTCTGAATGTGGTTTTTGAGCACCTTCAAGGATGCAGTTTTTAGAATAATGTCACTTTTGGTATTTTCTATCATATAGACCCCTCAAAGTGACTTCAAATGTGATTGGGTCCCTAAAAAAAAATGGTGTTGTAAAAATGAGAAATCGCTGTCAACTTTTGGTTCCAAAATTGTGCTGATGTAAATTAGACATGTGGGAAATGTTACTATTAACTATTTTGTGCGATATAACTCTGTGATTAAGGGCATAAAAACTAAAATTTGAAAATTGCGAAATTTTCAAAATTTTCGCCAAAATTTCCGTTTTTTTTTTTTCACAAATAAACGCAAGTCATATCGTAGAAATGTTATTCACTATCATGAAGTGCAATAATGTCACGAAAAAACATTCTCAGAATCTTCAAGATCAGTTGAAGCGTTCCAGAGTTATAACCTCAAGAGACAGTGGTCAGATTTGTAAAAATTGGCCTGGTTGGTAACATGCAAACCACCCTCGGGGTAAAGGGTTTAATTTGCATACTTTGTGCCACATTCCAACTAGACATGTACAGGCTCGCTCAGTACACTTGCATTGAGTGAGGCCGCACACGTCCAGTCGTGATGTGACCGCGTGTATGCAGATCACATAATTGTGTGTCGCAGAGTGACTGCAGACTTGTAGCCTACAGGGCTGTGGAGTCAGTAAGCCAAACCTGCGACTCTGACTCCTCAATTTCCCTTACACCGACTCCGACTCTGACTCCCACATATATTTGCTTATATTTATGTGAAAAAATTTATTGTAGTACAATGTGAACATCAGACATTTAATCATTTTTATGATACAATAATCAAGATATTTAGATAGAACATAATATATATTTATTGGAATACAACTTTAAACACAAAAAACTGTAATAAATTGTAAATATGTAATACACTATGTAATATCGATTACATACAGTACAGACCAAAAGTTTGGACACACCTCATTTAAAGATTTTTCTGTATTTCATGACAAAAAATTGTAAATTCACACTGAAGGCATCAAAACTAATGAATTAACACATGTGGAATTATATACTTAACAAAAAAGTGTGAAACAACTGAAAATATGTCTTATTTCTAGGTTCTTCAGAGTAGCCACCTTTGCTTTGATGATGCTTTGCACACTCTTGGCATTCTCTTGATGAGCTTCAAGAGGTAGTCACTGGGAATGGTTTTCACTTCACAGGTGTGCCCTGTCAGGTTTAATAAGTGGGATTTCTGGCCTTATAAATGGGGTTGGTACCATCAGTTGTGTTGTGCAGAAATCTGGTGATACACAGCTGATAGTCCCCTACTGAATAGACTGTTAGAATTTGCATTATGGCAAGAAAAAAGCTAAGTAAAGAAAAACGAGTGGCCATCATTACTTTAAGAAATGAAGGTCAGTCAGTCCGAAAAATTGGGAAAACTTTGAAAGTGTCCCCAAGTGCAGTTGGAAAAACCATCAAGTGCTACAAAGAAACTGGCTCACATGAGGACCGCCCAGGAAAGGAAGACCAAGAGTCACCTCTGCTTCTGAGGATACGTTTTATCCGAGTCACCAGCCTCAGAAATCGCAGGTTTACAGCAGCTCAGATTAGAGACCAGGTCAATGCCACACAGAGTTCTAGCAGCAGACACATCTCTACAACAACTGTTATAGAGGAGACTTTGTGCAGCAGGCCTTCAAGGTAATATAGCTGCTAGGAAACCACTGCTAAGGACAGGCAACAAGCAGAAGAGACTTGTTTGGCTAAAGAACACAAGGAATGGACATTAGACCAGTGGAAATCTGCTTTCGTTTGATGAGTCCAAGTTTGAGATCTTTGGTTCCAACCACAGTGTCTTTGTGCGATGCAGAAAAGGTGAACGGATGGACTCTACATGCCTGGTTTCCCACCGTGAAGCATGGAGGAGGTGGTGTGATGTGTGGAGGTGCTTTGCTGGTGACACTGTTGGGGATTTATTCAAAATTGAAGGCATACTGAACCAGCATGGCAACCACAGCATCTTGCAACGGCATGCTATTCATCCGTTTGCGTTTAGTTGGACCATCATTTATTTTTCAACAGGACAATGACCCCCAAACACACCTCCAGGCTGTGTAAGGGCTATTTGACCAAAAAGGAGAGTGATGGGGTGCTACGCCAGATGACCTGGCCTCCACAGTCACCAGACTGAACCCAATCGAGATGTTTTGGGGTGAGCTGGACCGCAGAGTCAAGGCAAAAGGGCCAAGTGCTAAAACATCTCTGTGAACTCCTTCAAGTTGTTGGAAAAAACCCTTTCCGGTGACTACCTCCCTTTAAGAACCTAGAATATAAGACATATTTTTTAGTTTTTTCACATTTTTTGTTAAATATATAAATTCCACATGGTTAATTCATAGTTTTGGGTGCCTTCAGTGTGAATGTACATTTTCATAGTCCCTGAAAATGCAGAATAATCTTTTTAATGAGGTGTGTACAAATTTAGTCTTTACTATGTGTGCATATAATATATATATTATATCACTATGTAATAAGCATGTAAGTGGCAAAAAAAACAGTTTTACTAATAACATTTGTGCATGTCTATGATTTTGTTCTAAAGAAATAGAAAACGCCTCCATCAATCCTCCTTCATAGATAACCCCCAAATCTACCTAATAATTTTAAGGCTAGAGAAACAACCTCTGTACACTAACTTTGGGTTTGGAGGCAAAGCTGTAACCACATGGGCAACATCTCTAACAATTTTCCGGGTAAAAAGGAATTGCCTCGTGCAGTCAGTTTTTTATGAACGGTTGAATTTTTCTATTTCTTTGAGAGCAATGAAACATTTTTTCTGAAATATGGTCAATCTGCTTGCTTATAGGAGACGGAGTGAAATCTTTCCTT
>JARQOD010000002.1:80559248-80633622 GCA_033576555.1 Oophaga sylvatica | reverse complement strand
CCCTTTCGTCAGTTTGAAATGTAAATAAGAAATTACAGTACACCGGAACAGAGGAGGTGAAGATAAGATCTGCATTAAAGGGGTTCTCCTATACACACAAGTGATTCACCTGCACACTATAGGTATTGATCAGTGATCGCTCACCAATCAGGAGATGAGGAAATTGTTTTCTCTGACAGGGAACTTTTATCAGTGGAGGTGCAGTATGCCATCCCGGCTCCCACGCCATTTATCCTCTGTTGGGCTGCCGGAAAAAAACGAGCATAGCTCTTGGCAGTGCCCCAAAGAGGATGAATGGAGCAGCATTCAGGCATGTGCACACTGCCGCGCCAAACTATGAAGGATATAAAGGGCTTCTCACAAAATTAGAATATCATCAAAAAGTTAACTTATTTCATTTCTTCCATACAAAAACTGAAACGCATATGTTATATAGAGTCATGATTATGGCTTACAGCCTGCTTCAGTATGCTCCACAATCATGGAGAAGACTGCTGACTTGACGGATGTCCAGAAGGCAGTCATTGACACACTCCACAAGGAGGGTAAGCCACAAAAGGTCATTACTAAAGAAGCTGGCTGTTCACAAAGTGCTGTATCCAAGCATATTAATGGAAAGTTGAGTAAAAAGAAAAAGTGTGGTGGAAAAAGGTGCACAAGCAGCCGGGATAACTGCAGCCTTGAAAGGATTAAGAAAAGGCCATTCAAAAATTTGGGGGAGATTCACGAGGAGTGGACTGCTGCTGGAGCCATTGCTTCAACAGCCACCACACACCAACGTATCCAGGACATGGGCTACAAGTGTCACATTCCTTGTGTCAAGCCACTCATGACCAATAGACAATGCCTGAAGCGTCTTACCTGGGCCAAGAAGAAAAAGAACTGGACTGTTGCTCAGTGGTCCAAGGTGTTTTCAGATGAAAGTAAATTTTGCAGTTCATTTGGAATTCAAGGTTCCAAAGTCTGGAGGAAGAGTGGAGAGGCACACAATCCAAGCTGCGTGAGGTCTAGTGTGAAGTTTCCACAATCAGTGATGGTTTCGGGAGCCATGTCATCTTCTGGTGTAGGTCCACTGTGTTTTATCAGGACCAACGTCAGCGCAGCCGTCTACCAGGAAAGTTTAGAGCACTTCATGCTTCCCTCTGCCGACAAGCTTTTTGGAGATGGAAATTTAATTCTCCAGTAGAACTTGGCTCCTGTCCACACTGCCAAAAGTACCAATACCTGGTTTACAAGCAACAGTATCACTGTGCTTGATTGGCCAGCAAACTCGTCTGACCTTAACCGGTATTGTCAAGAGGAAGATAAGAGACACCAGACCCAAAAATGCAGACGAGCTGAAGGCTGCTATCAAAGCAACCTGGGCTTCCATAACACCTCAGCAGTGCCACAGGCTGATCACCTCTATGCCACGCCGCATTGATGCAGTAATCGATGCCAAAAGAGCCTCGACCAAGTATTGAGTGCATTTACTGAACATACATTTCAGTAGGCCAACATTTCGGATTTTAAAATCATTTTTCAAGCTGGTGTTATAAAGTATTCTAATTTACTGAGATAATGACTTTTGGATTTTAATTGGCTGAAAGCCATAATCATTAACAGAAATAAACGCTTGAAATAGATCACTATATATGAGTTTCACTTTTTGTATTGAAGTACTGAAAAAAAATTAACTTTTTGATGATATTCTAATTTTGTGAGAAGCACCTGTAAGTTCCCTGTTAATTTGATCAGTGCATTTCCCATACCCCCCACAATCAGTTTATCAGCTATCCCATGTATTGATGACTTGTTTATATCAGAGAAACCCTTTAATGATCAGTCGTCACCATATAATTTGCTTAGGCTTGTGTAAAAGGGCCTTTAAACAAATGTTGATGGTCTTGTAATATTGTCAGCTGGCGCTTACTCAGGAAGGAAATCTGTCTGTGTAAATGCACGATAATTATGGTGATTATGAGATCTGGAGTCCTGAGAAATGTTGTTACCACCACTAGATGAACATGGACGTTGTAAGCAGACGGTAGCGCACACATTTGGATGTACATTACATATTCCCTACATGGCTGCCACCCACAGATCTGTCTCGTTAATATTTATGTGTTGACAGCTTTTGGGATATACAGCATATGCTACACTATAATTATATCCTGGCTTGGGTCCCACAGTGTCCTAGCCATTGATTCGCACTGATCCTTAAAGCGGAACTCAGAGGGTTTTTTTGTTTTTTTGTTTTTTAAATTCCCAGACTGGTTTAAAATAATATATTATCACTTTCCTTGATACTTCACAGGACCTGCTCTCCCACTAGACTCCACTTCCTCAACGCATCAGAAAGACGCCAGAAATGCCCACTTAGCCCATCACTGGTCGCAGCGGTGAGCCCTCGCAGTCAGGAGGCATTTCTGGTGTGCTGAGGAAGTAGAGATCAGTGAGGACTAGATGAGCGCTGGAACATGACGTAAGACAAATCGAGGATGGAGTCCTGATACATGAATTCATTTTTTGAAGAAGCGTTACTCAGAGATATTTTTGTCATTCAGGCTTACTTCCGGTCAACCTGGCCACAGTAGTTAAAATGGACATCTGATGGCTTGTCAGTATAAATGGCTCTTCATTAGGAGTCTAGCCTGTTTAGAATTCCTTGTCCTACAGAATTTTTGGACCCAGTGTATTATATAGACACTAGAGATGAGCGAGCACTAAACTGCTCGGATGCTCGTTACTCAAACCAAACAATTTTTAATGCTCGAGTGCTCAATTTGTGTAACAAGTATATTGGGAGTCAGAGGAAATCTAAGCATTTTTCCAGCAGACCCCACAAGTAGGAGCATTGTAAGTATTTAAATGGATAGAAAAGTACTGAATGGAAGGAGAACAGTATGGGTAAGACCCTTGGAAGCATCTCTGACTCCCAGATCGCTCCTTTTTCAAATAACTTTATTATTTTTTTATAAATAAACAGTATTGTGTTACAGCATTTTAACAAAGTATGAGTTATATACATAACCGTTTATCTATTGTACATAAAACATTTTTGGTGTTAATTAAACTACTTAACTATCTAACTAATTAACTAACTAAATTAGGCTAACAGTTAACACTTCTAAATAATGCAGTCAAAAAAATTCAAATACATAGAATAGTAGGACTATACACAATTCGAGGCTAATAATAATGTTTAATACTTATTGAGAGGCAAACCCAGATCGCTCCTGAGAACAATTGTATCACACTTTTACTCCACTTTAAAGACTGACAATAAAACATTCCAAACCGACGAGAAATTGGAGTTTACAGGAAAAAAAGTTAAGAAACATCCTTTCCTGTATAATGACTTGTATATAACGCAAAGTTTTAAAAGGATTTAAGACAAAATTATAATTTAAGTAAACCAAAATTGTAGCGTATATACTCGAGTATAAGTCAATCTGAGGCACCTAATTTTGCCGCAGAAAACGTGGGTAAACTTATTGACTCGAGTATAAGCTGGGTATACATTGTCCCTTCATCCCTATCCTGGTATGCATGGCTCCCTCGTCCCTGTCTTTGTATTCATGGCTCCCCCGTCCCTGTCCTTGTATGCATGGCTCCTTATCTCCTATCCTTGTATGCATGGCTCCTTATCTCCTATCCTTGTATGCATGGCTCCTTATCCCCTATCCTTGTATGCATGGTTCCTATTAAAAAAAAAAAAACAACAAACATCCTACTTACCTTGCCTGCGCGCCCTCGCCCCATCTTGTCCCGGCAACTCTTCCTGCCGAGCGATCTCATTAAGATAATGAATATTCACTCCACGCTTGTGGGAGTGGAGAGGCGTGCATATTCATTACCTTAATGATTTCATGATCGGGGCCACGTGATCGCTCGGCCGGAAATGCTGCTGGCGCCGGAACGAACGAGATGCAGCGAGGGCTTGCTGGAAGGTATGTAGGATGTGTGCGGAAAGCCGGCGGCAGCGGCTGTCATTGTGCGCTATTACAAAGAAATGAATATTCATTTCTCTTTAGCAGTGGCACAGGCTTTAGCTACAGCCGCTGGCTCCTGCCTCTGTGACCCGCTGCTCTACCACTCTCCCTCCCCCCGCCGGCTTTCTGAGAGAATTGACTCGTGTATGAGCCGAGGGGGGCGTTTTCAGCACAAAAAAATGTGCTGAAAAACTCTGCTTATACACAAGTATATACGGTAATTTATGAATGAAGTGAGAAGTGCCAAAAATTAGGACTCGGATATACCCTGTATTAGACATTAATGAGGACCTCATGCACATTCTGTTCAAATTGTCATGTAATGGTAGTCCTACACTCATAAATACTCATAAATACTATGCAGTAAGTGCAAAAAACTACAGCACTTCACGTTGACAGGCGAAAGCGCCTGTCTGTTATGACTCTCCTGATGGCACTAAAAACCCACTCAGACAAGATTGCTAGCGGAAGGACAGCACAACACCTCCAAGGCATAGAGGCCGGTGTCAAGCTTTGAAACCCAATAACTGAAGGTCGGAGAGGAATTGAGGAGTATGCTAGTCTTGTTGGCCAGGTATTGCTTGACCATCTTTAAAAACGTGTCAAAAATATCCGGTCATCAGGAACTGGATGCTGGGCTGGTGGCATGAAATTGGCCTAAGCTTTTCACAGTGTACCCCTTTTTCTGCTGTCTCTGCACCAGATTATGCACATTATCACACACGACCATACCTGATTGTGGGTTCAGCGGCTAGAGCCACAAATTTGTCTGGTCTGTTATTCCTTTTAATAACTCTGCCGCAGTGTACGGTTTGTCTCCTAGACAAATTAGCTTCAGCAATGCCTGTTGCCGCTTCACTGAGGCTGAGCATATCAGAGATGTAGGATGAGGAAGAGCAGGATGGGGGTGTAGGAGGTGGAGGGAACCCTGATAGAAATAGGGCCAGCAATCCTTGGTGTCGGTATAACATGTACCTTGCTGGGGTGGGACTCTGCCCCAGCCTCCACAAAGTTCACTCAGTGTGCCGTCACAAAATGTAGCGTCTCTGGCCATTAGCGCTTGTCCTTGTGTCAGTCGTTAAGTGGACAATCCCTGGAACCAGGTGGATTGATTTAAATCAACTGATTTAAATCACGATTTAAATCACGATTTAAATCACTAGTCAGTAAGGCTTGATTTAAATCAGTGATTTAAATCAAAGTTTCTACCTAAACTAGTTCTTGCTACTTTAACATGCAAGTAGATGAAGATTTTTAGAATCACTTTTTATATTACTTTTTTCTCCCCAGTTTAATGGGTTAATCATTCATATTTGGACATCACTGTTCTGTTGTACTTAGGAAGGAGAAAAATAATCCTGACCTTAATAACAATTTAAATAGACTTATTCAACTGAAACAATAACAACATTACAGCATAAGTTATTTGCTTAAACAAACATCCATGTTTGTTAACTAATTTGGCTAAACAAAATATATATATATATTTTAAGAAACTTAGACTGTCAGCCCAGCCGACACATGAAAAACTTAAATACTACTGTCCCTGCTGTCCTCTGTAGCTCACTCGTCGTCATCTTCATCATCATCTTCTTCTTTGTTCCTATTCATAATCTGGAAAAGAAAAACAAGCTTTCCTGCTTTATTGGGTCCCAACCGATTTCTCAATTTAGAATGAATGAGTCCAAAGGAAGAGAATATTCTTTCAATGCCTGCAGAAGAAGCTACTGCTGTTAAAAGTTAAATCATTACTTGAACAGTCTCTAAATCCAAGCGCTTAAGTGACTTCCACCAGTTTACTGGTGTGACCTTAAGTAAAATATCTTCAGCAAACATATATTTCTTGAATGGTTCCGCATTAGCTCTGAAGTTTATTATAGTTGGCATTAAAGATGGATGATTGCTGGATACCCATGTCATAGCTAACTCCTCTTCCTCAGCACTTAGGTTTTGACCCTGATATTGGATATTGACAATATTTGCCAAAAAATGAGCTGGAGTCAGTGCTTGTCCCATTCGTTTGTTTACTGCTTGTAATTTAATTCTGTCCATGTGTAGTTCTGTTTTTAAGTGTTCACTCAGTTCCTTCCACATTTCAACAGCATCCGCAATAAAACAGCTATTTTTCTGTATTTTGTTTAACCCCTTATCGACCGCCGATACGCCTTTTATGGCGGTCATTAAGGGTACTTAAACCACAGCGCCGTTAATTAACGGCGCTGTGGAAAAAGTGAATAGCGCCCCCCAGAGGCGCATTTTCTCCGGGGTCTCGGCTACCGGGGGTAGCCGAGACCCCAGAGAACATGAATCGGGTCGGTTTTTACCGACACCGATGTTGCGATCGCCGTTATTAACCCTATAACGGCGACCGCAACAAAAAAAAAAAAAAAAGTTGTGCCATTTAATTTCTCTGTCCTCTGATGTCATCGGACATCAGAGGACAGAGAAAAAGGGTCCCCGGGACCCCCATGTGGCCCCCGATGTCCTGTATGTGGCCCCAGGGCCCTCCGGTGTCCCCCGGGGCTGGCGCGATGAAGAAAATGGCGGGCGCATGCTCATGCGCCCGCCGCTATGGCCGCTGTGTCCTGGGGGGGATGGGCAAATATTCTCTGGGGTCTCGGCTACCGGGGGTAGCCGAGACCCCAGAGAACATGATCCGGGTCGGTATTCACCGATCCCGGTGTTGCGATCGCATCTATGCAAGCATAGATGCGATCGCAAAAAAAAGAAAAAAAAAAAAGATTTCTCTCCCCTCTGATGTGATCGCACATCAGAGGGGAGAAAATGAGGGTCCCCCGATCGCCCCCCCGTATACTTACCGGTGTCCTCCGTCCTCCCGCAGGCCCCAGGATCCCAGCGTCTTCTTCCTGCAAAAAAAAAATGGCGGGCGCATGCGTAGTGCGCCCGCCGATCTGCTTGGCGGCAGATTCAAAAATGATTTCATTCATTCTCCAGAAAGTGCATTTTGATCACTGTGATAAACTATCACAGTGATCAAAATAAAAAAAACAGTACATAACCCCCCCATTTATCACCCCCTTAGTTAGGGACATATAATAAAAAATAGAAATTATATTTATTTTCATTTTTCTGTTAGGGTTAGGGTTATAATTAGGGTTAGGGTTATAATTAGGGTTAGGGTTATAATTAGGGTTAGGGTTAGCATTAGGGTTAGGGTTAGCATTAGGGTTAGGGTTATAATTAGCGTTAGGGTTAAGCTGGGTTCATACTGCGTTATGGCAGTCCGTTAGACGGACTGCGTTACACCGCGGTATAACGCGGTGTAACGCAGTCCGTTAACGCTGCCATTCACCCCCATTTGAGGGCGCATCGCGACGCATGCCGTAAAGCGGGATGCGTTTGCGACGTGCCATCATTCAGTGACAGAGCCTCGGACGCGGGCTGCAGCGTCTGGGCTCCGTCACCGCTAGCGCAGATGAATCATCTGCTGATTCCTCTGCGCTAGCGGGTATAGCATAACGCGATCGTGTTATGCTATACCATTACCAGCCCGTCAACGCTATGTGTTGAACGGGCTGGTAAAACGCAAAATGAACCTAGCCTTAGGGTTAGGTTATAATTAGGGTTATAATTAGGGTTAAGGTTACAATTAGAGTTAGGGTTACAATTAGAGTTAGGGTTACAATTAGAGTTAGGGTTACAATTAGAGTTAGGGTTACAATAGAGTTAGGGTTACAATTAGAGTTAGGGTTACAATTAGAGTTAGGTTACATAGAGTGGTTACAATTAAAGGTTAGGGTTACAATTAGGGTTGGGATTTAGGTTAGGTTTAGGTTGGATTAGGGTTAGGGTGTGTTTGGGTTAGGTTGAGCTAGAATTGAGGGATTTCCACTATTTAGGCACATCAGGGGGTCTCCAAACACGACGTGGCGTTCAAAAAGTCAAATAGGCGCTCCCTCCCTTCCGAGCCCTGCCGTGCGCCCAAACAGTGGTTTACCCCAACATATGGGGTATCAGCGTACTCAGGACAAATTGCACACCAATTTTGGGGTTCTAATTTCTCCTGTTACCCTTGGGAAAATAAAAAATAGCTGGCTAAAAAAATCATTTTTGAGAAAAAAAATGATTTTTTATTTTCACAGCTCTGCGTTTATAAATTTCTGTGAAACACTTGGGGGTTCAAAGTGCTCACCACACATCTAGATAAGTTCCTTAAGGGGTCTAGTTTCCAAAATGGGTCACTTGTGGGGGTTTCCACTGTTTAGACACATCAGGGGTCTCCAAACACGACGTGGCTTTCAAAAAGTCAAATGTCGCTCCCTCCCTTCCGAGCCCTGCCGTGCGCCCAAACAGTGGTTTACCCCAACATATGCGGTATCAGCGTACTCAGGACAAATTGCACACCAATTTTGGGATTCTAATTTCTCCTGTTACCCTTGGGAAAATAAAAAATAGCTGGCTAAAAAAAACATTTTTGAGAAAAAAAATGATTTTTCATTTTCACGGCTCTGCGTTTATAAATTTCTGTGAAGCACTTGGGGGTTCAAAGTGCTCACCACACATCTAGATAAGCTCCTTGGGGGGTCTAGTTTCCAAAATGGTGTCACTTGCAGGGGGTTTCTACTGTTTAGGTACATCAAGGGCTCTGCAAACACAACATGACGCCCGCAGAACATTCCATCAAAGTCTGCATTACAAAATGGCGCTCCTTCCCTTCCAAGCACTCCCATGCGCCCAAACAGTGGTTTCACCCCACATATGGGGTATCAGCATACTCAGGAAAAATTGCACAACAACTTTTTGGGTCCAATTTCTCCTGTTACCCTTGGGAAAATAAAAAAAATAGCAGGCTAAAGAATCACTTTTGAGGAAAAAAATGATTTTTTATTTTCACGACTCTACGTTTATTAATTTCTGTGAAGCACTTGGGGTTCAAAGTGCTCACCACACATCTAGATAAGTTCCTTAAGGGGTCTAGTTTCCAAAATGGTGTGATTTGTGGGGGGTTTCGACTGTTTAGGCGTATCAGGGGCTCTCCAAACGCGACATGGCGTCCAATTTCAATTCCAGCCAATTTTGGTTTGAAACAGTCAAACGGCGCTCCTTCACTTCCAAGCCCTGCCGTGCGCCCAAACAGTGGTTTACCCCCACATATGGGGTATCGGCATGCTCAGGACAAATTGCACAAAAACTTTTGGGGTCTTGTTACCCTTGGGAAAATAAAAATTGGGGTGAACAGATCGTTTTTGTGGAAAAAATATGATTTTTTATTTTCACGGTTCTATGTTATAAACTTCTGTGAAGCACTTGGAGGTTCAAAGTGCTCACCACACATCTAGATAAGTTCCTTAGGGGGTCTAAGTTCCAAAATGGGGTCACTTGTGGGGGTTTCCACTGTTTAGACACATCAGGACCTCTACAAACACGACATGACGTCCAGACAATTCTGCGCTGAAAAAGTCAAACGGCGCTCCTTCCCTTCCAAGCTCTGCCTTGCACCCAAACAGTGGTTTACCCCCACATATGGGGTATCAGAATGCTCAGGACAAATTGCACAAAAACTTTTGGGGTCTTGTTACCCTTGGGAAAATAAAAATTGGGGTGAAAAGATTGTTTTTGTGGAAAAAATATGATTTTTTATTTTCACTGTTCTATGTTATAAACTTCTGTGAAGCACTTGGAGGTTCAAAGTGCTCACCACACATCTAGATAATTTCCTTAGGGGTCTAGTTTCCAAAATGGGGTCACTTGTGATGGGTTTCCACTGTTTAGACACATCAGGGCCTCTACAAACGCGACATGGCGTCCAGCCAATTCTGCGTTGAAAAAGTCAAATGTCGCTCCTTCCCTTGCAACCTCTGCCGTGCGCCCAAAAAGTGGTTTACCCCCACATATGGGGTATCTGCTTAATCAGGAGAAATTGCACAACAAATTTTGTGGTTCATTTTTTCTTTTAACAGTTGTGAAAATAAAAAAAAATAGGTTCCGAAGTAAAGTTTTTGCAAAAAGTTAAATGTTAATTTTTTCCTTCCACATTGCTTCAGTTCCTGTGAAGCACGTAAAGGGTTAATAAACTTCTTGAATGTGGTTTTGAGCACCTTGAGGGGTGCAGTTTTTAGAATGGTGTCACTTTTGGCTATTTTCTATCATATAGACCCCTCAAAGTGACTTCAAATGTGAGGTGGTCCCTAAAATAAAAATGGTGTTGTAAAAATGAGAAATCGCTGGTCAACTTTTAACCCTTATAACTTCGTAACAAAAAAAAATTTTGGTCCCAAAATTGTGCTGTTGTAAAGTAGACATGTGGGAAATGTTATTTATTAAGAAATTTGTGTGACATATCTCTCTGATTTAAGGGCATAAAAATTTAAAGTTTGAAAATTGTTAAATTTTCAAAATTTTCGCCATATTTCCGTTTTTTTCATAAATAAACACAAGTCATATCAAAGAAATTTTACCACTAACGTGAAGTACAATATGTCACGAAAAAACAGTCTCAGAATCAGCTGGATTCGTTAAAGCGTTCCAGAGTTATAACTTCATAAAGTGACAGTGGTCAGAATTGTAAAAATTGGCCCGGTCATTAAGCTGCAAAATGGCTCTGTCACTAATGGGTTAAAGCTTGAGAGATGGGTTTCAGGAAGCTCAGCATATGTTCAACATTTCTCTTAAGCCCAATGTTGAGGATTTTGGCCGTGACAGTGCCATCTATTTTATCTCGATTTTCTTCACAAAGTGTCATCAGAATAGGCCAGTTTTTGATATACTGCTCAAAACAGTCCACCACAGAGTTCCATCTAACATCTTGTGGGAGCGTTAGCTTGGTTCCACCCATCCTTTTCAGAGCTGCTGCAGCAAAATGATTATTACGGAAGTATTTAGCAATTTCAACAACATTAGCCTTTATTTCTGGAACACTTAAGTCTTTGGCTAAGAGGTGCAGCAAATGAGCACTGCAACCATATGTTATTATTAGCTTTGTATTCCCTCCCTGCTCTTCTAAATTTCTTCTCATCTTGGATACGTTTGCAGCATTGTCAGTGACCAAACTGCGTACTAGACATTTGAATTTTTGTTCACATGTTGTTATAGCTTTTACTGCCACTTCTTGTAATTATTCTGCTGTGTGTGCATTTCCTGACGTATCAGTTGTTTGTGCAAGGAAGACTTTACCTTCTTCTGTTGTTATACAAGCACATACAATAGGATCATTGTGGACATTACTCCACCCATCAATACTTAGGTAAACAATTTTACCCTCCAGAGCTGTTGCACATTGCTCCATTTCTCTGTCATACACTTGATCCAGCAGTTTCCCTGCAACATCAGCTCTGCTGGGTGGACTGTATCCTGGTCTCAGTGACTGAACCATATTAATGAAATGTGGGTTCTCAGTCAGACGGAAAGAAGAGTTCGTTGCATAAATAAACTGGGCAATTTTTTCATCAATCAACTCTTTTTCTAATCTGCTAGTTCTTATCACAAACCTATCTATGGTGGTTCCAGGAGGTAAAGGTTTTTTCTTCCTTTTGGGTGATGGTGATATGTGGCTGTGGGTGTCTGATGATGATGATGCTGCTGCTAATGAAGCACTATCCTGGATGGATAACTCTGAAACTGTAGAACAGGATGATGGTGATCTTGGAGGTGGATAGTTTCCAGAATCCATGAATTCCCCTAAACAAAAAAAGTCAATGCTGTTATTTTATTGTTTATACAATTTCTTCTTATTGTACACAACACAGCACTGCCCCAAAAGGAATATTTGTTTTTCTTCATAACTGTACCAAATGACAGTAACATGCAGTAATAATAAGAAATATAATTTTTCTCACACATGACAGTTCAGTCTTTAGAAATAGGATTCAATAAAAATGTTTACCAACCTGAAGATCCTGCCTGTTCAGAAGTGTTTCTTTGGTCATCTTCATCACCGCACTTCTCATGATGTTGCCTCATTCGCGCCACCAGGCCTTGCATCTCTTTGTTGCATCGTTTGCATTTTGCACGCATGCCTGCATTACCGATAGGCGAAGGAGCTTCATTAAAATATTCCCAAACTGGGTCTCTTTTACGGCCTGCTGCCATTATAAGGAAAGAATGTAATAAACCTCAGATCGTACACACAAACAGATCCAGACTTGTCTGTCTGTGGCTATGCTGCAGTATTGTGCTCAAAGTTTCACTTTAATTTTCTTGTCTGCTTGCCCTTCCTCCTCCTCACACTTAGATTCACATTCTTCTTGTGTTGTGCAGATCTATTCCACTCCAAACAATCAGAAACATATTGTCTAACTTCTTGGACTTGGCACTGAAGGGGTTGATTCTGTATTCATATAGGTTTGTAGAACAATAGGATTAAGGTCTTTTTCTCAACTCTGTTCATGTTGTAACATTTTTGCCGTGAAGAAGAGGCTGGGACCTCTGCGTAGTCAAATTCAGTTTTGAGAACTGCGTAAGTAAAGCGAGCGTCTGTGATAATATAGGAGAGAAACTGCCCACTAATCCTACAGAAACCTCTGGAAGAGCATGGCATTGTGAATGTTACACATATACAGCCTTTATTCTACTGAGTTAAACAACTCAGCTTTATCTCATGATGGAAGAACCTTTGGATGGTAAAATATTTTCCTCAAAAAGCAGTTTATTGAAAAAAATCCGATTTAAATAAAAAAAATCCGATTTAAATCAAAAAAATCCGATTTAAATAAAAAAAAATCCGATTTAAATCAAAAAAAATCTGATTTTTTTGATTTTTTTTAAAAAATCATTGATTTTTATCCACCCTGCCTGGAACCGCATTGGTAAGGGCACGGGTGATGTTATTGGACACATGCTGGTACAAGGCGGGGATGCCACAACGGGAGAAACAGTGGCGGCTGGGGTCAGAGTAGCGAGGGACCAAATTTCTACACCTGTAGCTGTCTAATTTTGTTTTTTTATTTCAAACCAACTAAATTTCACACAAACCAAGTTCTACAGTACATATAACAGTAGTCAATTTTTGAACAACCAAATTTGTTCACCTGTAGCAGGAAATTTTTGGATTCTATTTCAGACCAGCGAAATTTCACATGAGTCAGGTTCTACAGTATATATGACAATAGTCAGTTTTTGGAACAAAAATATTTTCTGTACTGTCAAGCAGACTTTAAAAATTTTAACCCACCGTAATTTTACACAAAGCACGTTAAAATGTATGGATGACTAAATGAATCCAGACAAAATTTTCAACGCTTTTCTGGACTCTTATCTACCACCGAAATGTAATAGAAAGCACCTAATACTGTCTGGATGACTTATTGAATCCAGACAAAAATAAGCATTGAAAAATTGGAATCTTAATTTTCTCTACCTTCCTATGATAAGTGCAGAATGTATGTGATACAGACAGCAAAGCAAACGATTGGCCTTAGAAGGAGTATGATGGCTCCGCTTCAGCACCGGTATGAACACTACAGACCTCTGATTAGTTATACTGTGCACATGGAGGCCTAGACAAGCACTCTCTCCCTCCAATAGCAACTATTACGTCAATGTGCCGAGCCGGGTGGCGCCTGTCCTTTAATAAACCCTGATGATGTCACACGGCAGCCAATCATAGTAATGCCACAACCAAGATGGCTACGGCATTACAGTGACTCATAGGCAATCATTGTATGCGTACTGGCTGTGTAACAGGGGCCAAACATGCGGGGCAGGGATTCGAGTTTGATATCGAGCACCGTCTAATGCTCGCCAAGTAACGAGTACATCCGAGGACCCAGATACTCAAGTATCACCTAGCACGTTTGCTCATCCCTAGTAGACACCCTTTCCTCCTTCATTACCAATCACCGCATTGAGAATGTGCAGAAAGGCAAAACTTATGTGGGGAGTTTAGTGCAACAATCCCTTTACGGCAGTTTTGTTTGGGTCCTTTAGGGGGTTAACAAAAAATTGTATAGATTGCCACATTTTAATTTCTTTTTTTGTAATCTCCTTTTTATTTATATACACCTTGAAATGATTTTATTCCGGCTTCGGTTAATCTGTAACGTTTTTCTTCTGGTTATCTCATAGACGTTCTCGCCACTCATGGGAGGTCCGGACTTAGGGATGAGAGATCAAGTAAAATCCACGAGCGGTTGCAGAAGAAGTTGAAAGATAGACATGGTGCACTGAAGGACAAGCTGAACAGCCCTCCCTATTCACCCAAGAAAAGCACGTCTCCGGTCAATGAATCTAATGGGATTGTTAAAGGGCAGAATAGTCCGGGGTTAAACACAGGACAATCCAGGAATAAACAGAAAGGAAAGAATTCCTCCCAGGTAGAAACAGAAATACAAGGTAATTCTGATGAGTGAAAATGTAGAAACAATTATGAATTGAAAAGGCGAAATCTTAAATGATATTGTACACTGTAGTGCTAAAAAAAAGAATCGGTCACTTGCCATAAATGTGAATTAAATTTTTTTTTCACTTGATTGTAAATGCTGCTCTTCTTCTGAATCTGACATTGTTTTCTTTTTCTGCTGCGACTCTCCATTCCTGAGCCCCCCTCTTCCCTCTAGTCTTGTTAGCCAAGTGGGTGTGGTCATCAACTCTTCTCCATGGGCATCTTCTTGAGAACTAGGCCTAGATGGCTAAAAAAAATTGATTTATAAACGGGAAAGAGAGATCCATAAATTAGGAAAAGCGAGGCACATGTACTCAAGAGAAACAACGTCCGCCTCAGGTGAACAGCAGCATTTACACCCGGTTAAAATATATCTATATATATATATATATATATATATATATATATATATATTGTGTGTGTGTATATTTTTATGACAAATGACAAACAAGTTCACTCTGGTTCTTGAGATGCCATTGGTATTACAGATTATTACCACTCAGGTGAAGAGGTCTGAGCTGTAATATCAGACAAGGCCTATGAACAAGAGTGGCGCTGTGTCTGGTGAAACAAGTGAACCCCTTTCATATTTGCACCCACTCGTTTATGCTTTTACACTGCATATTCATTGTTATATCAAAATATTAAAAGACTCATATCCAGTGAGTGATGCCTTTCCTGGGCATTCATGTTCCAAAGCTGAAGACACACCACAGCTCGTCATAAATTAGCCAAGCTGTGTCGTCACTCCACGACCCCATATCACCCTTTTGGTGGAGTGGTAAGAAATTGGTGTGAAAATGCCAAAAGTCGCAAAATTGTTGCACCACTCCGCATAGCGCGCATATCAAATTTGTGAATCCTCAGTTTTTCTTACTCCTGTTTTCTGGCATGAAATCTTTGATGACTCAGGGCTACAGACTTGTGAGTCCCGTAAGTTTTATCAGGAGTTCCCCTCACATTAGGGATTTGTTCACTACTCAATTTTCATTGTTGGCTCTGATTGGACGAAGGCAGGCTATGTTGAAGAGAATAATGATGGCCCCCAGTTGTCAGTGTATTCACACCGGAGCGGCACAGTGCAGTTCTAAGAGAAGTTGTTTCAGAATTATTTCATGGTAGATACAAGCATTTAATACAACAGACATGCCCGGACAGTCAACCATTCTTTTTATTTCATTTTACTAATAAACGAACACAAATGTGGTTGCTATAGTGATTTTATCTGATTTAAAGGGAATCTGTCATGTAAAAAAAAATGCTATTACCCTAGGGTAACAGGGTTAGTCTGCAGGTTAATGAAGCTATGCAGAAGCCGCACTGAAAGCCCGACTACTGGAAGATGATTAATTTTGTTCCTCCCGACAGCCTTCGGCTTTCAGTCATAGTAATTCAGTAATTAATTTCACACCTGGTCGGTTTTACAGTGTAGTGCCAGTTACTTCTAAGGGCACAAAACAATAATAGCAATATTTTTTGTCGTTGTAGAGAAAGATGAAGAGACAAAAGCTTTGGAAGCGCAACTCTCTAACATTTCCAAGCCAGCAGTAAGTACCGCAATCCTATTACAACTGCTTAATTGTTTACTTCCAGTGGTTAAAAATCTGTCCTAGTCATTGAAGGATTCTCAGGTGGAACAATCCAACACGTGTCCCATCACATGACCAGGAACAGTTTTATCCACTGGTTGCAAAAAACCCTTTGGACATTATTTTACCTCTGAAATTGTACTGACCATCATACTTGCTGAGCCTACTCCGCATGCCCTATATCAGACCGGGTGGGAGGACAGAGTTATGGATTTGTGCACATGACCTGTTTAAGATGCCAGTGGTCTGAGGTTTTCCTAGGGGTCGTCATTGTCACTTCAGGACAAAGACCACCAACTTTTTCTGAAGTGTCTCCACTCTGTTTTGCTGTCACTTTTACGGCAGTTCCTCCGCCAGCATGTTTTGGGTACTGACTGAGTTGATCATAGATGCCAGATTTATTCAGTAGACTGGAGTGGTAAAGAATAGGCACAAAGTTGCAGGTAATTTTGTTTTTTGACCTGCTGTGCGTATTTCCATGCATGGACTGACTTTTCTTTGGAGCTACAACGAAGCTCCTTCTCCGTTCAGTCCATAACAACCCACAACCGATATCTATGTGAGGTATCATCTCAGTAATGTTAGTTTCTGCATGACAAAACTGTCATAAGTGCATTCCCCACACATAGTGACTGCTGCAGTACAGCGTTCACGTTGTGTAGGCTGCACGTACACTGTAATATAGCCATCGACCAGAGCTTCAGATCAAAGATCTAAGACTCCTATTTTGGAGAAAGGCAAATTGCTTGCTGCTCATTTTCACGAGATGAAAGTGAACCTTCCAATCATTGAGAAATGCCGTGGAGCCCACATCAAGGGCCTGAGGGCTGGGAAACCTCTTCTGTGAAGCACTCTTAGTTCGCTTTGGTAAAAGGCTGAACAACCTACAACAGCATTGGTAACACTGAAGTGAATGTAGATAAAAGGCTTCCATCAGCTCATAGCACATTAACATTTTACCACAATTCTGCAATAGTGCATGGTGTGAAAAATGACAATGTTCTGTAAGCTTAAGTGGTTTATATAGAGTTCAGGATAATTCTGACACATGATCCCACAACCTCTCCCACCGAGCCAACCATAACAGCCAAAATTACAGTATGATCAGTTTATTCAACCTGCATGATGAACGCTGGAAAATAAATAAGAAAAATAAATGATTGCTAGCTTTGCTTATCTGACCCTTGAAAAAATAAAAAGCAGGATAGATTGAGATCAAAAAGTTGTATGTACCTCAAAGTGGTACCAATGAAAGCTACTGTATACCTCATCCTGTAAAAAACAGGCTGCAACAAGTATTACATATATATAATATAGTGTTGGTATTGTCATTAGTAGTAGGACACAATTTTTTTTTGGTTCACCTTCATTCTTAAAAACAATAAATAGTGATCATAATGTCATCTGTACAACAACATGGTGCCAACAACATGAAAACTGCGGCTTGTCCGGTGAAAAAGTAAAATTGTGGCAACCGTACTGAACTACTCTGACTTTCTTTCTCCTACATATTGGATACATTTCTCCCCTGTGAATCACATTCTGAACACATATCTCCTCTATGTTGCTCCTCCTTTATGAACACACACCACCTCTGTTGCTCCTCCTTTATGAACAGACACCACCTCTGATGCTCCTCCTCTATGAATACACACCCTCTCCATGTTGCTTCTCCTTCATGAACACACACCTTTTCGTTGCTATTCTTCTATGAACACATGACACCTCTGTTGCTCCTCCTCTAAAAATACATCCCCCTTCTGTTTCTCCTCCTCTATGAACACACCACCTCTATTTTGCTCCTCCTGTATGAACACACACCATCTCTGTTGCTCCTCCTCATGAACGCACATATCCTCTATGAACACACAGTTCCTTTAAATGGTAAAATGAATGGTGTCACTCAAGCATAAACGTCATCCTAAAAAAATACCAATTTATGGCTATGTCGATGGTGTGAGAACTATGTGAAGGGCATTGCCAACACGGATACCGATGTCAAGCTGTGATGTAAATAATGAATGGATTTGTTTCATATGTTTTGTTGTTCATGTACTGTTTGTTGTTTTGCAGAAACCTTATCTTTCAAGAGTTAGAGGACTTTTCTCCAAATTTTTCATGTTGTATTGGACACACAATGTAATGGTGGCTGCAGAGCAGTATAAAACTTTTTATTTGTCTTTTCTGTTGCGATGCTATTGGCAATCAAAGTATTTTGAACCCAATGAGTTAACTTTTTTTCCTTAGGGCAGCAACATTCAGAGGAGAGAGAAACAGACCCCCACCATAGTTCAAAGCAGATTTCTCAGTATGAGATTTATGACAGTCAGCCCTGATTCCCTGGTCTAGCTTCCTGGATGAGACAGTGTGCAGAAGGGACAGTGCATCTGAATTTACTTGTCACTTTACAAACATTTCTATCAGCTCTCCTGGCGCTGTAAGCTCTACTGTGCTGAACTGCCTTCCCCCATACTGCCTGTCCGAAGATGAGAGCCCAAACAGTTAGTATCATACACGTCTGTTGTGCTCAACTTCTAATCGCTGTACTTTGAGAGCAGAACAGGGTTTCATAACATCTCACACAGGGATAGTCCAGAACAGGCAGGTTGCTCCTATGTGAGATGCAATGAAAACCCTAATCTCGCTTTAGAGTGAGTACAAGATGCTTGAGCACAGTAGACATGTGTGATTACAGACACACTCAGTAATCAGGAACGCTTATGGAAGGGTTTGTAATGTGGCACAGCTAAACTCAGCTGCCCCGCCCCTTCCACCACACTGACTCCTGCAGGAGGTTAGACCAGGAGACCAGAGCTGTATCATTACTTCTCACAATGTGAAACCTGCTCTGAGCTATGGTGGGGCCTGTTGTTTTATCCTTTGAGCGCCACTTATGATTGGTCAGCATCATACAGGGAGAAGTACAAGTCCCCAGTGAAAACTGTTTGATAACACCCACTTGGACTTAACAAAAGTTAACTCATTAGGTGCCAAATACTTTGAAGCGAAATTTGAAGAAAAAAAAAAGAAAACAAAACTTTATTTCACTTTGCAACCACTATAACATTGTGTGTCCAGTTCAACATGAAAACATTTGGTGAAAGGTTCTCTTTAAAAGGGATTGTTTCTATAATCTCTTCTATAAGTGAGAGACCCTCAGACACGTGATATGATATCCTATCCCATGTAAATAGCTGGCAGGTTATACTACTTAATCCTGTAAAAAGTGGATTTCCATCATGGTAGCTGCTCAGTGCATTGGTTAGAGAAGTCAGACCCTTGGCACTAAGCTGGTTATGAAGCTGACTGCTATTGAAAAAAGTGCTTTATCCAGTTTATCGGAATGCTGTCCCAACATAATCACCATATTCTGCCATTTTCCCATATTACAAAGTGTTCGTAGTTTTAATTATATGCAGTGTGACAACTTCTCTTACTAACCAGACTCCATGTACAGTTAGCATTGTAAGCAGTAGCAAATTAATATATATATATATATATATATATATATATATATATATACAAATATATATATATATATTTAATATATATATAATATATATATATATATACACATATATGTATGTGTGTGTGTATATATATATATATACACAATATATGTATGTATGTATGTGTGTGTATGTATGTATATATATACACAGTACAAACCAAAAGTTTGGACACGCCTCATTTAAAGATTTTTCTACATTTTCATGACTATGAAATTGTACATTCACACTGAAGGCATTAAAACTATGAATTAACACATGTGGAATTATATACTTAACAAAAAAGTGTGAAACAACTGAAAATATGTCTTATATTCTAGGTTCTTCAAAGTAGCCACCTTTTGCTTTGATGACTGCTTTGCACACTCTTGGCATTCTCTTGATGAGCTTCAAGAGGTAGTCACCGGAAATGGTTTTCACTTCACAGGTGTGCCCTGTCAGGTTTAATAAGTGGGATTTTTTGGCCTTATAAATTGGGTTGGGACCATCAGTTGTATTGTGCAGAAATCTGGTGGATACACAGCTGATAGTCCTACTGAATAGACTGTTAGAATGTGTATTATGGCAAGAAAAAAGCAGCTAAGTAAAGAAAAACGAGTGGCCATCATTACTTTAAGAAATGAAGGTCAGTCAGTCCGAAAAATTGGGAAAACTTTGAAAGTGTCCCCAAGTGCAGTTGCAAAAACCATCAAGCGCTACAAAGAAACTGGCTCACATGAGGACCTCCCCAGGAAAGGAAGACCAAGAGTCACCTCTGCTTCTGAGGATAAGTTTATCCAAGTCACCAGCCTCAGAAATCGCAGGTTTACAGCAGCTCAAATTAGAGACCAGGTCAATGACACACAGAGTTCTAGCAACAGACACATCTCTACAACAACTGTTAAGAGGAGACTTTGTGCAGCAGGCCAGCATGGAGGAGGAGGTGTGATGGTGTGGAGTGCTTTGCTGGTGACACTGTTGGGGATTCATTCAAAATTGAAGGCATACAGAACCAGCATGGCTACCACAGCATCTTGCAGCGGCATGCTATTCCATCCGGTTTGCGTTTAGTTGGACCATCATTTATTTTTCAACAGGACAATGACCACAAACACACCTCCAGGCTGTGTAAGGCTATTTGACCAAGAAGGAGAGTGATGGGGTGCTATGCCAGATGACCTGGCCTCCACAGTCACCAGACCTGAACTCAATCGAGATGGTTTGGGGTGAGCTGGACCGCAGAGTGAAAGCAAAAGGGCCAACAAGTGCTAAGCATCTCTGGGAACTCCTTCGAGATTGTTGGAAGACCATTTCCGGTGACTACCTCTTGAACCTCATCAAGAGAATGCCAAGAGTGTGCAAAGCAATCATCAAAGCAAAAGGTGGCTACTCTGAAGAACCTAGAATATAGACATAATTTCAGTTGTTACACACTTTTTTGCTAATATATACAGTAATTCCACATGTGTTAATTCATAGTTTTGATGCCTTCAGTGTGAGTGTACAATTTCATAGTCATGAAAATACAGAAAAATCTTTGAATGAGAAGGTGTGTCCAAACTATTGGTCTGTACTGTGTGTATATATATAATATATATATATATATATATATATATATATATATAGTTTGTTTTGTGTGTGTGTATATATATATATATATATATATAATAAGTTTATGTTGGTACGCCTATTAATCTTAAGCTTAATGTTTTATAAAAATTGGTGTTTTTGCAACAGCTATTTCAGTTTGATATATCTAATAACTATTGGACACAGTAATGTTTCTGCCTTGAAATGAGGTTTATTGTACTAACAGAAAATGTGCAATTTGCATCCAAACAAAATTTGACAGGTGCATAAGTATGGGCACCTCACCAGAAAAGTAACATTAATATTTAGTAGATCCTCCTTTTGCAAAAATAACAGCCTCTAGTCGCTTCCTGTAGCTTTTAATGAGTTCCTGGATCCTGGATGAAGGTATTTTTGACCATTCCTCTTTACAAAACAATTCCAGTTCAGTTAAGTTTGATGGTCGCCGAGCATGGACAGCCCTCTTCAAATGATCCCACAGATGTTCATGATATTCAGGTCTGGGGACTGGGATGGCCATTCCAGAACATTGTAATTGTTCCTCTGCATGAATGCCTGAGTAGATTTGGAGCGGTGTTTTGGATCATTGTCTTGCTGAAAGATCCATCCCCTGCGTAACTTCAACTTTGTCACTGATTCTTGAACATTATTGTCAAGAATCTGCTTATACTGAGTGGAATCCATGCGTCCCTCAACTTTAACAAGATTCCCGGTGCCGGCATTGGCCACACAGCCCCAAAGCATGATGGAACCTCCACCAAATTTTACTGTGGGTAGCAAGTGTTTTTCTTGGAATGCTGTGTTTTTTTGACGCCATGCATAACGCCTTTCTGTATGACCAAACAACTCAATCTTGGTTTCATCAGTCCACAGGACCTTCTTCCAAAAAGAAATTGGCTTCTCCAAATGTGCTTTTGCATACCTCAGCCGACTCTGCTTGTGGCGTGCTTGCAGAAACGGCTTCTTTCGCATCACTCTCCCATACAGCTTCTCCTTGTGCAAAGTGCGTTGTATAGTTGACCGATGCACAGTGACACCATCTGCAGCAAGTTGATGCTGCAGCTCTCTGGAGGTGGTCTGAGGATTGTCCTTGACTGATCTCACCATTCTTCTTCTCTGCCTTTCTGATGTTTTTCTTGGCCTGCCACTTCTGGCCTTAACAAGAACTGTCCCTGTGTTCTTCCATTTCCTTACTATGTTCCTCACAGTGGAAACTGACAGGTTAAATCTCTGAGACAGATTTTTGTATCCTTCCCCTGAACAACTATGTTGAATAATCTTGTTTTCAGATCATTTGACAGTTGTTTTGAGGAGCCAATGATGCCACTCTTCAGAGGAGATTCAAACAGGAGAACAACTTGCAAGTGGCCACTTTAAGTAGCTTTTCTCATGATTGCATACACCTGGCTATGAAGTTCAAAGATCAATGAGGTTACAAAACCAAAAAAAGTGCTTTAGTAAGTCAGTAAAAAGTAGGTAGGAGTATTTAAAACAAGAAAATGATAAGGGTGCCCATACTTATGCACCTGTCAAATTTTGTTTGGATGCAGATTGCACATTTTCTGTTAGTACAATAAACCTCATTTCAAGGCAGAAACATTACTGTGTCCAATAGTTATTAGATATATCAAACTGAAATAGCTGTTGCAAAAACACCAATTTTTATCAAACATTAAGCTTAAGATTAATAGGGGTGCCCAAACTTTTTCATATAACTGTATATTTATATATTAATACTTTTTTTTTACTGCGTTTGGCTTTTTTTAATATATGTTTATTTGTCATTCTAGGTATCTGACATTCAGGCAAGGTCTGTAATACTGACTTGGTCGCCTCCTTCCAGCCTGATCAGTGAAGAAAATGATGGGAGCGTTACCCCTGAAGTTTACACTTATGAAATACTATTATCCAACAATGGGAAGGATGGAAAATACAAGGTTGCATACAGGTAAGTGACTCATTTTATTGAGACCTTGAAAGAATCTTTAAGAAGTCCTGTCCTTGCTATTTTCTTCATTTAACCAGCATAAAGCTGGTTCATGTAGAAGAATATTCTCAGCAGATTCTATTCCTATACAGGTTGGTTTTATACAAGGCATATACTGACCATATAATACGGAAAGGAAACCCTTGACAGTCTCCTAAAGCCTTGTTCACACATGCTCTAGGAAACATAAGCTTTTTTTTTTTTTTACAACAGCATATGGCTCTTTAATTTTTCTGCTTTCTTTGCTTTTTCTCTGTGTAACATTCTTTCGATAACTCAAATACTGTAATGTAGAATTGATCTCACAGACAGTTCCTTTTAACCCCTTCACAACCTTGGTTGGGTAGTACTTACCAACCTTAGACGTACTGAGTATGTCCAGGCAATTTTCCACGCTGGGTATCAGCTTTTCCTAACAGCTGATACCCAGCACTCAGTGCAGGAGCGCCGCACCTCTCGCAGCACATTAACCCCCTAAATACTGCGTTCGCAGCGTTTAGCAGGCATGCAGAAGGAGGGAGCCCTCTCTGCGCTTCAATTGGCACCCCCGCAGTGTCATCGCAGTGACTCGCTCTTTGCCATGGTGACCCGATGTTGTCATGATGACATCCATGTCACCAGACTGCTGCAAGCCCCTCAGACCTTGCACAGAGCACTGCCTGAGGGGCTTGTGTCAGTGCAGTACTGACAGTTATAAGCCATTGCAATGTTCGTGCATTGCAATGGATGTTGACTGCGACTAGGCTGCATGAAGTCCCATAGTGGGACAAAGTAAAAAAAAAAAAAAAATTTTAACTTTTTTTAAAAAAAAAAATACCAAAAATATTGTACTGATTAAATTTCTATTTTTTTTGTAAAAAAAAAAAAAAAAGTACATATGTTTGGTTTCCCCACGTCCGGTACGACCTGCCATATAAAACTGTCCCACTAGTAAACCCCTTCGATAAACACCATAAAAATAAAAAAAACGGGGCAAAAGTGATGCTTTTCATCATATCACCAAACAAAAAGTGGAATAAAACGTGATCAAAAAGACTGATGTAGATAAAAATTATCACTGAAAATGTTATCTTGTCCTGCAAAAAAACAAGCTGCCATACTGCTCCATAAGCGGAAAAATAAAGTTATAACTCTCAGAATGAATTTTTTCTATAAAAGTTATGATTGTGTAAAATCGCCAAAACATAAAAAGAAACTATAAATGTGGTATCGCTGTAATCGTACTGACCCGAAGAATAAAGCTGCCTTACCAATTTTACCACACGTGGAATGGCATTAAAAAAAATTCTACAAAAAAAAAAAAATTCCTGATTTGTACAGTATGTTTTTGCTCATTCTGCCTCCCAAACATCTTGGGGCTAAAACAACATTTTAGTGGTAAAAATTTAATTATTCTTTCTTCACCGCCCAATAGTATAAAATTTTGTCAGGCACCAGTAGTGTCAATATTATCCCTGCACCCATAGATTAATTCATTGGGGGGTGTAGTTTGTAAAATGGGTCATATATGGGGAGTTTCTGCTGTTCTGGCACCTCAGGGGCTCTGCCAATGAGACATGGCACCCTCAATCCATTCCAGCAAAATCTGAACTCCCAATGTATCGCTTTTACCCTTTTGAGCTTTGCACTGGGCCTCAAAAGTATTTTTCTCCTGCATATGGAGTATCTGTGTGCTCAGGAGCAATTCCACAACAAATTTTGATGTCCATTTTCTCCTGCTATCCTTGTGAATATGAAAAAATTTGGGGCTAAATCAGCTTTGTAGGAAAAAAAATTTTTTTACATTTATACAGATCAACGTAAAATTCTGTGAAGCACTTCGGGTTCAAGGTGCAGAACACACGTCTAGATACATTTCTTGAGAAGTCTAGTTTCCAAAATGGGGTCACTTTTTGGGGTTTTCCACTAGGGGCTCTAAAAAACACAACATGACATCCGCAGATAATTCCATCAAAGTGGACATTCCAAAATAACATGTACAGTACAGACCAAAAGTTTGGACACACCTTCTCATTCAAAGATTTTTCTGTATTTTCATGACTATGAAAATTGTAGAATCACACTGAAGGCATCAAAACTATGAATTAACACATGTGGAATTATACATTACACTTTACAAAAAAGTGTGAAACAACACTGAAAATATGTCTTATATTCTAGGTTCTTCAAAGTAGCCACCTTTTGCTTTGATTACTGCTTTGCACGCAGAAAAGGTGAACGGATGGACTCTACATGCCTGGTTCCCACCGTGAAGCATGGGGGAGGTGGTGTGATGGTGTGGGGGTGCTTTGCTGGTGACACTGTTGGGGATTTATTCAAAATTGAAGGCATAGTGAAGCAGCATGGCTACCACAGCATCTTGCAGCAGCATGCTATTCCATCCGGTTTGCGTTTAGTTGGACCATCATTTATTTTTCAACAGGACAATGACCCCAAACACACCTCCAGGCTGTGTAAGGGCTATTTGACCAAGAAGGAGAGTGTTGGGGTGCTACGCCAGATGACCTGGCCTCCACAGTCACCAGACCTGAACCCAATCGAGATGGTTTGGGGTGAGCTGGACCGCTCACCGCTTCAATTTTGAATAAATCCCCAACAGTGTCACCAGCAAAGCACCCCCACACCATCACACCACCTCCTCCATGCTTCACGGTGGGAACCAGGCATGTAGAGTCATCAGTTCACCTTTCTGTGTGCAAAGCAGTAATCAAAGCAAAAGGTGGCTACTTTGAAGAACCTAGAAGATAAGACATATTTTCAGTTGTTTCACACTTTTTTGTAAAGTGTAATGTATAATTCCACATGTGATAATTCATAGTTTTGATGCCTTCAGTGTGATTCTACAATTTTCATAGTCATGAAAATACAGAAAAATCATTGAATGAGAAGGTGTGTCCAAACTTTTGGTCTGTACTGTATCTCACCACACATCTAGGTACATTCCTTGAGGAGTCTAGTTTCCAAGATGGCGCCACTTGTGGGGGGGGGGGGATTCTACTGTTTAGGCACATTAGGGGCTTTCGAAATGAGATAAGACGTTAACGCAATATTAGTTGCAAATATTAGTGAAGTCAAATAGCGCTCTCTCCCTTCCAAGCCCTGCAGTGCACCCAAACAGTAGTTTTCCTCCACATATGGGGTATCTGCGTACTCAGAAGAAATTGCACAACAATTTGTATGGTGCAATTTCTCCTGTTACTCTTGTGAAAAAAAAATGGGGCTAAAATAGCATTTTTATAGGAAAAATTTGATTTTTATTTTTTATTTTCACAGCGTAACGTTATAAACTTATGTGAAGCACATGTAGATACATCCTTGAGGGGTCTAATTTCCAAAATGGCACCACTTGTGGAGGGTTTCCACTGTTTAGGCACATCAGGGGCTCTTCAAAAGGGAAATGGCATCCGCTTTCGATTCCAGACAATTTTGCGTTCAAAAAGTTAAACGGTGCACCTTCCCCTCTGAGCCCTACCGTGGGCCCGAACAGTACTTTTCCCCCACATAAGAGGTATCTGCATGCTCAGGAGAAATTGCACAACAAATTTTGAAGTCGATTTTTTTTTCCTGTTTCCCTTGTGAGAATAAAAAAAATTGGGTCTAAAGTAAAATCTTTGTGAAAAAAAAGTTATTTTTTTCCTTCCACATTCCATTAGTTCATGTAAGGCACCTAAAGGGTTAATATTCTTCTTTAATGTGGCTTTGAGCACCTTGAGGGGGTGCAGTTTTTACAATGATGTCACTTTTGGGTATTTTTTGTCATATAGTCCCTTAAAGTCTCTTCAAATGTGAGGTGGTCCTTAAATAAATGTTTTGTAAACGTTGTTGGAAAAATAAGAAATCGCTGGTCGACACTTAACCCTTCTAACTTCCTAACAAAAGAAAATTGTTTAAAAAATTGTGCTGATGTAAAGTAGACATGTGGGAAATGTTACTTATTAACAATTTTGTTTTGCATAACTCTGATTTAAGGCCATAAAAAATAAAAGTTTGAATATTGCAAAAATTTTCTCCAAATTTCTTATTTTTTTCCACAAAGAGACTCAAGTCATATCAAATAAATGTTACCACTATCATGAAGTACAATATGTCATGAAATATCCGTCATTACCACATAAAGTGACACTGGTCAGAATTGTTAAAATTTGGCCTGGTCATGAAGGTGCAAATAGGCTGGGGGTTGAAGGGGTTAAATAAGCGCTGATCACTTCATTATGTTCTCGACTAGCTTTCTCGGAGGTCAGATATCTGCTTTTTTTCGCCTGCAGATTATTGCTGAATATAATTTTGTTTGACTTTATTTGTTTATTTTGACTTTGAGATTTTCTTCTGATTTATTCTAACAATGACAAATAACATTTTTAAAATAATATACTGTGTGCAGATTCCCTCAATAGAAGTAATAGTGTAAATGCCTGAGACGTCTAGAAATAAATTATTTTCACACATCATATGATGCCAGGTCACAAATGCTTTTATTTTCTTTTCAGCGGAGAGAAAACCAGTGTTACTGTGGATGATTTGAGACCTGCAACTGATTATCACGCCAGGTCGGTGACACCATTATGTGTTGTGCTGTACGGAGTTTGTGGATATTATTCTGTCTGTCTGTGGCATGTTACAGTGTTTCAGTTTATGACATGATAAATGGCGCATGTCCAGCTCACGTTGGTGACTGACAAGTAAATCGCCAACCCAAGTGAAGAAAACAAGTAACATGAAAGCATTCTGCTGTGCCATAATTGAGTAAGATGCTTGTCTGGGACTTCTGTTTTGATGGCCATAGGATTGGGCATTAATACCAGGTTGGTTGGGTTGTGACACCCTTCACTCCTACCAGTCAGTTGTTCCCGATGCCAGCTGTGGATGGATTTGCTCAGTTGCTCAGTGGAACGGCACACCTCCGTCAGCTGTATAGTGGCTGCAGCGGGGTACGTCACATTCACACCCTGATCATTAGAATGGGACGCAGCGACAATGCAACTGGCAGAGCTGTGCAGCTCCGCACCTGATCACATCCTGCAAGCACCTAAAATGGCTGATCGTCGGGTGCTGGGTGTCGCAACCACCGATCTGGATTGATTATGCTAAGGATAGGCTATCCATACAAAAGTAGAGGACGCCCCTTTAAATACAAACTTAACTCAAAAGACTTAGAACTGATCTGTCACCAGATTTCACATTACAAACTGCATATCTTACAAATAGATCTGAGACCTGATGAGGCTGCTGTATTTACTGAGGAATCCTTGTGAAAATGGCTATATATTATCCTTTAAGAAAGCTCTGTCTCCTCAGCCTCATAGTCAGCTCCTCAGCATCCGTCCTGCTGCTGAGCTCTCGCACTGCTCAGTGCAAGCTGCGGAGGCTGAACACACTGGAACTCTTGAGCGCTCTCACTGCTCAGTTGGACACATTATATGCTCTTTTTAATATGAAGATTGTACAGCCATTTCTTACATGGATTTTCAGAGTAAGTGCACCAGCCTCCACAGGTCTGTTTCATAACGTATGCATTTTGTATTTTGAAATCTGGTGACAGATCTGTTTTCACAAGCTCATTTTTAGGGCCCATGTAGTATATCTCTGAAAACTGTGGTTTCTGAATTACCCAAAATTCATTCAGATTCTTGTACTGTATTAATATAGTTCATGTATCCAGCTTCATAGGTCATAAGTCCTCTCATTGCAAATAAAATGTATGCAACGTGTATCCACTTAGTAATACTGTATATATTATTGCGCGTCTCATCAGACAGCCCCAATATCATAGTAGCTCTGGTAACAAGGGTTCAGGGGACCCTTCTCTGGCTCCAAGACTGTCTCGCCAACCTATGCTGTTTCAGGACCTAAACAATCTTTAGCCTGTGTAGCCTGTGCTCAATGATGCCAGTATAGCAATCACTGGACACCATATTACTTGTCCCTTTAAAGCCAAAGCCTTATGACGCCTATTGTTCTTTGTGTGCAAGTCTGCTGTGATGAAAATTGTGAAGTCTGCAGCGCTCACCTAACATTGTATGTCATGAGATCACTGGGGGACACACAGATAAATTCTGAGTAGGTATGTTGCTTTTTTCATTTTATGCAGCACTTTGGGGCCATTTAGAAGGGGTCTGTTCGATAGTGAACAACTCCTTTAAGACAATAGAACAAAAGTGCCTTTGTGAGCTCAGTGTTGGTTGTTATATGTTGGTTGTTATATGTCAGTTTAGCCATACTCTTTCAGTGGGTTGGAGTTTGAGTCCACATCAATAGGCCACAGTTCAGATATGCCACAAAAACGTATAAAATAGTTTTTTCCCTCCTGCTTTTAAGAGAATGCATTCTACTTATCACACTATAGATGGCGCTAGTGTACAGGTAATGATTTGGGACCTCACTGCCTGTGAGACAAAGACCGTAAACTGGATCCTCTTCTGTAAGAATGTCGGCTGCTTGAAGCTCCTTATAAGTAACCTGAATTCTGTCCTAAGTATTGTCCTCAACTATTGTGCGGATTAAAGTTCTATTTTGTGTTGCGCTTATTTGCACAGTTCACCTGTTTTTAAGAGCTGAAAATGTCATTAGCCAGAATTTGTTTTTTTTTTTTTATTCATATAAAAACTGTAAGTTTTCCATCCTTCTGCTACTAGGAGCTTACCATACATTTAAGGGTATGTGCAGATGATCCAGAAGTGGCAGCGCTTTGCACGCAGAGCATGTTTGCTGTGTCCAAGTGCTGCTGTCACCGATTGAACGCAGGTAGATCCGCATGTGTTCACTGAACCGTGTGGATTCACCGCGTCCAATACGTTGTATGGGTGAAATTTCTCTTGCGAAGGATCAAAATTGACATGCTGTGGTCTGGAGAGAAGCGCCCCATGTCCGTCTCCATGGGTGAGCTGCGGGCGTTTCTTAAAATCCCAATCCACTTATATTATTGTAAAATACTGAACGTGGCCTTAGGAGTGTTCATCAGTGTCAGATCGCTTGGGGCGCAGCACCTAATCGGCCGTTACCGGAGCACCACAGCTCTGTACATTATGTGGTGGCCATTCTTGGTTTCTGTGTTTTAGCTCCAAGGGAATAAGCTGAGCTGCAGTACTTGGGATTCACCACTCCACAGTGTGTGGCGCCGTGGTGTTATGACCTGGGACCATGATCTAAAACTTAGCAAACAGCAAAGTGGACCTTTATCACATCTACTGCATAGTAAGAGGCATCGGGGATCTGGTAATGACGCACACAACTGAAAATAATAATAAATAATAATAATTTTATTTCTATAGCGCCAACATATTTCGCAGCACTTTACATTATAGAGGGGACTTGTACAGACATTAGACATTACAGCATAACAATAAACACAGATCAAAGTAGATACAAAGAGGAATGAGGGCCCTGCTCGCAAGCTTACAATCTATGAGGAAAAGGGGAGACACGAAAAATGCTATGAGAAAACATTGCATAGCACTCGGACCAGTAATAATCTATGGGGCAGCTCCCATCATCCATTTTTTTTCCTCAAGCGTATCCTGCGTGCGAGTGAAATGGCAGCATGCTGCGATTGTCACCGACACTCGGCCGAGTCTCCGAGAAAAAAATCGGACACCACATGGACCATCGGTGTGACTTGCGAGAAATCCTCACACATTTTCTGCATTTACAGCCCATTGAGCCATTAAATTCAATGGGGGAAATCAGTGAGAAATATGGAGCCATACAGATACATGAGTGCAAGAAAATCGCATTACAAACGGATTACACACGGATCACCATACGGAGACCTTTTGTGTGACTCGGCGGGGAGAATCGCACCGATTTTCCGTACGTTAAGTGTGACCCCGGCCTTAGAGACATTTCTGTTTCTGAAATTTCTGTAAAAAAAAACACCATTATTTTATCAACCTTGTTTCAAAGGTTTCTAGTTGTGCCCCGGAGCTGCAGGGCTGTATAGATGAGGAGACTGGTTGACGTCTGACATATCATCAGTCACTTTTGTGTAACTTTTCCCTTTAAGCATTGTGCATGGTTTCCTTTCATGGATCCTCTCCTGTTGGATTAAGCCAGGTTCCCCTGGTCTCTGTATCACTGAGAAAAAGCAAAATTGTAACCATTTTCCATTGTGGACTTGTCAATATTTGTAATTGGAAACATAAGGTATAACAAATTTCCATCCATTCAGCTAAAATCCATCGTCCTTACAAATCACTTTGTAACAGATGTAGCCCACTCGTGTGCCCCTCGCTGTGATTATTGCCGATCACTTTCCTCTTTGTATCTCCATTCCTCATGTAGCAGCCATCCCACAGGCAATGACTAATTCCACCTACTCCCGACACTTCAGGCTCTCAGCGACTGCGACTATTAATACTCCGATATATTACACATGGAGATGTTATCCTAACATAACCCTGCTAGAACTGTTCTCCATAATAAGGGAGAAAGATGGCGATCTTATGTGTGGAATACTATAATACAAAGCTAATAACTGTTAATTATGTTTATACTTGTCGGATTTGTCGGTATACACACAGATAAGCTTTGTTATTCTGCAGCACTTATTTTCTAGGTTTCATTAAACAATCTGAAAAAAAATACACCTTCCAAAATATAAAAAAAAACATTTAACACAAATAAAAATGATTTAAGCAATAGGTCTTTATCTGATTATATATTTTCCACGATAGAGGTCCTTTCACCAATTTTAGTATGTTAAACTAGCCACCTCACAAAATGGTGACAGCAGCGCGAAGTAAAACTTCACACCGCAGCCCATTTTCATTTTGGCATTTCTTTTTTTCGCTCCCCTTCTTCCCAGAACCATAACTTTTTTATTTTTCCATCAATATGGCCATGTGAGGGCTTGTTTTTTTTTGCAGGACGAGTTGTACTTTTGAAAGACACCTTTGAAAAAAAAAGTGCAATTCCAGTTTTTTGTTTGTTTTTACCATGTTCACCATATGCTAAAACTGACCTGCTATTATGATTCTCCAGGTCATTACAAGTTTATAGGTATATATATATGTATAGGTTCTATTTAATTTAACTGGTGAAAAAAAAATCCAAACTTTGTAAAAATAAAAAAAAATTCACCATTTTCCGAGACCAGTATCGTCTCCATTTTTCGTGATCTGGGGCTGCGTGAGGGCTTATTTTTGCGCGCTGAGCTGATTTTTTTATTGATACTATTTTGGTGTAGATACAATCTTTTGATCGCCCGTTATTGCATTTTAAGGCAATGTTGCGGCGACCAAGAAAACGTAATTCTGCCGTTTTGACATTTTTTCTCATTACGCCGTTTACCAATCAGATTAATACTTTTTATATATTGATACACTGGGCGATTCTGATCACGGCGATAACAATTGTGTATTTTTTAATTGTTTTATTTTGAGTGGGGGGGTGATTTAAACTATATATATATATATATATATATATATATATATATATATATATATATATATATATATATATATATATAGGGGTTGGATGAAGTAATGGAAACACCTGGAAACCTCAACAAAAGTTAGTTTAATATGGTGTAGGTCCACCTTTTGCGGCGATTACAGCCTCAATTCTCAGCGGTATGGATTCATACAAGGTGTGAATTGTTTCCAAAGGAATTTCAGCCCATTCTGCAGTTAAAACACCATCCAGTTCTTTGAGCGACGATGGCGGCGGAAATCGACGTCTAACTTGAATCTGTAAAATCGACCATAAATGCTCAATAATGTTGAGGTCTGGGGATTGTGGGGGCCAGATGAGATGCTCAACTTCATTAGAATGTTCCTCGTGCCATGCTTTAACGATTCTAGCTGTATGAATTGGTGCATTATCATCCTGAGAGATGGCGTTCCCCTCCGGGAACAGTGCTTGACCCATAGGGTGCACTTGGTCGCCCAAAATGCCTAAATAATCGCGGCTGTTAATTCTTCCTTGAAGGGATATCATTGGCCCGGCGGATCTCCACGAAATAGCACCCCAGATCATCACAGAACCTTCGCCATGGTTTACGGTTGGGAGAAGGCAGTCTGGATGGAATGCTTCTTTCGGCTGTCTCCAAACGTACACGCGGCCAGAGGTGGGAAATAGGGTAAACGATGATTCGTCTGAGAATATCACATGTTTCCACGGCTCGAGGGACCAATTCTGGAGATTTCTTTACCACTCTAAGCGCTTGGAAACATTTGTCATTGAGAGCAGCGGTTTTCGCATTGCAGCTCTTCCGTGGAATCCAGTTTTGTTCAGCTCCCGATGAACAGTTTTCGTGGAAACTGGGTTCTGTAGGTGTTCATTGAGCTCAGCAGTGATTTTCGGAGCCGTGGTCTTGCGATCCTCTCTCACAATTCGCTTTAGAGTCCAACGGTCTCTCTCAGTCAACTTCGATTTTCGGCCGTACCTGTGCTTTGCTGCGGACGTTTTTCCTTCTCTTTCAAACGCAGTCATTACTTTAGAGACAGTACCTCGTGACACGCCAAGCATTCGGGCACTTTCGGTTACACTAGCGCCTGCCATACCGGCACCAACAATTTGGCCTCTTTGAAAATCAGAGAGGTTCTGCCATTGGTATCAGGTTCTCATCAATGTTCTTACAATTATGCAAATCAAACAGTTAATTTACATACACATATCACATAACTCAAATAATCAACTACAAAACATTACCATATGTCACGGTTTGCATGTTTTATAACATGTTCGAAGATTATGATGCCAAAACGTTAGGTGTTTCCATTATTTTGTCCGACCCCTGTGTGTGTATGTGTGTGTATATATATATATATATATATATATATTATTTTTTTTTCCTTTCCACTTGCTTCAATTGTCTTTATGGAAGACTAGAAGCTGCGATCGCTTGTGCTTCAGCTCTGCTCCTGAGTAGCAGAAATATTCACCAACCTATTGGCGACCTGCGGTCATGTGACATGGGCGGAATTAGTGATGCTCTTCATGCGCGATCATATTAAATGCTGCTGTCAGAGATTGACAGCTGCATTTAACAAGTTTACAGCCACGGGTGGATTGCAATTCCACCCACGGCTGTTTGGGGCACATTTCAGCTGTTCAAATCAACTGACATATGCCGGGAAAGATGTGGGCTTATCGCTGGAGCCCACATCAGAGGGGGGAGACCTGACATGTGCTGTACATGAATGGCACATGTCATGAATGGGTTAATTTTATCATCTCCGTTGCAGAGATATTATCTTGTAAAGTGTAGGTCATATTTTATAATATGCCCAGTGGGGCTTTACCAGAGACTTTTCTCTGGGAGCGTGTTATTTTTTACTCTGTGTGACATTGACCAATGATAAGCAGGAGGTGTTGTTCAGGGGAAAAAAAAATGCACCTGGAAGGTCAGAAGAACGTGAATTCTCCTGTCAGATGTAATGGATAGACAGCTCAGCTCTCAGCGCTGATTTCTGCAGCTATTGTGACTAGTACAGCAGACCTTGATGTGATTACAAACACTTCAGCTTTCATCTCATAGCAATCGGTATGAAGGGAAAACATAGGTGTTGTGAAGAGAGCAGAAAATGCATAGGTGTTTTGAAGTCACGCTCAGTTCAGCTGTGCTTCCCCACCACTCCCAGACTGACTGCCGTGAGATGAAAGCGGAAAGTGTTTGTAATCGCACTCAGCTGTGCACTATACTACACAGTAGCTGCATAGTGCAGGGCTGTCTATCATTACATCTTATATAAAAAAAAAAAAGTTATTCTGACCCTCTGGAAATGTGCTTGTACTTCTAGTCTGAGTAAATCCAATGAGCATAGCGGGGTCTGTATCCTGTAAATATTAATTTATTTTTCTCCCTTTTTCTCTGTAGAGTGCAGGCAGAATTAAACTTTGTTAAAGGAAACTCTTCTGAAGCTGTAAACTTTACCACAATGAGCTGTGAGCCAGAAACGCCCAACCCTCCCCGAATTACAAATCGGACCAAAAATTCACTTTCCCTTCAATGGAAGGTGAGTCATGTCAAGCAGTAGGTGTATGTCTCCAAGCTTCACAAATAAGCTGGCTCTTGTCTACAGTGAAAATACGGTAGTCTCGTCCAGCTCTGTCTCCAAATTTTCCAAGTAAAAAAAAAAAAGCTTTATTGAGCCATTAAAAAGATACGAAAAACAAACAAGTCTAAAAACAGGACATTCTGCAACAAATCCTACGCGTTTTGAACCTAGAAATATGTACGCTTCTTAGTCATGTCGTGTTGTTTTTTGTATCTTTTTAATGTATTAATAAAGCTGTTTTTTTTTTTTTTTACTTCTAAAATTTGTGTGCTGGACAAGATTACCGTTTTTCACATGTTCTATTCTCCATCCAGCTGGGATTCGGTGTCTATGCACATCTTGAGATTTGCAAGTTTTTTTTCATCACGTGAGCTGAACATTTCTTTTTTGTGAACTCTTGTCTACAGTCACTGATTCGCACCTGCAATATCGAGTTGCATTAAAGGGGTTGGGCACTGTATTTTTTATTGATGGCCTATCTTTAGGTTAGGTCATCAATATCTGAGTGTGACTCTCGGCACCTCCACGATCAGCTGTTACCGGCCCCGGCTGGATGTTCCCGCATGCTCCCAGAACTTAGGAGCTCCATTATTTCCTTAGTGGCCGCGGATGGGTATTACAGTTACGCCCCCATTCACATGAAGTACCTGGCTTCAGCCGCTGTAGTTTTGTTTTCTGGTAATATCTGTGACCGTCCGGACACGACCTGTAACAGCTGGTCAGTAAATTGGTAATGGTCAACCTCTTTACCAAAAAAGAGTGTTTATTACCTGCTAGTGATGAGGAAATAGCAGAGCGTGTCTGATGTAGTTACATGTACTATTGCTAATGAAGCATGATGTAAATAAGTGAAACTATCGCTGCCAGACGTGTGAAATATAAAGACGATTGTTTTGCAGCAACAGGTAAGGAAATCCCTCAGATATGCCATCTGTTGTGCTTTTAGAACTCGAGTTAATGGATTTTGTATGGAGGAGGGAAATCGCACCTTTCACGATCTGTTCTATTGAATGCGTCGTTCACATAATGGTGATTGTACATTTCTTCTAGCAGCTTTGCTCAACACATCGTGGTCCTCCCCGGCAGGACATTTCTAGCTCATGTTCTCTTTTCTAGACGTGTTCTCTTTTCTTTTCTCACCTACTCCGTAATGAAAGGGCAACATGTTCAAACACCCCAACATTGTGCAGCTTCTGTCTTTAATGAGCTGGAAGTGCTGTTTTTGGGTCTGTAACTCATAACCTAATACTTATCAGTGATACCGGTAGCCGGCCATGTTTTACTACCAAGAAGTCTGTAATGACATTGTGAATCTGAGAACTCTGCTGTTGTTGTTTTTATATGGGGACTGTAATAAATTTCCCCGTCCTGTGTCGTCCATGAGGACGTCAAACCGCATAAACCCTTGTGTTTCTTCCTACATGAGGTATAGTACATGAACATTGTAAGGGTTGTCTCAAGCTCTTTCGATGGTAGCACATTCCGCTTTAAAAACATGACCAATGCAGTCATTATCGTCATTCCAGTAACTCGCTGCCCTTGTAGTACATCAGTCCCCAACTTGTGGCTCGCGGGCTCAAGATCTCTGGATCGCCGCTGTCTGCTAACTCGGTGCTTTAGCGCCAGGTCTAGCAAACGGCTATGAAGAAAAGAACTCCAGATGGTGACGTTTGTGAGTTGCCCTGCACAGGAGAGCAGATCTGGATGTGCTTATAATGGCAGGAGAGGTGGTAAAGATGATATGGAAATTTAATTAGGATAAAAATATCCTTCTGTGTTTGCTGCTTGCCATGTCCAAATCTCTATATAATGTCTTTTTGAGCGCTCAGAACGAAATGAGGACTGTCCACAACGCAAGTGTCAGTATAACAGTTCGTCAAAGACATACATTTATTATTGTTTCAAGTTTTTATACATTTACAAAAAGGGGCTGGTTAGTCAATTAACATACAATTAAAAGCTGCTAGATTATTGGCTGTTCTAGTGTAAATATGATAATTATGATAATCATGATTAAAAGAGCTGAAGTTGCAGAATTATTGTTTATATTCTTGTGACCTAGTTGTCTTGCATAACTATAATGTAAACAACAGATATCTAATAGGACTTTTTGTACTTCATGCATTTGTTCCTTTACAAAGGCCTTTATGAAGGCCAGATTTCTTTAAAACGACTGATTATAACTGGCCTAGAAATATGTGAGCACAGGGTTTTTTAGCAAGTGAGATCTATCTAACTGTGAACTGTGAATACATATATGTGAATATACTTTGAATATATATGGAATACATATATATTTCCATGACAAAGATACATATGGTGAGCTGGAGATAGGGTGACACGATTAGTTAGAGGGGTGATGAAACTGGATGCAATAGTATGGTGGGAATGCTTCATGCTAGAATTACGAATGAGGGCAAAGTGGGAACCCCTATAAGGGAGAGGGGAACAAGAGGGTTCCTGTGGGGAAGCTATAGCTGTCGTTTAACTGGTAGACTGGGCTCTGGGTAACACTATGGCGGGGGAGGATGGGTGCGCTCGATGTGGTTCATAGCCATCTCTCAGAACTGAATGTGTCCCTCGAGGTCAAAAAGGTTGGGGATTAAAATGTAGTACATAGGCAAGCGGGATCTCCCAGGTGAGAGGTGGTGTTTGCTGATATCGCTCTTATTACTCATAGAATCTGGGGCCCCAGGAATGGGCCCCTCATCTCACATCCAGGAGTTGTTGAAATGAGACAACTCCTTTTAACTGATTAATGCCACTGCATAGCTTTATGTTAAATCCATAGGATCTGCAAGAAACACGTATGAAAAATAAATATTTGCAGTAGTTTGATTTAACTTTTATCTTTTTTTTTTTTCAGTCTTCGTGTGATAATGGTTCAAAGATACACAATTACCTTTTAGAATGGGATGAAGTAAGTTCGACACCATATTGTCCAACCTGGGACACAGTGTATTTCTTTTAATAATTTTTTCATGCGCTGGCTGCAGTGAGTGGTGTTGCATTTACGTTCACTGTATGAAACTGTTTTTCCTCTTGATTGATGACCGATTCACGTAGCAGTTCTGGGGTCAGCATGTACCGCTGTAGCACACTGCGCCTGGGTGTCCGTCTCCAGTAGGTGTACAATGCCAAAAATGATGTACGTCAGAGCGCACGTTCGCCCTGTCGGCACCATTGTAGTCTGTGGCCCTGTCTGCGCACACGTCCGAATTCTGTTTTGCGGAGGATTCGGACGTAAACCATGATGGGTTCACTGAACAGGTGCTAAAACGCAATGTGAAAGCACCGTAAGATTAAAATCCAATATTATGAGCATACGCCTTTTGAACCATTTGTTAATGATTCTTAGTCATGACTTAAGATATTATGGCTACATATTTATCGTGTGTACTGCAGCCTGAAATGTGGAATATCTGTTGATAGCCTGGTGTTTCGCTGCATTTTAATTAAGCCTTGGTCCCTTTAGATTCACAAACAATTCATGGGAATTACCACGAGAGGTGGTAAGTTCTCCTTCAATGGAAGTCTTCAAACAGAGGCTGGACAGACATCTGTCTGGGATGATTCAGAGAATCCTGCATTGAGCAGGGGGTTGGACCAGATGACCCAGGAGGTCCCTTCCAACTCTACCATTCTATGATTCTATGAATAGGAGCTGTACAGTACCATAAAGACTCAATGTGGCCGCAGCATCTTCCAGTGTAACTTCATTTAACTTTAAGGGATTTTACTGTAAATTCTGAGAAATTATCTCGGTCAATTATGTATAGTGTATAGTACAGCTTAAAGTTTTGATATGTTATATATTACCATTAATGTACTGCCTGAAAATACAAGGAGATGACAATGCATTTTCAAAGCTGTATTTTTAGTTGTGTGGGATTTACTTTGTCTTGTTTTCTACAAAATTGTTACATTTTGTTTCGAAATATTGATAAAGTTAAAAAGTTCTCTTACTATTGTACTAGTACATGCTATGAGTAAGACAAGTCAAAATGTCCCTGCTGACCTCTGTCCACTGATAAGAGCCTTTGGTGCCATTTAAAAATTGGAATTGGACCATGCAGCTTGGAAGAAGGTGGCTCAGTCTGATGAGTCCTATTTTGTATTTTTTTTTTCATATTCAAAGTTTTATTAGTTTCAAATTGACAAATATAAGTAAAATAAAGCATATAGCAATCCTATGTCAACAATATACAGTCATGGCCAAAAGTTTTGAGAATGACACAAATATTAATTTTTACAAAGTCTACTGCTTCACTTTTTCTAATGGCAATTTGCATATACTCCAGAATGTTATAAAGAGTGATCAGCTTAACAGCAATTACTTGCAAAGTCAATATTTGGCAAGAAAATGAACTTTATCCCCAAAACACTTTCAACATCATTGCAGTCCCTGGCCCAGCTAACCTCTTTTCAGTGATTGCTCCATTAACACAGGTGTGGGTGTTGATGAGGACATGGCTGGAGATCAATCTGTCATGATTAAGTAAGAATGACACCACTGGACACTTTAAAAGGAGGCTGGTGCTTGGCATCATTGTTTCTCTTCTGTTAACCATGGTTATCTCTAAAGAAACACGTGCAGTCATTATTGCAATGCACAAAAATGGCCTAACAGGGAAGAGTATCGCAGCTAGAAAGATTGCACCTCAGTCAACAATCTATCGCATCATCAAGAACTTCAAGGTTCCATTGTTGCCAAAAAGGCTTCAGGCGCCCAAGAAAGACCAGCAAGCGCCAGGACCGTCTCTTAAAAGTGTTTCAGCTGTGGGATCGGGCTACCAGCAGTGCAGAGCTTGCTCAGGAATGGCAGCAGGCAGGTGTGAGTGCATCTGCACGCACTGTGAGGCGGAGACTCTTGGAGCAAGGCCTGGTCTCAAGGAGGGCAGCAAAGAAGCCACTTCTCTCCAGAAAAAACATCATGGACAGACTGATATTCTGCAAAAGGTACAGGCAGTGGACTGCTGAGGACTGGGGTAAAGTTATTTTCTCTGATGAATCCCCTTTTCGATTGTTTGGGACATCAGGAAAACGCCTCATTCGGAGAAGACAAGGTGAGCGCTACCACCAGTCTTGTCTCATGCCAACTGTTAAGCATCCTGAAACCATTCATGTGTGGGGTTGCTTCTCAGCCAAGGGAATCGGCTCTCTCACAGTCTTGCCTAAAAACACAGCCATGAATAAAGAATGGTACCAGAATGTCCTCCAAGAGCAACTTCTCCCAAACCTCCAAGAGCAGTTTGGCGATCAACAATGCCTTTTCCAGCATGATGGACCCACTTGCCATAAAGCAAAGGTGATAACTAAATGGCTCAGGGAACAAAACATAGAGATTTTGGGTCCATGGCCTGGAAACTCCCCAGATCTTAATCCCATTGAGAACTTGTGGTCAATCATCAAGAGACGGGTGGACAAACAAAAACCTAAAAATTCTGACAAAATGAAAGCATTGATTGTGCAAGAATGGACTGCTATCAGTCAGGATTTGGTCCAGAAGTTGATTGAGAGCATGCCAGGGAGAATTGCAGAGGTCTTGAAGAAGGAGGATCAACACTGCAAATATTGACTTGCTGCATTAACTCATTCTAACTGTCAATATAAGCTTTTGTTACTCATATGTTTGCAATTATTATATTTCTGTCTGTGATAAAAACATCTGTCAAACACACATAAAAACCAGAGGGCAGCAGATCATGTGAAAATATAATATTTGTGTCATTCTCAAAACTTTTGGCCATGACTGTACAATAAACTACATGAACACCGGGAGTATAATTAGTATCAGGAATATAAAACCGCAATTCATAAATTGGAATGCAGAACACAAGTTGTGCAAGAATCCCCTTCTATCAAGTTATTAATGTCAAAATTCCCAGAGTTATCCGTTTCAGAAAGGAAGAAGAAAAGGAAAGGAGTCTGCAAGGGTTGGTTATCACAGCACAATTATAGTGCATTCCTGTTGAGGAAAATGGACGCCTCGGATGGAAGTAAAACGCAAAAAAACACACAAGTTGGATATAGGAGTACAGATGGGTGAACCCACCAGGAAATCTGTGTTACTGTTCGGATTCATCCCCCGAGCACCGATATTTATCGCGCTGTCATGTGCGTGACAGCGCGGCAAACACTGCTTCTAATCAGCGATAAAATCATTACCGCCTGTCAGAAAACCGCGGTTCCCGTGCTGTCAAATGACAGCATGAGCCTGAAGCTGAGATCGGAGGAAAAAAGCTTACCTCCGGTCACTGGTGTTGGCTGATGGGACTACTGCTCCTTTGCTGTAAATAAAATAATTTAAAAAAAAAAAAAAAACTGCGTGGGTTCCCCTGTATTTTTGATAGCCAGCCAGGCAAAACTGACAGCTGGGGGCTGCAACCCTCAGCATAATGGGCACTTAAATAATATTAGGCAAGGTGCTTTTAATGTAATTGATAATAGGGTATCTAATATATAAAGCTGAATGTATGTGTGTATGTATGGTATGTATGTGGGTATGTTTGTCCGGGATTGGAATCCGCACCGTCGCACTTACGGGCATGAAATTTTGCACGCCCGCACGTCTCGACCCCGAAAGAGTCCTAGGCTATGTTTTGAATCGAAATTTTAACCCCGCGCGTTCCAAATCGCCAAACAATTTTGGCCCTATCTACATAATGGGGAGAAAGCTGAATGCTTGTGTGTATGTCCGGCATAGGAATCTGCATTTACGGCATGAAATTTTGCACACCCGCACGTCTCGACCCCGGGAGCGTCATAGGCTAGGTTTTGAGTAGAAATTTTAACCCCGCGCATTCCAAATCGGCAAATAATTTTGGCTCGGGATAGGAATCTGCACCGTTGTACTTACGGGCATGAAATTTTGCATGCCCGCACATCTCAACCCCAGGAGCATCATAGGCTATGTGTTGAATGGAAATTTTAACCCCCGCACGTTCCAAATCGCCAAACAATTTTGGCCCTATCTACATAATGGGGAGAAAGCTGAATGCTTGTGTGTATGTCCGGCATAGGAATCTGCATTTACGGGCATGAAATTTTGCACACCCGCACGTCTCGACCCCGGGAGCTCATAGGCTAGGTTTTTAGTCGAAATTTTAACCCCGCGCATTCCAAATCGGCAAATAATTTTGGCCCGGATAGGAATCTGCACCGTTGTACTTACGGGCATGAAATTTTGCATGCCCGCACATCTCAACCCCAGGAGCATCATAGGCTATGTGTTGAATGGAAATTTTAACCCCCGCACGTTCCAAATCGCCAAACAATTTTGGCCCTATCTACATAATGGGGAGAAAGCTGAATGCTTGTGTGTATGTCCGGCATAGGAATCTGCATTTACGGGCATGAAATTTTGCACACCCGCACGTCTCGACCCCGGGAGCGTCATAGGCTAGGTTTTGAGTCGAAATTTTAACCCCGCGCATTCCAAATCGGCAAATAATTTTGGCCCGGGATAGGAATCTGCACCGTTGTACTTACGGGCATGAAATTTTGCATGCCCGCACATCTCAACCCCAGGAGCATCATAGGCTATGTGTTGAATGGAAATTTTAACCCCCGCACGTTCCAAATCAGCAAACTATTTTGGCCCTATCTACATAATGGGGAGAAAGCTGAATACTTGTATATAGATATAATCATTACAATTTGTTATAACTAACCGTAGTTAGGTACTATGCCCGGGCAGCGCCGGGCTCTTCAGCTAGTATATTATAAATGTGCTTTTTTGTTGAGTTAATTTCAATTTTGATTCAATATTCTCTTTATTTTCATCAGGGTAAAGGATGTCAAGAATTCTGCCAATGTTACTATGGGCTTCAGAGACAGTTTAGAGTAACAAAATTGTCTCCAGCAATGGGCTACACCTTCAGACTTGCTGCAAAAAATGACATGGGCATGAGGTAAGGACCTGTCCATACAGAATAATGCAGATGCTCTTCCAGGTCCTCGCTGTGCTCATAGGTGAATGTTTCCCTTTTTTTATTTCCTTTCTCAGCGGTTTTAGTGAAGAAGTTCTGTTCTACACCTCAGGCAGTGCTCCGACAGTGCCAGCGAGTCCGATACTCATTAAGGCTGGAATTAGCTGGCTGTCACTGCAGTGGACTAAACCCTCAGGTACACCGTCTGATGAAGGGATTTCTTATATTTTGGAAATGGAAGACGAAACCTCGGTATGTTTCAGTAAGAAAAAAAATTACTAATCTGATTAATAGAAGTAATTTAGGAAATATATATAAAATAAAGGCTTTTAAAGTTATCCTAATGACATTAAGGGTTTGTCTGATAGTTCGGGGGGGGGGGAGCTGTTAATATTGTTTGGTGTTCTGTCTAATCGGATTTACTGTATAAACCTGCTGTGTTGTACTATTTTGTATGCTTGAAGAAGACCTGTGACCGGTCGAAACGTCGCATCCTGTGTATGGCAGAATCAAGATATGTTGAAGTCCATCACCTGCTGGACACTGGCTAATACAGGGGGCAGATATACAGCATTATAGAATACTATTAGCAAATATGTCCACAGTCACATTACAGGTGCATATAAACCACTGAATGGTTCTATCAAAAATCCACATTTGACATGGACAGGATGGAGGGTTCAGTACATAAAACAATATAAATCATATAAGAAAAAATGTACTTAGAGAACTATATATAATATATACCAATATTTTTTACTGAAAATTACCTATAAAAACATATTAAAACAATGGGAAGCACCTAGGTGGCTCCACAACCAGCATAAATAGCTCAGTAAGAGGTATCAGTATAGTCACTGGTGAAATATATTTAAATATACATACCGTATATACTCGAGTATAAGCCGACCCCCCTAATTTTGCCACAATAAACTGGGAAAACTTACTGACTTGAGTATAAGCCTAGGGTGGAAAATGAGATTATGCCCTATATGCTGCCCATGTATTATGCCCCCATAGATGCTCCATAGATTGTGCCCCCATAGATGCTCCACAGATTGTGCCCCCATAGATGATCCATAGATTGTGCCCCATAGATGCTCCATAGATTATGCCCCCATAGATGCTTCACAGATTGTGCCCCCATAGATGCTTCACAGATTGTGCCCCCATAGATGCTCCATAGATTGTGCCCCCATAGATGCTCCATAGATTATGCCCCCATAGATTATGCCCCCATAGATGCTCCATAGTGTGCCCCCATAGATGCTCCATAGATTGTGCCCCCATAGATGCTCCATAGATTGTGCCCCCATAGATGCTCCATAGATTGTGCCCCCATAGATGCTCCATAGATTGTGCCCCATAGATGCTCCATAGATTGTGCCCCCATAGATGCTCCATAGATTGTGCCCCCATAGATGCTCCATAGATTGTGCCCCCATAGATGCTCCATAGATTGTGCCCCATAGATGCTCCATAGATTGTGCCCCCATAGATGCTCCATAGATTATGCCCCCATAGATTATGCCCCATAGATTATGCCCCCATAGATGCTCCATAGATTGTGCCCCCATAGATGCTCCATAGATTGTGCCCCCATAGATGTTCCATAGATTGTGCCCCCATAGATGCTCCATAGATTGTGCCCCCATAGATGCTCCATAGATTGTGCCCCCATAGATGCTCCATAGATTATGCCCCCATAGATTATGCCCCCATAGATTATGCCCCATAGATGCTCCATAGATTGTGCCCCCATAGATGCTCCATAGATTGTGCCCCCATAGATGCTCCATAGATTGTGCCCCCATAGATGCTCCATAGATTGTGCCCCCATAGATGCTCCATAGATTGTGCCCCCATAGATGCTCCATAGATTGTGCCCCCATAGATGCTCCATAGATTGTGCCCCCATAGATGCTCCATAGATTGTGCCCCCATAGATGCTCCATAGATTGTGCCCCATAGATGCTCCATAGATTGTGCCCCCATAGATGATGCTCCATAGATTGTGCCCCCATAGATTGTGCCCCCATAGATGCTCCATAGATTGTGCCCCCATAGATGCTCCACAGATTGTGCCCCCGTTGATGCTCCATAGATTGTGCCCCCATAGATTATGCCCCCATATATGATCCATAGATTGTGCCCCCATAGATTATGCTCCATAGTATAGGCCTCAATTGCTGCTGCAACCGAAAAACAAAAAATGACATACTCATCTCTCGTTGCTGGGGGCCAGGTGCCGGTGTCCTGAGCAGGCGGGGACACCGGCGCGCTATGGGGGACAGGTGCCGGTGTCACCGCTTGCTCAGGGCCCCGGCACCTGAGACATTTACGTGTCACCGGGTTCACCGCTGCTCGCCGCTGTCTTCCGGGTCCTCCAGCAGTGAATGATCAGGCAGAGGGCGCGGCGCGCAGTAACCACGTCATCGCGCCCTCTGCCTGAACATCGCAGCAAGAGGACCCGAGGACACAGCGGAACGGGACAGGTAAATATCGCTTATACTCACCCTTCCGCCGGCGCGTCTCTGCCCTGCTCTTCTCCCACGGTCCCGGCGCCAGTGTTCAGCGGTCACATGTTACCGCTCATTAAAGTCATGAATATGTGCATATTCATGACTTTAATGAGCGGTACCAGCTGACCGCTGAACACAGGCGCCTGGACCGTGGGAGAAGAGCAGGGCAGAGACGTGCCGGCGGAGGGGTGAGTATATAGGACAGCTGCGCTCCCCCGCCGACCCCCTGGTATATGACTCGAATATAAGCCGAGAGGGGGACTTTCAGCCCTAAAAAATGGGCTGAAAATCTCGGCTTATATTCGAGTATATACGGTAGTTTAAATCACATAGTGTTAATAAACAGTGGATCCAAAAGGATAAAACAACACAAGAAGACAGATGCTGAAACGTACCTTGGTGTTTTTACTGGGTTTAGCACCGCAATCCTGCACGGGTATTAACCCCTTAACGGCCACCGATACACATTAAAACGGCGGCAGCTAAGGATACTTAGTCCCTGATCGGGAATAAGGCTGTAGCGCCCCCCCAGAGTCGGATTGTCCTGTCCCCGATCACATGATCTTCGTTATTTAGTGAATAACGGCAATAAAAACAAATATAATAGTGTGCCTGCTGTTGCAATGATTTCTCTCTCTTCGGACATGATATACGTATCAGATCCTGCCATGTTTTTTCTTTTTGGTGGAAACATGCGGGCAGGGACTTGAGCATGTCACTCGAGCACCCCTAATACTCGGTGCATACCCAAGCACCTGATGCAAACTGGTGTAGCAAACATATTCAGTATGAAGACCTAATGTTATCACATTCTGTATTGTACCTGTGTGTTCAAAATGCTCACTATACTCCTGGATAAAATCCTTGAGGGGTGTGGTTTCCAAAATGGTGTCACTTGTGGAGGGTTTCCACAATTTAGGCACATCAGGGGCTCTTCAAACACGACATGGCATCAACTAACTATTCCATTAAATTTTACATTCAAAAAGTCAAACTGTGCTCCTTCCCTTCCAAGCCCTGCCGTGCGCCCAAACAGTAGATTTCCCTCACAAATAAGGCATCAGTGTGCTCACCAGAAATTGCACAACACATTTTGCTGTTCATTTTCTCCTGTTACCCTTGTGAAAATAAAAAAAAGTTTGGGTCTAAAGTAAATTTTTTGTGAAAAAAAATTAAATGTTCATTTTTTCCTTCCACATTGCTTCAGTTCCTGTGAAGCACCTGAAGGGTTAATAAACTTCTTGACTGTGGTTTTGAGCACCTCAAGGGGTGCAGTTTTTAGAATGGTGTCACTTTTGGGTATTTTCTATCATATAGACCCCCCCAAATCAAATGAAAGGTGGTCCCTAAAAAAATTGGTTTTGTAAATTTTGTTGGAAAATTTAGTAATCGCTGGTCAACTTTTAACCCATATAACTTCCTAACAAAAAAAAGTGTCTCAAAAATGTTTCTGTTGTAAAGTAGATGTGGGAAATGTTATTTGTCAAATATTTTGTGTGACATATCTCTGATTTAAGGACATACAAATTAAAATTTAGAAAATTGCACAATTTTCAAAATTTTTGCCAAATTTCCATTTTTTTTCCACAAGTAAACGCAAGCTTTATTGAATGATTTTTTACCACTATCCTGAAGTGCAACATGTCATGAAAAAAAAGTCTCAGAATCAGTGGGATCCGTTGAAGCGTTCCAGAGTTATTACAGTGACAGTAGTGAGAATAGTAAAAATTTGGCTTGGTCATTAGTCAAAATTTGCTCTGTCACTAAGGGTTAAGTTACTTTTATCCATTTGAATATACTGTTGTTACACTGTGATTAAACTATGTTTATCTAAATATATGTCATTGGCAGTTACTAGTTAGGCATTACACCAGTGACTGTACTGATACCTGTTACTGAGCTATTTATGCAGGTTGTGGTGCCACCTAGTGGCTTCCCATTGTTTTCATATGTTTTTATAGGTAATTGTGTAAATTTCAATAAAGATATTGGTATATGTCTGTCCATTGTTTGTCAGAATGGTGTCTGCTTTGGTTGAATATGTAACCACAGCAGCCATACACTCTAGAGAGGGCAAAAACTACAGAAATCTTCTCGGGACCCAGTAGTCCTTACAATAGGAGTGGCAGGTACAGTAGGGGGATGGCTACTTCTTTACTTAGCACCATTTCTAGTGTCTTATTTTTTGTTGTAAATTAAGGGTTATATATTGCGTTGCTTTGTGCAAGCAGCGTTCCAAAGTACCTTCCAACATGTGAATATTTAATGTGCATAGGTAATTATCTTGGCTTTATAACATCCCTAAGGTTATGTTTAAATGTTGCTTTTTGCTGCTTTTTTTTGCAGCCAAAACCTGATCTTGTGGCAATAAAAAAAAAAAGCTGCAGACAAAAAGCAGGTTTTGCTGCGTTTTCAAAAAGCAGAAACACCACAAGGAAAACAGCCATGTAGTCTCATACAATTAAAGCTTTATTAATGCAAATATAAAAAAGATATAAAACAGGACAAATGGCAGGGGAAAAGCGATACAATATGTGGTCCACCCATGAATGCACATGAGAAAAAAGGCCCTAGTCAAAAGCCTACTCCTGGAATATATAGCACAAACAAGCCAAGAATAACAGAATAATATTCAGCTGCACTGGCAACATTGATTAGAAATAGATAGTATGCCTAGTGTAAGAAATCAAGCAGCGTTAGCTATAATAGCATCACTAATGGCTGAAAAGCAGCATATGGACATCATCATCATCATATATAAAAATATAACAGGTAAGTGCCATATAATAGAATTTACATATGTGCCATATATCAGGTAAGCACCATGCCTGACGTTTCCTGCTCCTGCTTTTAGGTAACTTCAGCACTGATCGTTATTTTTCTATATGTATGTGCATCTTCATTGCTCCATTGGATAGTTCTGCCTGGCATCAAGATCATTAGTATGTTAAGCGATATGTCTTGTTTCTGTATTAATGACATGGTACTTACCTGATATATGGCACATATGTAAATTCTTTTATATGGTACTTACCTGTTATATTTTTATATATGATGATGATGTCCATATGCTGCTTTTCAGCCATTAGTGATGCTATTATAGCTAACGCTGCTTGATTTCTTACACTAGGCATACTATCTATTTCTAATCAATGTTACCAGTGCAGCTGAATATTATTCTGTTATTCTTGGCTTGTTTGTGCTATATATTCCAGGAGTAGGCTTTTGCCTAGGGCCCTTTTTTTCTCATGTGCATTCATGGGTGGACCACATATTGTATCGCTTTGCCCCTGCCATTTGTCCTGTTTTTATATCATTTTTATATTTGCATTAATAAAGCTTTAATTGTATGAGACTACATGGCTGTTTTCCTTGTGGTGTTTCTGTATACTGTACAGTTGGTCTCTTACATTGTCCTATATATGCATGCTCAGTGACTAGTAGAACTTACCATACGGATAAATTTGTCTTTTTGCATGTAATATGGTTTTTACAAACTTTGTGTTTTCAAAAAGCAGCAGTTTTTCAATTCAGTCAGGGAAAAAAAATAACAAGCGCGTGCAAGAGATTTCTGACATCTCATAGCCTTTGCTGGTACTGTAAAAGGCAGCTTTTAATTTGCACTAAAAAAAAAATAGCAAAAAAAGCCTAAGGGTATGTGCACACGTTGCGGATTTAGATGCGTATCCGCAGCGTTTTTGGACGCGCGGATTCGCATCAAATCCACAGTGTAGTGCACATCCAATGTAAGTCTATGGGAAATGGAGATTTGTTGTGCACATGCTGCGGAAAAAACGCGCGGATTCGCAGCGTTTTATTTTCCGCAGCATGTCAATTCTTTGTGCGGATCTGCAGCGTTTCTGCACCCATTGACTTGCATTGAGTCGGGCACATCCGCAGCAAAACTGCGGGTCAAAAAGATCTGCGGATTTGCTGCGGATGAAATGCTGCAGATCAGGAGGAGGGAAGTGTGTGGGCGGTGACTGTGTGCGTGTATGGTGTGTGCGGGGCACTGCGTGTATGTGTGTGTGTGCTGGTGTGTGCGTGTCTGTGTAAGCAGCCATTGTCTGATGGGACTACTGCTCCCATCCGGTAATGAATGCTCACAGTGACAGCATTGCCGATGATGGGAAAGTAGACACATCAGACAATGGCTGTGATCAGTAGTAAAAAAAAAAAACATACATATAACATACAACACATAATATAGAGTACATACTCACCAATCACCTAGTCCCCAACGCCCTCGTCTCCTTTAATAAAAATAAAATAAAAAAACAACCTATACATTACCTTTCCGCTGTAGTCCAGTTATTAACAAGTGTCCCACGACGATCTCCGGTGTAGAACACTGACATTGGGTGATGTCAGTGCTCTACAGGGGCCCTTCAATGAACTGACAGCGGAGGTAATCCTCCGCGATGTATATCCCTCCGCCGCTGCTGGGAGAAAGGTCACTTAAGTTCATTCTCTCACCGGCAGCGCTGTATGAGAAAATTCACACGCAGCATTGCCGGAAAGTGAGAGAATGAACTCTGGTAACCTCTTCAGTGATGCACTGCAGGAGGATTATCTCCTGTCAATTCATCACTGGGAGGCCCTATAGATCAGTGACATCACCTGATCGTCGTGGGACTCTCGTTATTAATTGGACTGCGTCGGACAGGGAGTATACGGTTGGTTTATTTTACTTTTTATTACTGGAGACCGAGAGCGTCGCGTGGATTAGGCGTGCAATAAAAATATGAAAACCGTTTCATGTTTTATTTCATTAAAATACTTTATTCTTATATGTATGTAGATTTTTAACCCTTTCATACTATAAGATTAATAATGGATAGGTGTCTTATTGACGCCTCTCCATTATTAACCGGGCTTAATGTCACATTACAATACAAAGGTGACATTAACCCCTTATTACCCCATATGCCACTGCTACACGGCAGTTGGAAGAGGGGGGCTAAGTGTGCTATTTCTGGGGCGGCAGCGGACTAGTGTTTGAAACAAGGAAGGGGCAAATATCCATGGCCCCTTCCTAGTCTATGAATATCAGCTTGCTGCTGTCTGCATATCCTTTCTGGCTATTAATTATAGGGGGACCCCGCTTAATTTTTTTTGGGGGGCCCCCTATTTTAATAGCCAGTAAAGGCTATGTGGACAGCTGCGGGGTGATATTCTTAGCCTGGGAAGGGGCCATGGGTATTACCCCCTTCCCAGTCTATAGGCATCGGCCCCAGTCGCTGGCTTTCACTCTCTGGACTTGAAACATGCGTGGGAGCCCACTCAATTTTTTTTTCCATTTTTTTTTTTTTTTAAATAGTTTAAGGCCGGGGTCACACTTTACGAGAAACTCGCACCTCGGCACTTGGAACCGGAGTGTGCAGCTGCATGTATTTCTATGCAGCTGAACACTCCGGTCCGAGTGCCGGCGGTAGTGTCGGGTATTGAGGTGCGAGACTCGTGAGAGTTTCTCGCAAGTGTGACCCCAGCCTAACGCAGACTTTTTTCTATCTATAGATATATCTAAAAAAAATGACGGCAGCACTCCAAGGTATAAGGTATTAATGGTTTATTGGCCCATATGCGACATTTCGGTCCTAGGTGTGGACCTTTCTTAAGGCTTGCCTTGGAGTGCTGCCTTCATTTTTTTTGGATCATAGACAGATATAGCTATAGACAGATAGATATACAGTACAGACCAAACGTTTGGACACACCTTCTCATTCAAAGATTTTTCTGTATTTTCATGACTATGAAAATTGTACATTCACACTGAAGGCATCAAAACTATGAATTATCACATGTGGAATTATATACTTAACAAAAAAGTGTGTAACAACTGAAATTATGTCTTATATTCTAGGTTCTTCAAAGTAGCCACCTTTTGCTTTGATTACTGCTTTGCACACTCTAGCCATTCTCTTGATGAGCTTCAAGAGGTAGTCACTGGGAATGGTTTTCACTTCACAGGTGTGCCCTGTCAGGTTTAATAAGTGGGATTTCTGGCCTTATAAATGGGGTTGGTACCATCAGTTGTGTTGTGCAGAAATCTGGTGGATACACAGCTGATAGTCCCCTACTGAATAGACTGTTAGAATGTGTATTATGGCAAGAAAAAAGCAGCTAAGTAAAGAAAAACGAGTGGCCATCATTACTTTAAGAAATGAAGGTCAGTCAGTCCGAAAAATTGGGAAAACTTTGAAAGTGTCCCCAAGTGCAGTTGCAAAAACCATCAAACGCTACAAAGAAACTGGCTCACATGAGGACCGCCACAGGAAAGGAAGACCAAGAGTCACCTCTGCTTCTGAGGATAAGTTTATCCGAGTCACCAGCCTCAGAAATCGCAGGTTTACAGCAGCTCAGATTAGAGACCAGGTCAATGCCACACAGAGTTCTAGCAGCAGACACATCTCTACAACAACTGTTAAGAGGAGACTTTGTGCAGCAGGCCTTCATGGTTAAATAGCTGCTAGGAAACCTCTGCTAAGGACAGACAACAAGCAGAAGAGACTTGTTTGGGCTAAAGAACACAAGTAGTAGATGTTAGACCAGTGGAAATCTGTGCTTTGGTCTGATGAGTCCAAATTTGAGATCTTTGGTTCCAACCACCGTGTCTTTGTGCAACGCAGAAAAGGTGAACGGATGGACTCTACATGCCTGGTTCCCACCGTGAAGCATGGAGGAGGAGGTGTTATGGTGTGGGGGTGCTTTGCTGGTGACACTGTTGGGGATTTATTCAAAATTGAAGGCATACTGAACCAGCATGGCTATCACAGCATCTTGCAGAGGCATGCTATTCCATCCGGTTTGCGTTTAGATGGACCATCATTTATTTCAGCTGCAGATGAAGGAAGAGAGACACAGTATTCATTACTGATGGGTAGGCGGAGCCCCAGATCAGAATGTTACCTCAGATCAAAAGAGTGATGACTGGCTGGCCCCTCCAGCTCGGGCTCCTCCTACTCAGCTCCAGTCTAAGATTTGAGGTCCAGAGGATGGTCGCTGCTAATGCAGCTCCTCAGAAGATTTTATTATTTTAATATTCGGACAGGAGACTTGGATCACTAGTTGGTCTAGAGGTCTCAGGGGTATCAGCGCTGCTGTACCCCAACCTCTCCCTTGGCGGATCTGTATTTACTCAAAGTCCCTGCAGAATCCTTGCCGGCCCTGGGGGATGAGGAGAGCTTCTCTGGCGGGAACGCAAACCACACGTGCGGTCACTGCGTTCTTCGCCCTGGGGGGAAGCATGGGCACTGCGCCAGAAACCCCTGAGGGTCCCTGTGGCGCCTTGGCTGGTGAGTACTCCACACAAATTTTAATAATAATTATGTGTGAGTGCTTTAGCGTCTGAATGAGCAGCGCTATTACTAATGTCAGTATGCTTCAGCGCTGCTGTGCCAGCGTTACTACATGTAATGTCAGTATGCTTCAGCGCTGCTGTGACAGCGCTACTACATGTAATGTCAGTATGCTTCAGCGCTGCTGTGACAGCGCTACTACATGTAATGTCAGTATGCTTCAGCGCTGCTGTGACAGCGCTAATACATGTAATGTCAGTATGCTTCAGCGCTGCTGTGACAGCGCTACTACATGTAATGTCAGTATGCTTCAGCGCTGCTGTGACAGCGCTACTACATGAAGATGTGGTGATTTTTTGTCCGCAGGCAGATAGCTGCAGGACAGAGAGGGAGCAGGAGCGGGGAGAGTTCGCGCTCATTATTTGAGCTAGCAGGGGCGTGGCCTATCTATCCCGGTCTTTTGAGCAGGAAGACGCGCGCTCTGGCTTTTCTCCTGCGACCCCCTCACTGTGGCGGCCATTACTCAGGCTCCTGGGCTCCTCGGACCGCTCCCCTCCTCATATAGACACCACGGCCAGCTGGGTGAGTGCGGATTCCTCACCCCGCAGCGCAGCGATCGCTATCCTGCAGCTGCAGTCTCATCAGAGACATAAAAATTGGCTGGGGCTCACAAATATATATATATATTTTGGTGAGTTTGCAATATTAACCCCTTTGAGGGTTATTTCTACCTGCTAAATTTGCTGACTGAATACCGCTGGGGTAACTCTGCTTGGTGGAGCGTTAACCCTTCAGCGTTTGAAAAAAAAAAAAAAAAAAAAACGCATAGTTTTTTGCTGGTATTACCGCTTTGACCTGCTCATACAGGTGAGACATGTCTGAACAGAGTTCAGATGCCGCGGATCACGTCCCAGTGCCATTGCGGCAGTCAGATACGCAGACCTCCACAGCGTCTAGCGCTGCGGTCGACAGCGGTGGAAAATTGGATGATATCGCTCGATCGATTAATAACTTATCTGACCTTTTAGGTCAATATGTGTCTGCTAATTCCTCTCAGAGGAAGCGACGCAGGCCGTTACCGGCCTCTACACGGAGCGAGTCAGATGTATCTGATATTGGGCAGAGTTCCCCTTTAAATTCGGATGGAGAAATATCCGATTCAGATGCGGACGAACCGCAGGGGCGTTCCTCTATGACGAAGCGTACGGAGGCATTAATTGAAGCCATGAGAGATATACTACAGTTACCGGAGGAGGTAACTAGTCGTCCTGGTAAATCAGCACGCATGTTCCAGGAGTCCCGTGCTTCGCGCACAACATTGCCAGCTCTGGATGAGCTTAATGGTGTAATAGAGGAGGAACGTCTATGTCCAGATAAGCGTTTTCATGGAACGCATTTCTTTGATACACTTTATCCTTGCTCTACGGAGTTAAAGGCTAATTGGACTTCTGCTCCTGAAGTGGATGTGTCTTTGTCTCAGCTTAGTAAATCCTCTCTACTCCCTATTAAGGGAAAAGCGAGCTTACAGGAGCCTTTGGATAGAAAGGCAGAATTGGCGGCAAAAGCAAGCTATGAGGCTGCGGGTCATGGATTTCGAGCAGTGCTAGGATCCATGTGTGCTGCTAGAGCTTCTCTAAGCTGGTTGGCACGTCTGAAGACGGAGCTGCAAAATGAATCTCCGTTATCTGAGATACGGGAAACTTGTGAATGGTTAGAAACGGCAGCCTGTTATATCTTTGATGCCGGTCTGGATACGGCATCTCTGCTGGCCAAAGCGCAAGCTTCAGCGGTCACAGTCAGAAGAGCTTTATGGCTCAGACAGTGGGCCGGGGACGCAGTTTCCAAACAAGGGTTGTTGGCCTTACCTTACAAGGGTGGCCATCTTTTTGGATCCGACCTCACAGAGCTGATTTCCAAGGCTAAGGCGAAGGAATCAGCATTACCACAGCGAAGGGCCATGGCCTCGGTGTCCAGTAAGCCTGGTGTTTATAGTGGTCGGCGGTCCTTTCGGGGCCGAGGACGATCTAGTCACTCCTCGTGGGGATCGGGTCGTCCTTCTTTCTCAGGAAAGAAATCCTCTCAGAAAACTCGTACTCCCTGGAAGCAGAGTTTCCGCCAGAACAAGCGGGAACTTGACAAGAAAACCGCAAAGTCGGATTGACGCCAGGGGTCCACTCGAGGATTCTCGAGTGGGGGGTCGCCTGCTTCTTTTCAAGGAGACTTGGATGGCTCGCGTTCCAGATTCCTGGGTAACGCGGATAGTGTCGGCAGGCTATTTCATAGAGTTTGCTTCTCAACCCCCAAATGTTTTTTGTCAATCTCGCGTTCCGTCGGAACCCGAGCTTGTTGTCGCTCTACAGCGAGAGGTCGAATCGCTACTACAAAAGGGTGTAGTGATACCGGTTCCGTCAGAGGACCGAGGGAAAGGTTTTTATTCCAACCTTTTTATAGTTCCCAAAAAGGAGAACAAATTTCGCCCGATTCTGGATCTCAAGCGATTGAACCGGCATGTCCATGCCCGGAAATTTCGCATGGAGTCGCTTCGTTCCGTTGTGGCAGCTCTGTCACAGAACGATTTTCTGGTGTCAATCGACATTCGCGACGCCTATTTGCATATTCCCATCGGAAAGGCTCATCAGCGCTTTCTTCGATTTGCCATAGGTCAGAATCATTACCAGTTCGTGGCTCTGCCGTTCGGCTTAGCCTCAGCGCCAAGGGTCTTACAAAAATTCTGGCGCCCCTCATGGCACTCCTTCGAAGACAGGGGATTATGATTCTCCCTTATCTGGACGATCTTTTGATCGTGGCTTCCTCGGAGGAGGAGGCGTTGACGGCTCGGGATTTGTCTCTTCAGTTTCTGAGAGACTTCGGTTGGCTGGTCAATTGGGAGAAGTCGTCCCTGGAACCATCGAGGACAATTCTCTTTTTGGGAATGCATCTCGACACGTTTCGGTCGGTAGTTTCCCTACCACCAGACAAACAGTCATGTCTTCTTCGACATGTACAGATTATGACATCCTCAACGGCAATGTCTCTACGGAAGTGTATGCGTCTTCTGGGACTGATGGTGGCGTCCATGGAGGCAATTCCTTTTGCCCAGTTCCACTCCAGGACTCTTCAAAGGTTCATCTTGAGTCGATGGAATCAGTCGCAATCGCTGGATTGCAGTGTCACCATTTCTCGCGCGGTGCGGGATTCTCTAGAATGGTGGTTACGTCCAGGGGCATTCTCCCTGGGGAAGTCTTTCCTCCCTCTGAAGTGGTCAGTCATAACCACCGATGCCAGCCTGATGGGCTGGGGGGGTGTTTGGAACAATCTCTGGATTCAGGGGTTTGGTCACCGGAAGAGTCTGTGCTTCCGATCAACATCCTGGAATTGAGGGCGATTTTCCTTTGCCTCCAACATTGGACGGTCCCTTTGAGCGGTCTGCCAGTCCGTGTGCAGACAGACAATGCGACGGCTGTCGCGTATATCAATCACCAAGGTGGGACAAGGAGTTCCAGACTCATGGTAGAGGTGTCCCGAATTCTGATTTGGGCAGAGGCCAATGTACCAGCCATTTCGGCGATTCACATTCCAGGGGTTCAGAATATTACAGCGGACTTTCTCAGTCGCAGAAGGATGGATCCCGGGGAATGGAGCCTCCACCCGGAAGTCTTTGCACTACTGTGCTCTCGCTGGGGAACCCCCCAAGTGGATTTGATGGCATCCAGGTCCAATGCCAAGTTACCGACATTCATGTCCAGGTACAAGGACCCGAAGGCGGTGGCGGTGGATGCTCTAGTGGCTCAGTGGGATCAGTTCGAGCTGATCTATGTTTTCCCGCCGATATCCTTACTTCCTCTAGTGCTGCGTCGGATCAGACTAGAGAAAATTCCAGCTATTCTGATAGCTCCAGACTGGCCAAGAAGGGTGTGGTTCTCGACAATAATGTCGCTGTTGGCGGCACCTCCGTTTCCACTCCCTCTTCAACCGGACTTGTTGACTCAGGGGCCCATTTGTCATCCGGACTTGATGTCCCTGCGTTTGACGGCGTGGCTCTTGAGACCGAAATCTTGACCCGTAGAGGTTTTTCAGCCGAGGTCATTGCTACCCTTCGTGCTGCAAGATGTCCGGCTACTTCTAGGATTTACCACAAAATTTGGGAAACCTTCTTTTCGTGGTGTTTGGGGTCTTCTCGGAACCCGAGAAAATTTTCCATTCCCAACCTGTTGGCTTTTCTGCAGCATGGGCTAGACAAGGGTTTGGCAGTTAGCACTCTGAAAGGTCAGATTTCTGCTCTGTCCTTATTGTTCCGGAGAACCATTGCTTCAAATAGAGACGTGCTCTCCTTTTTCCGAGGTATCTCTCGTAAGTTTCCGCCGCGGAAGGCACCCGTGTCTCCTTGGCGGCTCAACCTTGTTTTGGAGGCTCTTCAGCATAAACTTTTTGAACCTATGGTTTCTGCTAGCCTTTCTTTACTTTCTTGGAAGGTGGCTTTCCTTGTTGCAGTCACTTCCTTGAGGAGAGTTTCTGAATTGGCAGCTCTTTCTTGCTCGCCTCCTTTTCTGGAGTTTTTTCCGGATCGTGTAGTGCTTCGCACTCGGGGTGATTTTTTGCCTAAAGTGGTGTCACAATTTCATGTTAACCAGGATATTGTGTTGCCTTCACTCTGTCCGGATCCGAAGAATACGAAAGAGCGAGATTTACACACATTGGATTTAGTGCGGGCCTTGAAGTTTTATCTATTTATTACTCAAGGTTTTCGTAAGACGGACTCCCTGTTTGTGGTTCCGGCAGGTCGTCGGCGTGGTCAACGAGCTTCCAAGGGTTCTATAGCTCGTTGGATCCGGTCAGCTATTTTGGAAGCTTACCGTCTTCGGGGTGAATCTTGCCCGATTAAGATTCGAGCCCATTCCACGAGAGCTGTGGCTTCATCGTGGGCTTTTCATCAAGGTGCTTCGGCAGTGCAGCTTTGCCGAGCGGCGACTTGGCGCTCTGTCCACACGTTTACAAGGTTTTATAAAGTGGACGTCAGTGCTTCCGCTGATGCAGCCCTCGGACGTAGGGTCCTGCAGGCAGCTGTAGTTTAAAGTTCTGGATGAACTTGTGTTTAGCGCTGGTTGCGTTTTGTTGTTAAGGTTGTTGGGTTTCTGCCTTTTGTTGGTTTTTTCCCACCCTTATTTTTGAACTGCTTTGGGACGTCCCATCAGTAATGAATACTGTGGCTCTCTTCCTTCATCTGCAGCTGAAACACGGATTTTGGTAAAGACTTACCTGTAAAATCCTTTTCAGCGAAGGAAGGAAGAGAGACACAGCACCCTCCCACGGCAGAAGTGTGTTGATGTTTTCAGATGCAGCGTGACCCTTATCTGATAGCGATTATCTGGGCTGAGGTCAGCGCGCTAAGGCTCTGTTCCAGCATCGCCAGCTCATCGCAGTAGTCAGGTTCCGTGAGTAGTACCTGGAACTCTGTGGTTTTTGGCTTTCTTTGCATGCATAACCTGTATCCTTGTGTTTTTTCTCTGAAGTTCCTTCAGAAGGGGTTATGTTGCTCCGCTGGTGATCTTGGCTCTTTTCCTAAAAGCTTTGATACGACTGGAGCTGAGTAGGAGGAGCCCGAGCTGGAGGGGCCAGCCAGTCATCACTCTTTTGATCTGAGGTAACATCCTGATCTGGGGCTCCGCCTACCCATCAGTAATGAATACTGTGTCTCTCTTCCTTCCTTCGCTGAAAAGGATTTTACAGGTAAGTCTTTACCAAAATCCGTGTTTTTCAACAGGACAATGACCCCAAACACACCTCCAGGCTGTGTAAGGGCTATTTGATCAAGAAGGAGAATGATGGGGTGCTACGCCAGATGACCTGACCTCCACAGTCACCAGACCTGAACCCAATCGAGATGGTTTGGGGTGAGCTGGACCGCAGAGTGAAGGCAAAAGGGCCAACAAGTGCTAAGCATCTCTGGGAACTCCTTCAAGATTGTTGGAAGACCATTTCCGGTGACTACCTCTTGAAGCTCATCAAGAGAATGCCAAGATTGTGCAAAGCAGTAATCAAAGCAAAAGGTGGCTACTTTGAAGAACCTAGAAAATAAGACATATTTTCAGTTATTACACACTTTTTTGTTAAGTCTATAATTCCACATGTGTTAATTCATAGTTTTGATGCCTTCAGTGTGAATGTGCAATTTTCATAGTCATGAAAATACAGAAAAATCTTTGAATGAGAAGGTGTGTCCAAACTTTTGGTCTGTACTGTATCTATAGATAGATAGATAGATATGTCGATAGATAGATACATCTATAGATAGATGTATAGATCTATCCCATATCTATCTATAGATCTATCCCATATCTATCTATAGATCTATCCCATATATATCGATCTATCATCTATCTCATTCCTTCTATCAATCATCTATATCTATCTATCCCATATCTATCTATAGATGCATAGATATATCTATAGATAGATACATCTATGCATCTATAGATATATCTATGTATCTATAGATATATCTATGTATCTATGGATATATCTATGTATCTATGGATATATCTATGTATCTATGGATATATCTATGTATCTATGGATATATCTATGGATATATCTATGTATCTATGGATATATCTATGTATCTATGGATAGATATGGGATAGATAGATAGATATAGAATGATTGATAGAAGGAATGAGATAGATGGATAATAGATAGATGATAGATCGATATATATGGGATAGATCTATAGATAGATAGATATGGGATAGATCTTAGATATATCTATCCGATATCTATCTATCGATCTATCTACCCCATATCTATCTATTATCTATCTATCCGTCTATCTATCTGTGTGTGTAATGGAGTGTGGGTTGGACAAGAAATGACATCACAAATCTTTTTTTTTTTTGTTAAATAACATATCTTTATATAGCTTACAAAAACGCTTACAAATCCGCATTAAAATCTGCATCAAATCCGCATCTGCGTTTCCTGCCAAGAGGTGCAGATTCTGTTCGGAAAATTCTGCAGGCAAATCTGCAACGTGTGCACATACCCTAAGGCTAAGTGCACACGTTCAGGAATGTGTGCAGAATTTTCCTGAGCAAAACCAGACTTTTTTTAAAAAAAAACTCATGCTTTTTTTCACGCGGATTTTGTGCATTTTTACCGCGATTTTTTCCTGAACTTTCTAGCTCAATAATATAGCGAGGAAAACGCTAGTTTTCCGCGAAATTAATGAACATGCTGCTTTTTTTTCCGCGATGCGTTTTTTTTTTTTTTTCGCGGAAAAAAATGCACCATGTGCACAAAAATTGCAGAATTCATTCTAAATAATAGGATGTTTCATTCATGCTTTTTTTATGCGTTTTTTGCTGCGAAAAAAACGCAAATAATCCTGAACGTGTGCACATAGCCTAAAGGTGTGGATCTCTTTAGGAAATCCTCAGTGACACGAGTTATAAAATGCAGCGGTTTCGTTCCTGTAATCCGTAGTTCTGTAGTTCTCCAGTGTTTGTCTGCAGCGGTCACATGTCCACACGTTATGCCATAAATGGCTGATAGATGCGTTGCTCACCTTCATTAACCTTATCCTCTGCTATTGTCAGTGCCAGAAAAACGAATGTAGAGAACATGGCCAGGCATTCTCTATTCATTCTCCATCTGGGTGCGACGTCAAGTATTCGCCTCACTAAAGGGCTCAGATAATCCCGTTTCCCCATATAAATAGCGCCTAGTTGTGGGATCCTCATCTATTGGACATATATAGCTTATCCTGTGTGGCGTTGTTTTAGATGGGGAAATACGTTGTGAGCCTCATTGCGCACAGATGTGGACCCAGTATTTCTGCTGATGGATGATTTTGTACTATATTAATAACCTGCTTTAAAGGGGCTGTCCACCATAATTAAAATAAAGGTCCAGGGGGTGCACAACGATAAAAAAATTGCTTGCCTTTTATTGTGCTTTTGCAGTATGGGTGTCCCTTTACAACTGCTTCCATCAAAATTCCTTGTGGTGCCTTCTCTTTCTGTAGAAATAGGAAACTAGCACAGGTTTCAGAAAGTGAAATGTGGCACTGGGAATAGTCCGGTGAGCAATGTACGGAGCTGTTCTACCCCTTTCATCACCTAGGTGTGAGCTGGTTGGTGTTCTCCTATTCATGACCTATCTGATGGATTGGTAATGAGTGTCAGTCCAGGACAACCCCTTTAAGATTTTCTCTCCTGGCAGTGAAGCATAGTCCATGTACAGGTCCTTCTCAAAAAATTAGCATATAGTGCTAAATTTCATTATTTTCCATAATGTAATGATTACAATTAAACTTTCAGATATTTCAGATTCATTACACACCAACTGAAATTTGTCAGGTCTTTTATTGTTTTAATACTGATGATTTTGGCATACAACTCCTGATAACCCAAAAAACCTGTCTCAAAAAATTAACATATTTCAACCATCCAATAAAATAAAAGTGTTTTTTAAAAACAAACAAAAAAAACATCAAATAATAAAGTTCAGTTATGCACTCAATACTTGGTCGGGAATCCTTCTGCAGAAATGACTGCTTCAATGCGGCGTGGCATGGAGGCAATCAGCCTGTGACACTGCTGAGGTGTTATGGAGGCCCAGGATGCTTCGATAGCGGCCTTAAGCTCATCCAGAGTGTTGGGTCTTGCGTCTCTCAACTTTCTCTTCACAATATCCCACAGATTCTCTATGGGGTTCAGTTCAGGAGAGTTGGCAGGCCAATTGAGCACAGTAATACCATGGTCAGTAAACCATTTACCAGTGGTTTTGGCACTGTGAGCAGGTGCCAGGTCGTGCTGAAAAATGAAATCTTCATCTCCATAAAGCATTTCAGCCGATGGAAGCATGAAGTGCTCCAAAATCTCCTGATAGCTAGCTGCACTGACCCTGCCCTTGATGAAACACAGTGGACCAACACCAGCAGCTGACATGGCACCCCACACCATCACTGACTGTGGGTACTTGACACTGGACTTCAGGCGTTTTGGCATTTCCTTCTCCCCAGTCTTCCTCCAGACTCTGGCACCTTGATTTCCGAATGACATGCAAAATTTGCTTTCATCAGAAAAAAGTACTTGGGACCACTTAGCAACAGTCCAGTGCTGCTTCTCTGTAGCCCAGGTCAGGCGCTTCTGCCGCTGTTTATGGTTCAAAAGTGGCTTTACCTGGGGAATGCGGCACCTGTAGCCCATTTCCTGCACATGCCTGTGCACGGTGGCTCTGGATGTTTCTACACCAGACTCAGTCCACTGCTTCCTCAGGTCCCCCAAGGTCTGGAATCGGTCCTTCTCCACAATCTTCCTCAGGGTCCGGTCACCTCTTCTCGTTGTACAGCGTTTTCTGCCACATTGTTTCCTTCCAACAGACTTCCCATTGAGGTGCCTTGATACAGCACTCTGGGAACAGCCTATTTGTTGAGAAATTTCTTTCTGGGTCTTACCCTCTTGCTTGAGGGTGTCAATGATGGCCTTCTTGACATCAGTCAGGTCGCTAGTCTTACCCATGATGGGGGTTTTTAGTAATGAACCAGGCAGGGAGTTTTTAAAAGCCTCAGGAATCTTTTGCATGTGTTTAGAGTTAATTAGTTGATTCAGAAGATTAGGGTAATAGGTCGTTTAGAGAACCTTTTCTTGATATGCTAATTTTTTGAGACAGGTTTTTTGGGTTATCAGGAGTTGTATGCCAAAATCATCAGTATTAAAACAATAAAAGACCTGACAAATTTCAGTTGGTGTGTAATGAATCTAAATATATGAAAGTTTAATTTTAATCATTACATTATGGAAAATAATGAAATTTAGCACTATATGCTAATTTTCTGAGAAGGACCTGTATACAGCAGCACTGACCGACTTCATATCATAGTAACATAGAAGGAAGACTTTAAGTCCATCTAGTTCAACCCATAACCTAACATGTCGATCCAGAGGAAGGCAAAAAAAAAAAAAACAAGCCGCAAGCACTAAGCTTCACATTGGGGAAAAAATTCCTTCCCGACTCCACATACGGCAATCAGACTAGCTCCCTGGATCAACGAATTGTCAGCTCTTGTATGACCTATGGGTACAGCTGTATCATCCTAGCCCTGTTATCCTGACCGTTATAGGATCGTGCTGATACACCAATTTCTTACCGAAGTATAACATTACGTGAGAAGGACATTGCTTTGCTTGGCAACAGAAGCGATAATTATTCCATTCTCTTACACAATACATTGAATTTATTGAAGTTATTAGTAAACAGAGGAGGATATGAGGTGAGACCATCGTTCTCTCAGCAGCTCTGGGCAGCCAGAGATATACATCGTGTCAACTACGGTCCCTCGCTTTACATTTTATTAGTGTGTGAAGACCATGATCTGCCCAAACCTAATCCTCAGATTGTGTGGTCTGTGGCTGCAGATTGTTGCCCCATATAATAAAGGGGATGGGAAGTTATGATAGTTAATCCATATATTATTTTTGTCAATCTGCCTAATTACATAATAATTGTTTTTTTATTTATGAAGCTGCATTTTTGCAATAAATTTCTGAGTCCTCTTATTGTTTTATTTTCATAGGGCTATGGATTCAAGCCAAAATATAATGGAGATGATCTTACATTCACAGTGATGAACCTGAGGCGCAGCACAAAGTACAAGTTCAGGGTACGTGCGTTCTCCTGTATGTTTTGGTCTGTATCGGGGTCATTTGGGCCATTCCATCAGAAGCTAGTCACAATTTTACATGCCAAATGGACTGTATGAGTGCTCAAATCTGAGCATTTATGGCATATCCTCAGGACACAGCTTGTAATAGGATATCCATATTTTACTGCCCGCTTAGCATTTATTCCACCAACCGTTCGGTCCTGATTCACTTACACGCCATCTATAGGACAAGGGGAAGCAGCTGGATGGTGGGAACGGTTTATATCTAGTTGAAACGTAAAATTTGAAAGGCAAAGACTAATCATTCTTAAACATATTTGCTCTTGGTGTAACGCTTTTATTGTCTGTGGATCCTATTGAAATTATAAGGATCCTCCGGTGTGTAATGTTTCTGGACATTTGTACTTATTGAAGGGTAGATATTGACTGCTGATTATTCCCAGATTCCTCTTCCATCTGGTAGCTTTATCAGAGGTGCAGGGAGCTGAGACTTTGATAATTGTGTGTGTTGATGGCCCGGGTAATTTTCTTTAACTTTAAGCATAAATATACGCTATATTGTTTTTTTTGGTCCAGTTAATAGTAGAATGTGGAGCCATTAATAATTACCATATCAGATATGAACACCAGAGAAATAAAACTTAAGTACCTTCTCCTGTTTACACTCTGTTGGTTTAAAGCAACATTAAACTTAGGAAAAACAAACAAAAACATCTTCTATCAATCTCCTCTTTTGAGTTTTAAAGCTGGCCATACATTTTTAGATAGTGGTTGGTCTTCCTGGCCTCCCCGTATGGTTCAGCCAAGCATGCACATTTTTTAAATGGGGAGAAAAAGAGAAAGTCACTGCAAGACACAAAAGGATAAGGCATGTTAAAATTGAGAAGCCTTATCCTTTAATCCTCCAACATCTACATCAAGAGAATAGGCACAGACAGTACAGAAGTGCTGCAGCTTTCTAGTAAGTGTTTATATAACTCAAGAGCTGGATTCACAGCTTTACTGGTTAGTACTGCTGTATAATTCCCTCCATGCTGCTTCTGAACATGTACTATAGATACAGGAGAGCAGGACTCTGTCAAGTCTGTGTAAGGGAGACGACAGAGCAGCTATTCTGATAAAGACATGCCGGATACAGGTCATATATTGGTCAAACAGTGTTATTTCTCAAGTACACCCACAACCACTATTTCTGAAAGGTCACCGGAAAGGTCAGGTACATGTAAAGACCCTTTTCATTATCAGTTTTCCAGCTGAAAATAGAAGAGAACAATGGGAAATTATAACTTCTATTGTGTTCTTGTAATTTATTTAAACGTTAAGTTTTTTTTTTTTTTTTTTTTGAGTATTGTGTAGATATTAAATTGCGTAGTTATACAGCATGAAAATAAGAAAGTTTGCCAGTTATTTGCTTCTTCGATCTGATGTAGTTTTCCTGAAGCGAGAGCTTTTATCTTTAATAGGGTACAGCTGGCTCCCGCTAGTGCCTGCGCAGACCTTGGCCAAGAGTGCCAATAGTTACATTTCAGGAAAGAGGTTAACCTAACATATCAGCCATCTCTCTCCAGCACATTGATTCCTGAAGAGCAGTTAGTTGCTCATCTGTATCTGAGCCCCTGACAAGCTGCTGTTACAAATCTGTCAAAATCACGAGCCCCCACCATCAGCTGCTTCCAGAGCAGGCCTCCTAATCACCTAATCACAGCTCTTACTTTCCTGAGTGGTGTAATTGTTCAGATTCCCTGTCATCTCTGTGTAAATATGGTGATAGCTTTGCACTCCCCAGAACAAATCACTGATAGCTGAATGTGTTATTACAGAGGATATGCTGAGCATTTTAGTTCTACTAATTCTACAGCTGTTCTATTTACCAGAAATGTCACCCAAGGAAGAGAGCCCGGCCTGCCACAAGCTGTTTAAGAGACAAAATTAATACTGGAGCACTTTCTTTATCTCACTTAGTCTGCCCCCGTAGACCAAATGTTCACTGAAAGTTGCATGCAAGCAAATCCTTTGTTACATTTATTATTGTAGTTCTACAATCTGCCCTGCAGTTTAATGTGTTAGTTCAGCTGTAAGCATCCTGCACCTGTTAGTTATGTTTTCCAATATTCAATCTGAAACCCTAATTTTAGGTTATTGCATATAACTCAGAAGGGAAGAGCGGTCCAAGTGAGGTGGTGGAGTTTGTGACCCTTCCAGACAGGCCAGGTGCACCATCAAAGCCTACTGTGAAAGGAAAGGTCCATGCACAAAACTTCCGCATAGCTTGGGGTAAGTGCTGCTGGTTACATTTGTCCTAGGTTTTATCTGAGCACAGTTTTTAAGTTTTATACATAATCATATCATAATCTGTATGAAGTAAAAACGTAACTGTGTAAGTACATTGCATTACTTATTGTGCAATACTCTTGAGTTTTTATATCCCTTTTACAGCTTTGCCAGTTGGCACTGATCAAGAATCCAATAGCCCAAATTAACATCAACATAGGGAAAAATTAATCTGTATTACCGTATTTTTTGGACCCCAAGATGCACTTAAGTTTTAGAGGAGGAGCATAGAAAAAAAATTGAAGCAAAAAATGTGCCAATTCTGTACTAATATCCATCCTGATATATATATGTCCCCAATCCAGGTATACTTGGCCCCCTCATCCCTATCCTGGTATGCGTGACCCCTCATCCCTATCCTGGTGAGCATGGCCTCCTCATTCCTATCGTGGTGAGCATGGCCCCACCTCATCCCTATCCTGGTGAGCATGGCCCTCTACTCATCCCTATCCTGGTGAGCAAGGCCCTCCCTCATCCCTATCCTGGTGAGCATGGCCCCCCTCATCCCTATCCTGGTGAGCATGGCCCCACTCATCCTTATCCTGGTATGCATGGCCCGTCATCCCTATCCTGGTGAGCATGCCCCCCGATCCTTATCCTGGTATGCATGGCCCCCTCATCCCTATTTTGGTATGCATGGCCCCCTCATCCCTATTTTGGTATGCATGGCCCCCTCATCCCTATCCTGGTATGCATGGCCCCCATCAAGAAAAAAAAAAAAAACATAAACCTTTCTACTTACCTTCCCTGCGCTCCCTCGCAGCATTGTGTTGTGATGCCAACAGCGGATTTATGCTTGTAAGCAGCGCATGGTGGTGAGGTCATGTGCTGCTTACAAGGAGAGGACAGCTGCTGGAATACTCACTGCTCCCCACGCTGGTACTGAGCGTGTGGAGCAATGCATATTCTTTAAAAGCGGGCACAATAACCGCAGCCGCCAGTTTCCTGGAGCTGCCAGGCGATCACGTGTAGCCGCTACTAAAGGTAATGAATATTCACTTCTCACCATTCTCATGGGCATTGAGAACAGTGAATAATCATTCTTTTTAATAGTGGGCGCACGTGATCGCCCGGTGGCTGCAGGAAGCCGGCTGCTGCGACTGCTGTGCCTGCTATTAAAGATCAATGAATATTCACTGCTATGGGAGTGGAGAGGGAGTGAATATTAATTCCCTTAAGTAGCGTCTACCCTTCAGAGCCCAGCAGCTGCAGGAAGCCAGCGGCTGCGGCTAACAGCGTGTCCGCTATTAAAGAGAAATTAATATTCACTGCTTTCCACTCCCTTGTGCGTGGAGAGCAGTGAATATTCATTTCTCATTAGCAGCGGGCACAGGTGTTAGCCATAGCACCCTGCTCCTGCCTCCTGTGATGCGTTGCTTTGCCGCTGACGCTCCCCCACCTCCCCATCCAGAGCAGATACATCCGGACGATAAGACGCAGCCACCATTTTCCTCCAAGTTTTTGGAGGAAAAAGTGCGTACTTGCATCTGAATCCAGCATTATGCAGGCATTCTGCACCAAGAAAAAGTCAGAAATATCATCCAACAGATTTGTAACTGCAGCTCTGGATTGTAATACAGATTGTAACTTGCGATGTGAAATCTATACGTAAATGGTAAAATGCTGCAAGGTGAACTTGCACTTTTACATGGACAGCTTGGATTGTTCACACTTTGCTTTCTTAAACAGATTTGCTATCATTTGTTGTTATATAAGTAAAGCTGGCAATATAGTATTGTGCATACTAATACATTAGGGATTCATATGTAATGTCATATGCACTGTAAGGAGCCACATTTATTGGATCTGCTTACAGTGGTCTATGGTTTGGTAAAACAGACTGAACCCCACTGCAGGGTGGAGACTTGACATCTAGTTAACCTGTGGACTCCCTGCTCCGACTGATTTGTAGCAGAAATGATTTTACTGATAGTATATCTGGAACCGCATATAATGGGCTGTACTCTCTGTGCTCCCCAGACTGTGATTTTAGTCTCCGAAAAAAATTGTAAAGCTTTTATTTCTTTTAACAGCTGATGTGAATTGTCCTCTTTATAAGAATTGTTTTTTTTTCTTTTTTCCTGATGAACAAAGTAACTTTTTTTGTTTCTGTTTAGATCCACCGAAAGATAACGGAGGAGCTACAATTACTAAGTATATTGTGGAAATATCTGAAGAGCAAAACGGTAATTAATTTATATAATTAATATATGTCTTTGTTATGGTAACAGTATGGCTTTAAATGGTTGTGCAAAATTCGTTGTAGAATATGATGATATACATCCAAGTCATGAATCGTTTCCAGACACCGTTCTCCACTTTCTACAAGTCCACGCCAGGACCCTCAATGATAGCATGCATTACCCTCCCCTGCACCAATGTTAAGTCTTAATCATTTGTTTGGAAATTGCTGGTCCATGGTTGTCCTGTCACTTTCTCCTAGTTTGCTTTAACATACTGTCAGGATTTGACCTCCTGCACCAGAAGAGGGCGTAATACTCATGAACCCGATAGACTAGTAACTATATTGCTTAGTAGCTAAGAACCTAAAGGGACATTTACACCAGCCGATGTGCGGTGAGAGTTACATGTTTGCCGGTGACAGTCGTTTCACACTGCACAGAATGATCAGTAATGAATTGATCTGTGAACGTAGGTCGCCATTGTTCTTGGCAGCACAGGTCTTGTTTATACATGGCAATGCACTGCCAAGAAGGGCCAACCAGAAGATCATTTCAGGAAGGAAACAAGTATTTTGCTCATCCGTCTGGTGGTCGGCAGCATAAGTAGGAGTGCTTGATTCCTGATGACTGTGCAGTGAGAATGCAACTTAACACCAATAAATTTTTGTGAAATTTTAAATCCTAGCCCAACACACCTGTCATTATAATATGCAGCTTATTCTGATGGATCCTGTTTAATTTTCCGGAATACTTGGGCCCTCAATCGTTCCTTATGAGGGATCTTGGCTACCTTTTAAATTTACATTGGAAACTGAATGGTTTCCTGTCCTGTATGAACACAATCTCACTATATTATGTACTTTTAGAACAGACTTATGAATAGAGAAGCAGAGGGAAATTTAACACCATAAGATGATGTACATGTACAAATCATTCTTCACATGCACACACTTAGGCAACCATTTATCAAGACCAGCAATTTTTTTCTCTGGTCTTGATGAGGGAGCATGTTGGAGTCATCCGCTGCTGGTTTATCAAGTGTTTCATGCCTCTTCATGAATCAGGAGCGTCTTACTCGTTATGAATTAGACGAGGTGTGGCGTCATGTTCCCGCTGCTATCTCTCACGTTCCAGCTCTGCCCATTTTGACGTAGCTGGGAAAAATGTCAAAAGTCGCAAACTTTTCCCTGAGTCTCAGAGTTGCGCCAAAATTCAGCAACTTTTTGAATCAATTTACGCCAGAATTCGGGCAAAATTGCTTACGTAATTCAGGACCATAGTATTATTGATATCTGTAAAGGTAGTAACCTTGCTCAACTATTTTATTTTGCTATTTTTTTTACCGTTTGGTCCTTTTGTCTGTGTCTTAGCTGACTTGTTCTGCATCTTTTGTTTCCTCTGTTTCTATATTTTGTATTTGTGATAGGGCTGTATCTCCATCTTTTGTGAAGTGCGTTCTGTTCATTTAAAGCTATTCATTCCACATGATAAGCATATTTTTAAGACAGATTGTCTTTGTTAAATCATGTGTACAATACACAATATGTGAGATTACTCGTCTATCGGGGCTGGTCAATGGGTTTCCGCTTATGAGTTTAATGCATTGACTCTAGGAAGCTTTGATGTTTAGTTGTTTGTATCTCAAAATCCTTGTTATAGCAGTTGTAGGAAACCAGCACAGATGGTATTAAGACAATGGTTTGTGATTGGCACCAATCTAATCTTTCAGGAAACAATTGGGACATTGCGTACTCTGGGGTGGCACGAGAACATGTGTGTGACCACCTGAGTCCTGGCTGCTCCTACAGGATTCATGTTATCTGCGTGAGTGAAGGTGGACAAAGCCCGGTATGATTTCCTACATTTTCTTGAGTAATTCGTTTATAATAGTGATACAGATGAGCATTAAGGGAAATTTCTCGAAGGTTTTTTGATGTCAACAAGTTGATGACAAAGTTTGCAGGTTTTTCCTTTTTTAGGACAAACTCAACACTTTAAGGTAAACATGCATTAGGGGCAGGGACAGGTGAGCATTGACAGATTTACTGTAATTTTATGCACGGAAACGGCCAAAAAATATTGTGGTAATCTACAGCTGCTCATAGCTAAAGGTTTTGAACTGGCAAACAAAACTTCCTTGGCACCGTTCATTCAAAGCGTTTGTTACATACAGTGCAGGGTCTGAGAAGAACTCCAGAGAGCTATTCCTGTGACATTCACTGTCCCCGCAGGGTTTGCTTTAGGCATAACACAGAGGCTTTGGCTACACTAGAGTATTACTTTAAAGCAGGGGTGCATGAGATTTTTTTGGTCCAAGTGCTACATTGCCATACTGAACCAATCCCGAAGGCCGCATAAAAACATTAAAGGGGTAATTACCGTACATGAATACATCACCAAGATCACTGTTAGTACATTAATAGACCACTAGAACCAAGTTTTGAGTATTAAGGAGGATTTTGAGAGTTTCTGCTAAAAAAAAAAAAAAAAATCATTGTGAACACGCTAACTTAAACTGAGTTCTTGGAGCAGAAACTTGCCATATCCTCCTTCTAATTTCAAATCTCTAAGTTTTGAGGATTTTTAAGTTTAAACATAGCAATGAAGCACCTTATGGACTGCTGTGCGGTGGACAATATCAGAACCATAATCGGCACATGAATGCGGCACCAGAACCACCATCAGCACATGAATGCGGCACCAGAACTAAAGTCAGTACATGAATGCAGGCCCATCGGTACATCTATACAGCACAAAGCTTATTACAGAAATCAATTGCAAAGGCAGGTCAGTCCCATATTCAGTTGTATTGCATGGACCTACAACTCCCAGTATGTCCTTAACAATGGTAAGGAGATACTGAAGTTGTTACCAGTCGTCATCAGACTGTGGCCATGCAGGAACCACAGTACAACATCTGTTCTTATTTGTCGTTCTCCTTATTTTCTTCTCCATTTTGTCCAGACACCACAATGAGATTTCATGCCCTGAGCTCGTCCTGACGCAGTACCCTCAAAAATAAAAGTACATTACGCTGCCCCTTAAATATAAATATCTCATATGCTATGCCCCTGAATAAATAATTGCCTCTCATTTTGCTTCCTGCACGCAATATCACCCTCATACTGCCTCTCTCTGTAATATACACCCACACACTGCCCGTCTCCTTAATATACCCCCACAATGCCCTCTCCATAATGAACCCCTCTGCCAATTGCCCCATAATGTCCTACATTGCATAATAATGTTCCCCATAATGTCCTTCATTGCCCCTTTATGTACCCTCGCAGTAAACCCAATTGTTACCCCCTCATCTAAAATGAAAGCACATTTCATCTTGATCTCCGCTGTGGAGTGCTTACCAGTACCCAACTTCTTCTTTGCCCGTGCGGCCCCTCTCCATAATGTCCCCCCACATCCCTTATTACACTACCCGTCTCCATACTATCTACGCCAAAGACTGGAAGTCTCTCTATAGTAGCCCTCTTATAGCACCGTTCTCCATTTTATGCACACACACACTGAGCTTCTCCATAATATACCCCCCCTAAACTGATCCTCTCCAAAATATCCCCCCAAACTACCCCTTTCAATAATATTCCCTCCACACTGCTTCCTTCTTCATAAAGTCCTCACACCTCACTAACCCTCGCTTTATGGTGCCCTCTTTCACAATCCTCCTCCTAATGTGCCTCATCAGTTACACAGACACTCCCATCCCTCGGCCTCCTCATATAAAATGATTATTAAACACATTTAATCTTCAGCTCTTCCATGGAGCGCTTACCGAGATCCAACGTCCCTGCTGCCTGTGGGCGCGAGCAGCAGGGTGATTACGTCAGTAGCGTGCTGACCTCATCACGTTGCTGCACGCCGAGGATCCGCAGTAATAAAGTGTATTCGTGGTGACGCAAATGCATGAACATAGGAGGAGAGCCGGGTGAGGCGCCTCCTGGACAGCTGCACAAGGCCGCACAACATCACTTGGCAACCTGCATGCTGCCCGCGCGCTAAACAGCCTGTGTCTGCCTTTTTTGTTTTTGTGATTTAGAAGTCTGCGACACTTCCCCCTGCTCTAACTGCTCCATATAAGAGCAGGAGGGATGATTTAGTCCAGACTTGTACACGCTGTTCTTTATTAACCGAAATAGTATTATCGTGTGGACATAGCCAATAATAATAATAATCACAAGGTGCAATAAATGAATGTAAAATGGAGAACATACACCACACAAACAAGCATATACAACAGACGCACACCAAAATGATGGGATATGTTTATTAGGTATAAAAAAAATTGCACAAAGGTAAGAATTTCCAAAAATGAAAAAAAAACAATTGAAAGTACACCTGATATTTATCACCAGTCCATGACAATATAATGGCATAAATAGTAAATTGATTAATAATGCGCCTAAAAATGTACAAGTCACTAGATTGTAAAAGGGCTTGAAATTTCCAAAAAAAAAAGTCAGAAATAGAAATAATGTAGTGTCCAAATCTAAGTGATATAAACAAGCCCAGCAATAGAGAGGTCCTGATGTATAGCTGTGACGCCATGGAGAAAACCCCACACGTATCGCTGCAAACTGTGCAGCTTTGTCAGGGGGTATCTGGGTCCATAATATTGTTATGTGACTTGTGGTAAATATTATTTGCTTTTTTATTTTATTTATTTGTATATTTTCTAGAAATATTTTTGGAAATGCTTTTCTATGTGTAATCTCTTTATACTTAGAGACCCTGTCATCACGATTTAACCTTTTAAAGTTATAGTCCTAATATACTGATTTAATAGATACAACCTACAAAGATACTAGCACATAATGTAGCGATGCCAATCATCAATACTACAGTGCCTATTCAATTGCAATTCAGTGCAAGCATAGATAAACTCCAAAAAGAGAAATTGCACACAAGGAATTATGGTAGTACAATATAATCACTTTATTACAAAAATATTAAAATATGAGACTTATACAAAAGAGACGTTCAACAGTGGTATCCCATAAGGGTGGAACCACGAATACAACCAGGTATATATATAGTAAAAAATGTCACATACGCATACAGCCGTATACACAAATGTGCTTGCATAACAGTCACAAAGTAGTGCCTTAGGGTAGTAAAAAATATCAGCTGCACAATATCGCCTCATAAAATTAAGGCTGCAAGCATAGATAAGATACATGGACAACTGTATGTAAATCCAAGTGACCAGAGCGATATCTACATGTGAGAGAACGCAAGCAATACAGACCTGGGACTCAGTGGGATCACCCTCCCCTACGCGCGTTTTGGCGCTGTGCCTTCTTCCGGGGGAGTGGCATCCATAATTAGTCCACATTTTTTATATAACTGAGCACCAATGTGAAAGGCCAATACACAGAAATAAAACACTGCCTTGGATTGGCGCATGGAGCACCGGCAAAGCCCACATGCCGACGTCACTCAAGGCGTCATCAGCCACGCCCCACCCACACTGCAGGGACGCCCATGTGAAACATGAGCGCACCGACAGTCAGGGGAGGCAAGACCGAACACAGACGCCACGAGCGGCGCCCAGCAAGGGAGCCCCAGTGCTCATGCGCGCCAGCAGAGAATAAAATGGCCCAAACATATGACATGATACAATTAATACGTCGTGCAGTTGAATACGGCAAGTATATATGATTTAATAGATACCTGTAGTGCAAAAATCTGTAGCCTCGTTCTTGTGTAATTCACCTTAGAAGTGTTGGTGCAGTAGCCTCCTCGTGCATCGGGGCAGGACAGTCTTCGGCTCTGCCATGATCTCTCTGCATTTGTATGAGCCTTGTTTTTTAAATTTTGCACTAGCGCCACCTCGCACATTCATGTCCCAGCGTTCTCCTCAAAATGGTGCCAAAGGTGGCACATGCTCAGATTAACCTTATGGTCACCAGCAAAATGTTGACATGTGCAGATTGACCAGTGCCATTTTGCTGGAGAATGCTGGGACATGAATGTGCATGGGTGGTGCTAGTGCAAAATTTGAAAAAGGGGGCTCATATGAATGCGGAGGGACCATGGCAGAGCTGAAGACCCTACCCACAGTCTTGCCCCGATGCATGAAGAGGCTATCGCACCAAAACTTCTAAGGTGAATTAAACATAATCCAGGCTTCAGATTTTTTCACTACATGTATCCATTAAATCAGTATAACAGGGCTATTATGGCCATACCTTTACTTTAACAGGATAACTTGTCAGGTTTTCAATAAAAACCTTTTTTTTTTTTTTTTTTTTTTTTTGGTGTATGCACTGCCTTTTATTAGTCCTGTGCACCCACTTGCTCTTAGATGAACCAGGCTAGAGGGAGGGTCTCAGATCTCCATACCACACTGTGGATAGAGAATATAATATATACATGAAGCGAGGTCTGGGATTCGGGAATTACACCAGAAACAAGAAAAACGAGAGCACCAACTGGTTTGATTATTCCTTTTACATTTATTGTGAATTT
>JARQOD010000002.1:80435534-80559148 GCA_033576555.1 Oophaga sylvatica | reverse complement strand
AATCATTTTTGAGAAAAAAAATGATTTATTTTCACTGCTCTGCGTTTATAAACTTCTGTGAAGCACTTGGGGATTCAAAGTGCTCACTACATCTCTAATAAGCTCCTTGGGGTCTGTTTACAAAATGGGGTCATTGTGGTTTCTACAGTTTGGGCACATCAGGGCTCTGCAAACGTAACAAGATGCCCGCAGACCATTCGATCAAGTCGCATTTCAAAAGGTCACATCATCCCTTCCGGCACTGACGTGTGCCCAAACAGTGGTTACCCCCCACATATGGGGACCAGCGTACTCAGGACAAAACTGGACAACAACTTTTGGGGTCCAATTTATCCTGTAACCATTGTGAAAATAAAAAATAGGGCTAAAAAAATCTTTTTTTGAGAAAAAAAAGATTTTTTATTTTCAAGGCTGTGCGTTTATAAACTTCTGTATAGCACTGGGGGTTCAAAGTGCTCACTGTGCATCTAATAAGTTCCTCATGGGGTCTGTTTCAAAATGGGGTCATTTGTGGTGTGCTCAAAGTTTAGGCACACAGGGGCCTCTCCAAACACGACAGTGTCCGCTAACGATTGGAGCTAATTTCCATTAAGTCAAATGCGCTCCTACCCTTCGGCCCTGCTGTGCACCCAAACAGTGGTTCCCCCTCATATGGGACACAGCGTACTCAGGAAAAACTGGACAACAACTTTTGGGTGTCCAATTTTCCTGTACCCTTGGAAAATAAAAATAGGCTAAAAAATCATTTTTTGAGAAAAAAAAGATTTTTATTTTCAAGGCTGTGCGTTTATAAACTTCTGTATAGCACCTGGGGTTCAAAGTGCTCACTGTCATCTAAATAAGTTCCTCAGGGGTCTTGTTTCCAAAATGGGGTCATTTGTGGGGAGCTCCAATAGTTTAGGCACACAGGGCCTCTCCAAACCACACATGGTCGTCCGCTAACGATTGAGCTAATTTCATTAAGTCAAATGGCGCTCCTTCCCTTCTGGGCCTGCTGTGCACCCAAACAGTGGTTCCCCCCCATATGGGGACATCAGCGTACTCAGGAAAAACTGGACAACAACTTTTGGTGGTCCAATTTATCCTGTTACCCTTGGGAAAAATAAAAAATAGGCTAAAAAATCATTTTTGAGAACAAAAATGATTTTTTTTCACTGCTCTGCGTTATAAACTTCTGTGAAGCACTTGGGGATTCAAAGTGCTCACTACAATCTAGATAAGCTCCTTGGGGGGTCTAGTTTACAAAATGGGGTCACTTGTGGTTTCTACTGTTTGGGCACATCAGGGGCTCTGCAAACGTAACAAGATGCCCGCAGACCATTCCATCAAGTCGGCATTTCAAAGCGTCACTACATCCCTTCCGAGCACTGACGTGTGCCCAAACAGTGGTTACCCCCCACATATGGGGTACCAGCGTACTCAGGACAAACTGGACAACAACTTTTGGGGTCCAATTTCTCCTGTAACCATTGTGAAAATAAAAAATAGGGGGCTAAAAAAATCTTTTTTTGAGAAAAAAAAGATTTTTTATTTTCAAGGCTGTGCGTTATAAACTTCTGTATAGCACCTGGGGGTTCAAAGTGCTCACTGTGCATCTAAATAAGTTCCTCAGGGTCTTGTTTCCAAAATGGGGTCATTTGTGGTGGAGCTCCAAAGTTTAGGCACACAGGGCCTCTCCAAACACGACATGGTGTCCGCTAACGATTGGAGCTAATTTTCCATTAAAGTCAAATGGCGCTCCTTCCCTTCTGGGCCCTGCTGTGCACCCAAACAGTGGTTCCCCCCTCATATGGGACATCAGCGTACTCAGGAAAAATGGACAACAACTTTTGGTGTCCAATTTATCCTGTTACCCTTGGGAAAATAAAAAATAGGCTAAAAAATCATTTTTGAGAAACAAAAATGATTTATTTTCACTGCTCTGCGTTTATAAACTTCTGTGAAGCACTTGGGGATTCAAAGTGCTCACTACATATCTAGATAAGCTCCTTGGGGGGTCTAGTTTCCAAAATGGGGTCACTTGTGGGGGTTTCTACTGTTTAGGCACATCAGGGGCTCTGCAAACGCAACATGACGCCCGCAAAACATTCCATCAAGTCTGCATTCCAAAATGGCGCTCCTTCCCTTCTGAGCTCCCCCATGCACCAAAACAGTGGTTCCCCCCCACATATGGGGTATTGGTGTACTCAGGACAAATTGCACAACAACTTTTGTGGTCCAATTTCTCCTGTTACCCTTGTGAAAATAAAAAATAGCAGGCTAAAAAATCATTTTTGAGGAAAAAAATGATTTTTTTGTTTTTACAGCTCTGCATTATAAACTTCTGTGAAGCACGTGGGGGTTCAAGGTGCTCACCACACATCTGGATAAGTTCCTTGGGGGGTCTAGTTTACAAAATGGGGTCACATGTGGGGTTTTTTCATTGTTTAGGCACACAGGGGCTCTCCAAAAGCGTCATGGTGTCCGCTAATGATTGGAGCTAATTTTCCATTCAAAAAGTCAAATGGCGTTCCTTCCCTTCTGAGCCCTGCCGTGCGCCCAAACAGTGGTTTATGACCACATATGAGGTATCTGTGTACTCAGGAGAAATTGCCCAACAAATTTTAGGATCCATTTTATCCTGTTGCCCATGCAAAAATGAAAAAATTGATGCTAAAATAAAATTTTTGTTGGAAAAATTAAAATGTCCATTTTTTCCTTCCATGTTGCTTTAGTTCCTGTGAAGCACCTGAAGGGTTAATAATCTTCTTGAATGTAGTTTTGAGTAGCTTGAGGGTTGCAGTTTTTATAATGGTGTCACTTTTGGGTATTTTCTACCATATAGACCCTCAAAGTGTCTTCAAATGTGAGGTGGTCCCTAAAAAAATGGTTTTGTAAATTTTGCTGTAAAAATGAGAAATCGCTGGTCAATTTTAACCCTTATAACTTCCTAAAAAAAAAAAATTTGCTTCCAAAATTGTGCTGATGCAAAGAAGACAAGTGGGAAATGTTATTTATTAACTATTTTGTGTCACATAACTCTCTGGTTTAACAAAATAAAAATTCAAAATTTGAAAATTGCGAAATTTTCAAATTTTCGCCAAATTTCCATTTTTTTTTTCACAAATAAATGCAAAAATTATCGACCTAAATTTACCACTAACATGAAGCCCAATATGTCACGAAAAAACAATCTCAGAATCGCTAGGATCCGTTGAAGCGTTCCTGAGTTATTACCTCATAAAGGGACACTGGTCAGAATTTCAAAAAATGGCAAGTCATGAAGGGGTTAATATTGCTAGCGGCAGTAATTAGTGCCCCAGCCATGATGCAAAGACACTGTTCAATGAAAACCCACACAACAATGAGCAGAAATACAGCAAAATATTCCATAGAGACAACTGAACACAAGGAAAATGAGTGCCAAAAAGTCTCATAAAATTAACATCTTTAAAGGGAATCTGTCATCCCATTTTGGCTATATCAGATAAAGATATGCCTGAATACTGCGTCCATAAGTAACCTATCGGTATCTATCATATATCCTGACACCCCGTTTTCATGCCCAAATGTCTTTGTAAAGTTTCGGTTTTCTGTATGCTAATCTGGGCGGTCCGGTCCGGAGGGCGGTGTTTTTTTGCTTTTGCTTTTTTTGCCAGTTGTGACAGGTCACAAAGTGTCCCCTTGCTGGGACACCTAGCAATCAGCTGTAAATCTGTGGGAAAACTTGGTGGAAAGTATTCTGTTTCCCTGCAGCACCACCACAGGAGAGATTAAACATTGCACAGTACTGCTCCAAATTGAACTGGTGCTCTCCAAAAATAAAGATACACTTTGTAATCCTGCAATTATCAGCATGTCTATCACTGTGGTTTGTAATAGCTGAGCTTTTAATTATTATTGTTTTTTTTTGACTCTTAAGGCTTCCGAGACTTTGACAGTACAGACCCCAGCTGTGATACCTGGACCCTGCCAGCCACCAAGACTCCAAGGCAGACCACGGGCAAGAGAAGTGCAGTTACGATGGGGTAATGTTGGCAGCATTCACATTTACAAGGGCCGTTCATTAAAGATTTCCCCTGACCCACTTCCTGTGGACTGAGAGCACTGAAACTTGCCACAGCTATTAGTCCTTCTCTACATAGGTGCCACCTAGGGACACACACGTCTCCCTTCTCCTTAAGCAACTGTACACACCTCGCTTGTAGAAGTCGACAGGTTGCTCCAAAAACCACGTTGTGACTTCGGAAATCAGAGTCTCATCATCTGTAAAATGCTTGCCCTTCAAAAATAACTTCATTGTTGGAAAGAGGTGGAAGTCCGATGGTGCGAGGTCGGGTGAATAAGGGGGATGCGGTAGAATGCCACAGGAGCATGCGAGTTGTGAACTGGTGCATTGTCTTGCAGAAGGCGGACGCCTTTGGTGAGCATGCCATGTCTCTTGGTTTTGATGGCTTCCTGCAATTTCTGCAGCAGTGAAGCATAGTATACCCCAGTGATCATGGTCCCCTTTGCTAGGAAATCCATCAATACTACTCCGTGCTGGTCCCAAAATACTGTGAGCATGACCTTGCCTGCCTACGGTTGAACATGTGCCTTCTTTGGAGGCGGTGAGTCATAATGCTTCCATTGCATTGACTGGACTTTAGTCTCAGGATCATAGTGATGGACCCAGCGTTCATCCTGTGTGATCAGCCTGTTGGAAACGTCCTCCTGGTTTCCATGGCTCATCGTCTATAGAGCCTTCGACTCGTTCCAGCTTCTGGAAAGGTGTGAGCTGTCGGGGAACCCAGCAAGCCAATACCTTATGCATGTGAAGATGGTCTTGGATGATTTTTTTCCATGGACCCCACACTAATCTTGACATTTGGGCTCAGGTGGCGAATGGTTTCACAATGATTTTCCAAAGTTGCGACCTCCACTTGCTGGATGGTGTGTTCATCAATAGCAGAGTGGGGTCGCCCTGGAATGGGAGCTGTTTGTACCTAAGTCCGATCACATTTGAATTGATGATACCAGTTCTTGACTACATCACATGATGAGGAATCATCACCATAAACCTCTTTCATCTCATCAAACGTCTCCTTTGGTGTGTGGCCTTTCAAGTAAGGAACTTGATGACTGCTCTGTGTTCCACTGGGTCCATTATCAAACCTCACACCCCTTCAGCACCTGTAAAATCAAGACCTTATCAGTTCTGAGTTCCAAATTGGCACGTAACCTATAGAGACTTATATCATTACACATGTGCAGTTTCAGCGTCCTGTGATAAATAGAAGTGAGTCAGGGGAAATCTTTAATGAACGCCCCTCTTACCTATAAAACATCTTAAAATTCTGTATTGTGCAATTCCTCTAAGATTCCTCCTGGAAATGTGTAATTAAATTGAAACTCCTTTTCGATAGGATGTATCCCCCTCCAGACTGTCCAGTGCTCACATTATGATACTTGTGTCTGCACACATCCTTTTTACAAAGATAATGGTAACGTCCAGGTTGAATAACAGAGGAAAAGCTGATCCAGAATTGTTATTTTATGAGAAATGCAAGTTTGTAACACAGTAGAGCATTCATGAGAGCGGTCAGGCTTCCATTAATGTTAATGGCAAAATACTGTTTTTGTATTTGTTCTTAGTAGTCTTGTTTTGAATTTTAAGAAAATGGAATTCTTGCTTAAATTTTGTTAGGTTATATTTGTTATATTTTTATTTTTATCATGAAAAAAACTGCTTTTTTCAGCAATAGGCTGACCCAGACCTTATTTATTTTGTATAGAAGGGTTATCTGAGCATGCTCTAATCTTGGCACAGGTCACTAGGTTAGCTGTAACATCACCTATTGTGAATGGTGGCGTCTGCTATAGCGACTATATATATTGGTGTTACCTGTCATCGTAATCCTGTCTGTGATGATAATGAGACTTTGAAAAGTCTTCTGCATAAATTAGGAATAATGAGTCTGGTAAAAGGCCTAGTGGCCAGTGTAAAAATTAGAATATTTAAGTTTTTTTCTTTATGTAAATAGTGTCTTGGAAAAGTAAAAAAAAACATACAGTAAACATAAAAAACTAATTTCAGGGTAACCTGTCAAATCAGACAGATCAATTAAACTACAGATATTGGGTTAACTGCAGATTAATAGCATTAGGAAGGTGCCTGGCCGCCATACTGAAAGTGCGAACCTGGGAGAAAATTAACTTTTTTCCTCCTGGGAGGCGATGACCTTCAGTCATACAGGTGCACCAGCGCAGCTCCAGTCACGCTCAGTACATGGTAAGCAGTGGCAGTAAGCACGTCCCTAACACAGCTGCTCTCTGAAATGCTACGGTGTGCAAACATTGAATATATGAAGTTGGATCTGCATTACTGCTATAGAAAATGTTGAAAAAATATGATACTTGGCGCACAAATTGGCCAATTCATAGGAGCCCATCAGGCATGGCAAGGCGTACCCCTTTGATGGGACCCTCACCTTATATGACTCTCCCAGGCTGGAAGCCTCCAATTTTAAAAACGCTTTATGCTGATGGAAGGAACGCTCAGTCAGAAAGGAGTATGCTTTGGCGGACAGCTGGCGGCCCCCAGGAGCTGCAAGTTAATAGCGTTATCAGCCTTTAAACAAAAGATTATTTTCTGATGACGCAGTCCCTTTAGCATCCTGCTTGTATAATGTTAGGACACATATCACATGCCTTGTTCTCTTTATTATAACACAGCTTTATATATGCATGTATACATTTCTTGCCCATCATATATAGCAGTGTTACTTTTTATGTCTACAGCGCCCCCTCCTGTCGATGGTGGATCTCCAGTCACCTGCTACAGCCTGGAGATGTCTGCTTGTGAAGGTGAACAGAGGGAGGTATACCAAGGAAATGAGATTGAGCACACAGTTTGTGGCCTTCTGCCAGGAAAAGGTTATAGTTTCCGGATACGTGCAGCAAACAAAGCTGGGGTGTGTATATTTCTGCACTATGAGTGGTCATTTTCTGAAAATGGGTGGTGGTTGGTGGTCATCCTGATAGCTACTTTTCCCGGAACTCATGGATTATCTGTAGCTGAAATGTCCATCTAATTATAAGTTTAACTGATGCCTCGTCCCTGTAGAAGTAAAGCTTCCCAGACTGACCGTACACGGCAGTCACTCGCACCTCGCACTCCGTACACTGCAGTCATCTCCCCCAATCCTCACCATCTTCCCGTACACGTGCAGTCATCTCCCCCAATCCTCACCATCTTCCCGTACACGTGCAGTCATCTCCCCCAATCCTCGCCATCTTCGTACACGTGCAGTCATCTCCCAATCCTCGCATCTTGTGCAGATTCCTCGGCTGAAGGCGATATAGGACTGCCTTTACTGCCAGACTTGGGGTATAGCATTATTTTATAGTCAGATTTGGGATGTAGGAAATCAGCTCTGCTCTCCATGAAAGGACGCACTGGTCATAGTCCGGAGTTTCTAGATGTTTATGCTTAAAAATGATTCTGAATGTTGTGTACTTGCTTTATGGCACGTTGTGATACCATTTAGATAGTTGTAATTTTAATGTTAGTATTTTAGTAATAAAACCATAAATGTTTTTTACATTTTCTTTAGTTTGGACCATTTTCTGAAAAGAGTGAAATTACAACCGCACCAGGACCCCCAGATCAGTGCAAACCGCCTCACATAAGCTGCAGATCTGCAACCTGTGCACTTATACACTGGGAGGTAAGAGTAGAAAATAAGATGGATGTCCTGTGGTCATAGCTGCAGGCCGCTTTTTGACAAAAAAGAAGTGGTTAATATTCGTAGGAAATAGCAGTCACGGTTCCCAACGCCTTACTATATCTCAACAGTTAAAGGGATACTCTGAAGTTTAAAAACCCTTGTACCTCAGCTGCAGTGTATTTTTAAAAACAACAACGGTGCTTTACTCTTCCCCTCCGTCAAGTGCGGAGTCTCTGACACTGATCTCGGTGTCTGCAGCGATCACTGATCTCAGTGGTTCTGAGCCGTATGTGGCCGTCCGCTCAGGCACAGCCACTGAACTCAGGTACTGGATGCAGCGCTGCCGACATGACCTCAGCGCTGGAGAGACAAGCTGACATCAGGAGTTCGGCTCTGAACACAGGGAGGGTGAGTGAAGAACAGATAATTTTAGGTGTTTGTTTGTTTTTTTTTCATTTTCTTTTAATAAACCAACTGCCGTTAGGGGAGAGGGGTTTTCTGAAACCAGATAACCATTCTAATGAATTGGTGATAGTAGTTAAGATGGACCTCTTAAAATACTTATCAAAGTTTCTGCTCCAGCCATACCCACTAAAATCACACCTCACTGTAAGTGCTTCCTTTGCAACTTTTTCACTAAGCGCAACCAGTAAATGCATCCAAATTATCATCAAGACCGCATTTCCAACACTTGGTGGCAAAATACAGCTCTGGCCAAAATTAAGAGACCACTGCAAAATTTTCAGTTTGTCTGATTTTTCTCTTTATAGTGTGAGACAGTGAGAGTATGTGTGTTGAATGGGGTGTACATTTCACCTAGATACTTTGCTGACTGGTATAAGGGAAATGTATGGCTTTGTAAACCTAGTGGTAGAGAAAGGTCACTACACATTACATTCAGTACACACTTGCAGCTCAGGCCTGAAACCACTCAGCTGTTAATTAGGAGACCAGAAGTAGGTGTCTGCGAACACAGACAGAGAGCTCGCTTAGTCTGGACAAGGAGTCCAGGCACAAGAAGGAGTCTCCAGGAGTATGAGCTGTCTCAGTCTGGGTGCTCGATGTACCCCGGACACAGGAGTAGTCTCTGTGAGAATCCATGCGGATAGCTGCTGAATAGGAGGGGAGCTCTCTCAAGTCTGGACGTTGAAGGTGCCTTCAGACACAAGGAGGAGACTCTGTGAAACTCCATGCTGGTAAATGCTGAACATATGTGTTGTTTTGGGCACAGGCTGTTAGAGTCTGGTCCCGGATAGATAGGGAAATCTATCTAAGTGTAGTAAGTGGCTGGACAAGCCCAGGTCTTATGTTTATGATTTGGTTTTGATTATGTTCTGTTTGCTGTAGACTTTAATAAAACTGGTTGCGGCCAGTTTTTACCAGAACTGCTGTCTGTGAATGAACTGTTTCCGTGCCACTCCGTCTACCCGGACGGCGATCCCAGAGCTATATCCCCTGAAAAGCTTACAATTGGTGCTGGAATGTGCGTGCAGCAAAGTGGCGAGAGACAGCAATAAAGGTGAAGTCTGTTGAAGCAGCAGCAGAGAAAAAAAAAAAAAAGGTGTGTCAGAGAAAAAAAAAAAAGAGAAACGTCTGTTGGAGAAGTCTTAAAGAGACAGTAGCCCTAATAGACTTTGCAAAGAAAAGAAAAAAAAAAAAAAAGAGTGTCTGCACAGCAAAGCTGAATTTTCTGTGGAAAAGACTGTGGAGTGTGTATGTCTTGAGTGAAGACTGCCGTTGTTGAGACAGAGAAGTCTGACAGCATGGATGACAGCATGGAGGCGCTGTTTGAACAAATGGCGCAAGTTAATGTGCAACATAAGACTGCCGTGGTTGAGACAGATAAGTCCGGCAGTATGGAGGAGCTCGTTGAGTACCTGGTCCAGGCCCAGCGGAGCATGCAGCAGAGCATGGAGCGGCAGCGCCTGCAGCACCAGCAGCGCATGCAGCAGGCCCAGCAGCAATTCCTGCAGCAGCAGCAGGAGAATAACCGGTTGTTTTTTGAGCAGGTTGCAGCACTACAAAAGACTTGCAGCGCATCGTCCCAAAGTAATGTTGCAAAGTCACCTGCATTGTCCGCTGTAAAGAAGGCGGTAAGACGGTCCCTGAAAAAGATGACACCTCGTGACGATGTGGAGGTATATCTCACTAGGTGTAAGGTTCTATGTATATATTCCTGAAACTCAGTTTGTTCGTCAGCCATTTTACTTTCTGTCTTGCTGCAGCTATCTTGCCCTCAGTCAAAATGGAGTTTCCAGCTTGCATGTTCCCGCCCTGATTCTCTCCTTTGCTTCTTAAGCAGCCACAGCTGAGCAATCAGTGCTTCAGAATCTAGCCTGCAGTGAACCTGTGACTTGACTCCTGTAAGCCTTGGACCTTGTACTCCAGCTATTCCTACTGAGGAACTCTGAAGCACTTGTGGACTCTGAACCCTGCTCTTTAAAAGACCCACGTTTGCATGGACTTACGGTAACAGAGAAGAAGATCCTGAATCTGTATTGGAGAGTGATTGCTGAGCTTGGATTGCTCTGGCCTGCTGTGTCTCCTGTTTCTGTGTCTGCAAACTGTGTGACTATTTCTGCCAACTTGTATGAAGTAATACAGGACTTTTCTATATCAAACCTGTGTCTCATGTATGTTCATCGCACCCAAGCACAAGACGCTATATGAACTGTACTACATACATTACAAGATTCTGAAGCCAAAACGTTAGTGTCTGCTGGGTCTGGAAGGCTGTGTCTGCTGTACTGTGGATATCAGACGTCCGGTTGTACTTTCTGTGATGACAGTGGTTGTGACTTCTCACAACCATTCCAGGTGAGCAATTCCCTTAAGTTTTTTCTTTTTGCAGTGTTACCACAGGTAAACACTATTGTTTTTTTTTTTTTCCTTTCTTTTCTCTTTTTTGTCTGCTGTAACTCTGGATATCAGATGTCTGGTTGAAACTTTCTGTGATGATAGTGGTTGTGACTTCTCACAACCATTCCAGGTGAGCAGTTCCCTTAATTTTTTTTTCTCTCTGCAGTGTTGCCACAGGTGAACACTATTGTTTTTTTTTTCTCTCCTCTTCTTCCAGTAATCCTGTCTTAAAAGATCTGGAAAATGGAGGCCCGCATAAAGGAACTTTGCGGAGTGACTGATAATATCCTTGCAGATTTGCAGAATATAAAGACCCGTTTTACAAATCTACAGGACCTCAATAATCACAATTTGCAAGTGGTTGGACAGACTACCCAGGATTTGCGAGCCAGGATTGAGGTTCTAGAGGGGCGAGTCCAGGCTCCTGCCGTAGCCCCGAGTGCTGGGATTCCCAAGTTGCCCCCTTTTCGTTTTGGCGGTGAACGTGAGAAATTCAGGGGATTTATTAATCAATGCAATCTTTTTTTTTCTGCACATGCTTCACAATTTCCCACTGAACGATCTAAGGTGCTTACTATAATTATGTTGCTTACCAACAAGGCTTTAATGTGGGCAAACCCTCTGATTGAGACTGAGGATGATTGTTTGAATCACCTTGATGATTTTATTTCAGCCATGGGGCAGGTGTTTGATGACCCCAATCGAGGTGCAACAGCTGAAGCAGCCATGTTAGCTTTGCGCCAAGGTAAGCACTCGGTAGCTGAATATGTCTTGGATTTCAGGAGATGGGCCCTTGATACCACCTGGGACAGTTCCGCCAAAAAATCTATTTTTCGAAAGGGGTTATCTCCACTGATTAAGGATGAACTTGCTCGTGCCGACCCTCCCACTGCGTTAGGTGACTTTATTAACTACTGCATCCGTATTGATACTCGTCTGACTGAACGCAGGCAAGAGAGATGGTTCGAAAGCAATCGTACTAACCTTTTCCTGCCTTCCTCTCCAGCTAAGGAACCTTTGAGTAGGATTACACGGGAACCTGAACCTGAACCCATGCAGGTAGACTCTTTACAACGACGGGTTAGTGATGCACGCAAGGAACATCGTTTTAAGGAGAATCTATGTTTCTATTGTGGTAAGTCAGGGCACTTCATTATAAACTGCCCCAGCCGTTCTCGTAAGACTACTGCAGCACTCATTCATTGTGAGTGTTGCGAGAGGGGATCTGTCAGGTCTGAGCCTCAGGCTCCAGAGAGATCTGCAGCAACAGATCTTGATTTCTCGGACTTAAACTCCGTTACCTCTGAGGACGTTGACTGTGTAAACGCTGCCATTTTTCAAGTTTCCTCAGCGGTGTCCCAGCTGAGTTGTAAGAAAAACAATTCTCATTGCTTTCTTTCCATCAAACTCTGGGTTGACTCAGCTTGGGTGTCTAGCTCTGCTATGATCGACTCAGGGGCAAGTGGAAATTTTATGGATGTCTCCTTTGCTCTGAAACAGGGAATACGTTCAGTGAAGAAGGCTACTCCAGTACAGATGGAAACTGTGGATGGCTCCCTGCTGACCTCTGGACCAGTGGATCAGGAAACAGAGCCTTTGAGGGTTCTTATGGGTAAAGATCATCAAGAGAAACTGTCCTTTATGCTTATCTCTTCTCCCCACTTTCCCATTATTCTAGGGCTACCATGGCTGCAGGCTCAGAATCCTACCATTAACTGGGAGACCAAGGAATTACACTTTCCAGAGAAACAGATGAGTCCAAAAGTTTCAGCTTGCTCTGTTCCTAAAGGAATCATGTCAGTCCCTGAACTACCAGCTGTATACCAGGACTATGTGGATTTATGTGACAAGAAGAACGCTGACCAGCTTCCTCCTCACCGTCCATATGATTGTCCAATTGAATTATTGCCTGGAGCAGAGATACCTTTTGGTAAGATCTACCCCCTGGCGGGGCCCGAGCTAAAGGCTTTAAAGGATTACATAGATGAAAATCTAGCCAAGGGCTTCATACGCCCCTCTTCATCTCCTGCAGGTGCACCCATCTTCTTTGTAAAGAAGAAAGATGGATCTCTGAGACCATGCGTAGACTATAGGGAACTCAATAAGGTTACTATTAGAAACCGTTATCCATTGCCTTTAATCCCTGAGTTATTGGAGAGAGTGCGACATGCCAAAATTTTTTCTAAACTAGATCTTCGTGGGGCCTATAACTTAGTCCGTATTAGACCTGGGGATGAATGGAAGACTGCATTCAGGTCACGCTATGGACACTTTGAATATCTAGTTATGCCTTTTGGTCTGAGTACCGCCCCAGCCACTTTCCAACACTTGGTGAATGACATCTTCAGGGATCTCCTAGATACATTCGTGGTAATTTATTTGGATGATATTCTAATTTTTTCTAACTCCACAGAGGAACATCATGGACATGTGAGAATGGTCTTGGAACGTCTAAGACAAAATCATCTTTACATCAAACTTGAAAAGTGTGAATTCCATAGGACCGAAATTCAATTTCTGGGGTATGTACTGTCTACACAAGGAATTAGTATGGATGGAAGCAAAACCCAAGCCATCAAGGATTGGCCAACTCCTAAAAATGTGAAGGAGGTACAGCGCTTCATCGGGTTTGCCAACTTCTATAGACGTTTCATTAGAAATTTCTCTGAGGTAGTGTCACCTATCACTCAACTTACCCGGAAAGAGTCTAGGTTTTCCTGGACTCCCCAAGCCCAGGAAGCATTTTCCCGTCTAAAAGATAAATTTACCACTGCACCTATCCTAGTACATCCCAACCCCGAGCTTGCCTTCATAATAGAGGTGGATGCTTCAGACTGTGCCGTTGGAGCTATACTCTCTCAGAGAACAGGTGAGAAGAATGTCTTGCATCCCTGTGCCTTCTTTTCCCAGCAGTTGTCTTCGGCTGAGAGGAACTACGATGTGGGCAATAGAGAGTTGTTGGCCATTATTGCCGCCTTCAAAGAATGGAGACACCTTCTTCAGGGAGCTGCACAGCAAATAGTCGTCCTGACAGACCATCGTAACCTTGAGTTTATCAGGTCGGCTAAGTGCCTGACTCCTCGCCAGGCTCGCTGGAATCTTTTCTTAAACCAATTTAATTTTATCATCTCTTATAGACCAGGATCGCGCAATGGAAAGGCTGATGCACTCTCTAGGATTTACTCAGCAGAGACACGTCCAATTACTCCTCCTAAGACTATTCTTCCTGACTCTAGATTCCTAGGAGTAATTCATAATCAAGACCTACTTAAGGACATCAAGGAAGCATACCATGCGGATTCCTTTTTGGCACAACCCCCAAGGGACGTAAGTCTTGTCTTTAAGAATGGTGTGTGGATTCAGGGACAACGCCTGTATATTCCTGAAACAGTCAGATTGAGAGTATTGCAACTCATTCACGATTCCAAGATAGCTGGGCATAGAGGAATTCTAAAGACACAGGAATTTCTTTCTCGTTTCTTTTGGTGGCCCACTTGCAGGAAGGATGTTTTGAATTATGTCACTTCATGTGAGGTCTGTGCAAGATGCAAAACACCTCGCTCCTCACCAACTGGTCTGGTACAGCCTCTTCCCACCCCGTCCCGCCCGTGGGGATCCATTTCTATGGACTTCATTGTGGAGTTACCAACCTCTCAGGGGAAGAACACCATTCTAGTGGTGGTTGACCGTCTAACAAAGGCAGCTCATTTTATCCCTTGTGTCGGCTTACCCACTGCAAAACAGACATCAGATTTGATGATTAAAGATGTGTTTCGCTTACATGGAGTACCGGATGAGGTTATTTCGGATCGAGGGGTGCAATTCACTTCTAGGTTTTGGCAAAATTTCTGTGCAGCATTGGACATTAAAGTAAACCTTTCTTCTGCTTTTCATCCCCAGACTAATGGACAGACCGAACGAACCAATCAAACCCTGGAGCAGTATCTCCGCTGCTTTATCTGCCACCTACAGGATGATTGGGTGGATCTACTTCCATTAGCTGAGTTCTCGTATAACAACTCTCAGAGTGCCTCCACTAAACAGTCTCCTTTTTACTCTAATCTAGGTTATCATCCTAACATTCTACCACGATTTCCCATAGAAACGCCTTTACCAGCAGTAGCTGAAAGAATCACGTCTTTACAGAAGAATATGGATCTTCTAAAGGAAAATCTGGAATCGGCTCAAGAAAGGTACAAGAAAGCAGCAGATAAATTTCGTAAACCTGCACCAGCTTTCAAGGTAGGAGACTTGGTCTGGCTGTCAACCAGAAATCTTAAGTTAAGGATTCCATCGTCTAAGTTGGGACATAAGTACATTGGACCCTATAAAATCAGTAAAATTATAAGTGCCGTTGCTTGTCGTCTTCAACTGCCCAGAACTATGAGAATCCACCCTGTCTTTCATGTATCCCTACTAAAGGCTGCGACACCCAATACGTTTCCTGGACGTTCCTCTCCTTGCCCTGACCCAGTGCTAGTCGATGGTCAGGAAGAATTTGTGGTGGAAAGGATTTTAGATTCCAGGTTGTATAGAAATCAGTTACAATATCTGATTAAATGGCAGGGCTACCCAGTGGAGGACAACTCATGGGAACCGGTCAATAACGTTAATGCTCCTCGCTTGCTCCGTCAGTTTCATCAGAGGTACCCACACAAGCCTGGTCTGAGGTCATCCGGAGGTTGTCCTTAAGGGGGGAGTAATGTAAGGTTCTATGTATATATTCCTGAAACTCAGTTTGTTCGTCAGCCATTTTACTTTCTGTCTTGCTGCAGCTATCTTGCCCTCAGTCAAAATGGAGTTTCCAGCTTGCATGTTCCCGTCCTGATTCTCTCCTTTGCTTCTTAAGCAGCCACAGCTGAGCAATCAGTGCTTCAGAATCTAGCCTGCAGTGAACCTGTGACTTGACTCCTGTAAGCCTTGGACCTTGTACTCCAGCTATTCCTACTGAGGAACTCTGAAGCACTTGTGGACTCTGAACCCTGCTCTTTAAAAGACCCACGTTTGCATGGACTTACGGTAACAGAGAAGAAGATCCTGAATCTGTATTGGAGAGTGATTGCTGAGCTTGGATTGCTCTGGCCTGCTGTGTCTCCTGTTTCTGTGTCTGCAAACTGTGTGACTATTTCTGCCAACTTGTATGAAGTAATACAGGACTTTTCTATATCAAACCTGTGTCTCATGTATGTTCATCGCACCCAAGCACAAGACGCTATATGAACTGTACTACATACATTACACTAGGTTTGAGGGACTGGCAGAGAAGGAGAATCTGCCCCTATCTGAATGGGCCATGATGGTCGAACCCTATCTGATTGGAGAACCCCAAAGGGCCTATGCTGACCTGAGCGAGCAGGACAGCCAGGACTATGCCAAGCTGAAAGCGGAGATTCTTACCCGGCTGGGTGTTACGGTGACAGCCCGTGCCAGGGGAGTTCATGACTGGAGATGCAGTTGGGAGTCTGCAGTCAGCAAACCTGATTATGGAGTTGAAAAGGTGATAGTGGACCGCTACACCCAAGCACGTCCTCCTGAGGTACAGCCAGAGGTCGGACAAGGAGACCACCAGGACGCCAATCGTCTGGTCAGCCTGATGGAGAGGGCCTTCGCCACCAAAGACTGCCTCCGTGACCAGCCGTCTGAGAGGTCGTCACTTCAGAGTTCCTGGACGCCGAACTCTCCCGGTAAGAGCGTTCCAGCTGTTGGGGTCGTGTGGGTGGGAGAGTGTGATGGACAGTGTTGGAGATGTCGTGAAATTGCAGCCAACTGTCCAATAGAGGGGGAGCCTATGTGTTGTGATGTTGGCGGATCCCTCTCTCCCTGCGCAGAGCCTGTGTGTGTGTCCACCTCAGCCGAAGAGACTGGACCACAGGGGTCCCCGGTGGTTGTAAATGACTGCCCAGCACAGGCCCTCTTGGACTCAGAGAGTCCATTGACTTACGTATGGGACAGCCTGATTGATAGGGACTTTATCCCTGATAAACACCTGAGTGTGGTGTGCGTCCATGGAGACACCAAAGTCTACCCAGAGACTGTCGTGGACTTGATCCCCAAACGCGGGGAGGTTTCATGTGAAGTGGGAGTAGTGAAGAACCTGGTGCCCCCGTCATATTGGGTAATGACTTTCCCTGGTCTAAGGATCTCTGGGGGAAAAATGTTTCTGATGGACAGTGTGATGAAGCTCCTACTGAGGGTGCGCAGTCCCGAGGGGCGGAACACAATGCTAGTGGGCCGTTAAACTTATGTGATAATGATAATGATGATCATGATAATGATGATGACCATGATAATGATAATGATGATCATGATAGTGATGATGATACTGATCATAATCATGATAATGATATTGATAATAATGATGACTGTGATAGTGATGAAATTCCTTTGCAGGTGATATTGGGAGACGAGGATGGTGGTTCTCGGGAACCGAGTGTCCCTGACTTACCTGTGTCCTGTGACAATTTTGAGAGTGAGCAGTGGCGAGACCCTCTCTTAAAACGGCCCAGGAAAATATAAATGTTCTAAATGAGGTTTCCCAGAGCCTGGCTCTGAGGAGAGGTTTCCTCATGTTGCCATAAACACTCACCTGTTGTATAGGGACACTGAAGTCCAGGGAGAGGTCGTGAGCCAGCTCCTAGTACCTGAGCTATATGGAAGTATAGTGCTGGGGTTGTCACATAGTCACATACTTGAGGGACCACCTGAGGGAAACCAGGGACCAGATGGTGAAGTTAATGTTGTGGATGACATGTTAACTAAGGTTCCAGATCAAGATGTGAATGAGAATGAATTGTATAACCCTGACAGTGAGCAGGATGTGAATGAAAATGAAGTGTATAACCCTGAAAGTGAGCAGGATGTGAATGAGAATGAATTGTATAACCCTGACAGTGAGCAGGATGTGAATGAAAATGAAGTGTACAACCCTGAAAGTGAGCCAGATGTGGCTGAGAAAAAGGGGTCAGACAGGGATAGTGGTAGTGATAGTGAATCATCTGATGACAATCAAGCAACCAGTGCAAATGAGGAAGGCATGGTAGCAGAGGAGGTTGAGAGTCCTGAGAGGAAGGCTGATGCTGACCTTGCAGTCGGACAGAAGATGGCATCTGAAGATGTTTTACAGTTGGCCGGTTCCCTGGCGAAGACTAAGGTGAAAGGAGGAGAGCTGAGCTTTAAAGGCAGGACTCTGAAACTGAACACAGCCCAAGTAGATGCTGTTGGAAATGTGAAGTTACCAAGGTATGGTGTGGATCTGTATCGTGCCAAGGACTCTGAGGGAGATGCTGCAGAGGTGGAAAAAGCCATAGAAGTGGTAGTCACCAAGCCAGATGCCTCATCAGAAGCTGAGGTCTCAAGTGAAGCTGTGAGGAACAAGACTGAAGATATGGGGACTGACTCTGTCCAGGAATCTGTTTCTGCCGAAGACAGCGGCGTGGACGGGTTGCGGTTCGGATCAGTAGCTGCAACTCGTGAAGCTCAGGCTGGAAGTTCGGCGCCCGGAGCCCCAGCGGTGTTCCCGAGTGACACCAAGGATCTGGATAAGTCACAAGATGAGATTTTGAGACATCAGGCTGGCGTTGGTGAGCTCAAGCGCACTTTCATGGAGTCTACATCGGAGCCACGTCCCAACAAATGGGAAAAGCGATGTGTCACTCCGTTGCCGCTGCAGACACACGGGAGCTCAGATGGGATGCAGAACGTGGTGGAAGAGAAGAATCCGGCGGGTTCTGAGTATACAGATGCAGCTATCAAGGAGAACTTGAAAGCCGGAATAAATGGAAATATTGGAGACCATAATGATGTGACTGAAGAGGTAGAATGTAAGACTGACGGTAGGGCTTCTGAGCATGTTCTACCAGAAGAGCCTGAAGAAGGGCCGAAGACATAAGACGTCCAACAGGTACCAGATGAATTGATGACTTCTCAGAAAAAACTCCAAACTGTGATGAAGGAGTGTGATGAAAGCCATGAGCATCTTCGTGAGAAGGTCAATGAAGTAAAAGGAAGGATACAGGGAATCTCTTCGTTGCAAGAGCAAATGCTGCTCAATAAGTCTAAGGCTCTATATAAGAATGCTGTTGTTACGGTAGAACATTACAATTCAGCTGGAGACTTAGCGGATGAATTATGTGTACTGCAAAAGCAAAACGATCAGCTCCTTCTACAGTCCCAATCATTTGAACAGTGTAGCTTAAAATGGTCAGAGACCATGGCAGAGGAGCTTAAGGTCTGTGAAATAGACTTTATGAGTCAACCGATATTCAAGAAAATAGATGTGCTAAAGAGAGTTCAAGGGGAACTAGAGAAAAGTGAAAAACCCCCTATACCTTCTGTGATAGTTGGTGACACATGGTCAGTGCACCAAGGACAGGAGGTACGTGAGTTTCTGAAGAAGAGTCAGCAGAAGTGTTCTGATGTGCCGGGTCGTACTTCTCTGGCCAGGCACTATATCGAAACTGAGCCCGGCCCTAAGGTCAAGATGAAACCGTGCAGGATACCCGAGGCCCGCAGAGAGCATAGGCCTGTGAGGGTACAGGGTAGTGCGGATGCTTCAGATGAAGAGAAAGCTGATGTTGGCTATGGCTCAGATGAAGATACAGATGACAGTAGTGAAGATGAAGCTGATGAGGGCCATGACTGGTCCAGAGTTCACTGTCTCTTTTGGATTGTTGACCAGCCCTCCGGTCTGGATGACCAGCCCTCCGGTCTGGATGACCAGCCCTCCGGTCTGGAGAAGAGGGGGGGGATATGTGAGACAGTGAGAGTATGTGTGTTGAATGGGGTGTACATTTCACCTAGATACTTTGCTGACTGGTATAAGGGAAATGTATGGCTTTGTAAACCTAGTGGTAGAGAAAGGTCACTACACCTTACATTCAGTACACACTTGCAGCTCAGGCCTGAAACCACTCAGCTGTTAATTAGGAGACCAGAAGTAGGTGTCTGCGAACACAGACAGAGAGCTCGCTTAGTCTGGACAAGGAGTCCAGGCACAAGAAGGAGTCTCCAGGAGTATGAGCTGTCTCAGTCTGGGTGCTCGATGTACCCCGGACACAGGAGTAGTCTCTGTGAGAATCCATGCGGATAGCTGCTGAATAGGAGGGGAGCTCTCTCAAGTCTGGACGTTGAAGGTGCCTTCAGACACAAGGAGGAGACTCTGTGAAACTCCATGCTGGTAAATGCTGAACATATGTGTTGTTTTGGGCACAGGCTGTTAGAGTCTGGTCCCGGATAGATAGGGAAATCTATCTAAGTGTAGTAAGTGGCTGGACAAGCCCAGGTCTTATGTTTATGATTTGGTTTTGATTATGTTCTGTTTGCTGTAGACTTTAATAAAACTGGTTGCGGCCAGTTTTTACCAGAACTGCTGTCTGTGAATGAACTGTTTCCGTGCCACTCCGTCTACCCGGACGGCTATCCCAGAGCTATATCCCCTGAAAAGCTTACAATAGATATATTTTTGAGTAAAATGTAAATTGCTCTTTTATTCTATAAACTACTGACAACATGTCTCCGAATTTCGAAGCAATACATTTTGTATTTTCAGAAAATGAGAAATGGGCAAAATAACAAAAAAATGCAGTGGTTGCAGACTTCAAATAATGCTAAGAAAACAAGTTCATAAACATTTACAAACAACAATACTAATGTTTTAACTCAGGAAGAGTTCAGAAATCAATATGTTGTGGAATAACCATCATGAGTCTTGGCATGCTTTCCACCAGTGTTTCACACTGCTTTTGGGTGACCTTATGCCACTCCTTGGGAAGAGAAAAAAAAAAAAAAAAAAACCAGCGAGAAGGTTGCAGTCTAAAAGATAACCTTTAATCCATTAGGTTAAAACATAAGTGGCACAGGATTGTCGGGCATAGGAAAAAACACTTCAAAAACAGATGACGCGTTTCGACTTAGCAGTCTTCATCAAGATCTATGTTCTGATTACAGAGTGTGAGAATATATGCTAGGAAGTCAAACATGATTGGTCAGACAATCAGCATCATTTGAATAATAAATACACCATAGTTTCTAAAATCCAAGAGAAGAGAAAAATAAAAAAAATAAAAAAAACACAAAATAATAAAATCACAGAAGATCATATAAGGAAAACAATGTATATACGGAAAAATCCAAGCAATTCTGATCAGTTGTAATATTTTATCAAGTCCTGTCTATAATTCAACCCTGATGGTGTTCTCGTGTTTAATGTGAAAATCCAGAAGGATTCTCTATTGAACAGCTTGCGTTTGTGATTACCTCCTCTCAAAGGTTTGTGAACTTTCTCTATAGCATTAAACCTGAAAGAGTTAACACTGCCTTTGTGGTGTGTTAAGAAATGCTTTGAAGCTGCAGATGGAGAGATAGCATTAGGATTTACTGCATCGGCTAAATGTCTTCTGATACGCACTTTGAGAGGACATGTAGTGCAACCTATATATTGTAGCTTGCAAGTAATGCACTCTATTTGATAAATAACAAATGATGTGTTGCAGTTAACATAATCCTTGATGTAAAAAACTGAAGAGTCTTGAGCTGAAAAAAATTTCTCTGTTTTACGTGCAAACCTGCATGCTTTGCATATGTTAGCACCACATTTGTAGAAACCCCTCAGGTTTAGCCAATTATTTTGAGAATGAGACTTATCAGGATCAGTGAAAATACTGGGAGATAATAATGAGCCTAGTGTGTGAGCTTTTTTTGGAACAAACCGCACAGGATTTTTTAAAACCTCTCTTAATTTTTTATCTTGATTTAAAAGAGGTAGATATTTTTTAATGATAGAGACTATATTATTGTATTGAGAGCTATAGTTTGTTGTGAAAGTGACACCAGAGAAACCTACTGCATTTGTTGGTTGCAGTTTTTTATTTTTTAAAAGGCTTTCTCTGTTTATATTAGTGACTCTATTTCTGGCCCGAATTAAATCCTTTTCTTCCCAAGTACGTTTGCTTCATGGAACCGTGCTGAGCACCAGCTGTCTAATGAAAATTTCACAGAAGGGTGAGCTGACTATATTTTTTGTTTCTTATGCCACTCCTGGTACAAAAATTTAAGCAGTTCTTCTTTGTTTGATGGCTTGTGACTATCCATCTTCCTTTTGACTACATTCCAGAGGTTTTCAATAGGGTTCAGGTCTGGAGATTGGGCTGGCCATGACAGGGATTTGATGTAGTGGTCCTTTATCCACACATTGATTGACTTAGCTGTGTGGCATGGCGCATTGTCCTGCTGGAAAAACCAGGCCTCAGAGTTGAGGAACATTGCTTGAGCAGAAGGAATCCGCTGTGTTTCCCAGATAACCTTGTATGCGGCTTGATTCATACGTCCTTCGCAAATATTAACCTGTCCAATTCCAGCCTTGCTGAAGCATCCCCAGATCATCACCGATCCTTCACCAAATTTTACAGTGGGTGCAAGACACTGTGGCTTGTACGCCTCTCCAGGTCCCTGTCTAACCATTGGATGACCAGGTGTTGGGCAAAGCTGAAAATTAGATTCATCAGAGAAGATTACCTTACCCCAGTCCTCTATGGTCCATAGAATCATAGAATGGTAGAGTTGGAAGGGACCTCCTAGGCCATCTGGTCCAGCCCCCTGCTCAAAGCAGGATTATCTAAATCATCCCAGACAGATGTCTGTCCAGTCTCTGTTTGAAGACTTCCATTGAAGGAGAACTCACCACCTCTCGTAGCAGCTTGTTCCACTCATTGATCACCCTAAGGCTGTGGTTCCACGGTCCGGAACCACAGCGCTTTGGACGGAGCGGAAATTCCGCGCCGCCCAAAGCCCCGCCCCTTTTTGACGCGCGCTCTTTCCGGATGTGTTATGCATAGCCCTGTGTTATTTCCATTGTGGCGACGCAGCATCGCCGCAACGGGCTAGGACATGCTGCAGTCTGAAAAGACGCGCCGCATGTCCGGATATGCAGGTCTTCCGCCTGCGTGTTTTACAGCATAGTGGAGACGGGATTTCTTGAAATCCCCTCCACTATGCTGTAACATCTGGACGCTGCGTGTTTGACGCTGCGCCAACGCACAGCGTCAAACACGCAGCATTTCCTGAAGCATTCCGGATCGTGGAAACTCACCCTTACTGTCAAAAAGTTTTTTCTAATATCTAATCTGTGTCTCCTCCTATTCAGTTTCATCCCATTGCTTCTAGTCTTTCCTTGTGCAAATAAGAATAAAGATGATCCTTCTACAATGTGACAGCCCTTGAGATATTTGTAGACAGCTATTAAGTCTCCTCTCAGTCTTTTTTTTTTGCAAGCTAAACATTCCCAAATCCTGCAACCGTTCCTCATAGGACATGGTTTGCAGGCAGGTCACCATTCTGGTGGCTCTTCTCTGAACTTGCTCCAGTTTGTTGATGTCTTTTTTTAAAATGTGGTGCCCAAAACTGGACACAGTATTCCAGATGAGGTCTGACCAAAGAGGAGTAGAGGGCAATAATGACCTCACGTGATCTAGACTGTATGCTTCTGTTGATACATACTAGAATTGCATTTGCAATTCCAATGCTTATGGTCTTTGGCAAACTTCAGCCTGGCTCTCCCTTGCTTAAAAATTGTTGAACGGCTTTTTTCTAGCTTTACATGACTTGAGCTCTGCCTCTAGGAGCCTGTTATGAACTGTTCTGGATGTGCACTTCACCTCAGCTGCAATTTGCCATTCCTTTTGTAGGTCATTTGATGTCATCCTGCGATTGCTTAGTGACACTCGAATAAGATGACGGTCATCCCGGTCAGTGTAGAGTCGTTTTCGCCCTCTGTCGGTTTGTAGCTTTGTTGTCCCCAATGTCTGCTGCTTGACCTTGTTGTAATGAACTGCCATCTTAGAAATTTTAATGATGGAGGCTCACTGTATCCCTCTGCTAGTAAAACCGGAATTGAGCCCTTCCTTTCCTCACTCAAGACTTTTATTTTCAACTCCTTCAGCATGGTTAAAAGCTATTTTTTCATTCCTATTACTTTTGGGATATTACTAGTACTTGTTTTGCCATCCAGCTTGTCCTATTGCAAGAGGATTGTGAACACCACAGCAGTGTTTTTTTATACTTTCCTTTGTTAAATAAGATTTGGTTCAGGTGATCACCTAATTAGAAGCACATTGAGTAGAATGAGGTGTACTCGGATTGGAATTCAACTGACACTGGGATGGAATGGCTGTCAGACATGTAGAGAAGCTGATTGTTATAAAACTGTGTAGTGGTCTCTTATTTTTTGCCAGAACTGTATATGTTCTGTCTGTACCTAAACCCAATAAAGACTGGGCTGAAACTTTAGTTTCTCCTTCGCCTCATTGGGGGACACACAGACCTTGGGTATATGCTGCTGCCACTAGGAGGACACTAAGCAAATCATTAAGCACAAAAGATTAGCTCCTCCTCCTGCAGTATATACCTCCTGTTGGCTCACTCATGAACCAGTTCTTGCTTAGTGTCTGTAGGAGGCACCAGGGTCTGCTCTCAGACCCCATTTTCTTCACATTTTTTATTTTTTCTTACTTCACGCATGGATGGGCGACGGGACTTGTACGAAAAGTCACGATCTCCCAAAAACCAACAACAGGCGGCATCGTGCGAGTGTCGCCTCCACGAATCCCTCCTGCCACGCTACCATGGAGCGACAGTTCCCTGACATGGGCCGCTCTCCCCATGAGATATCCCACGATGTGGTTGATGGACTTACGTGGCACCTGGTGTGGATGTTCCGCTCTCCTCTCCTGGAAGTACTGGCGGTCTGGTCGTATGAGGATCCCCTCTCCACCCCCCTAAGGAAAGGGGATGGTGGATTGAAGGTATGGCCATAAAAGCGGTAGTCTTCCGGTCTCTATCCTCGCCCCCGCAGTAAGTGTATTTGGAGGGCGACTTTGTCTCAGGGCGCAGCAAACCGCTTTGGCGTTGTATCGTGGCCGCAGCGGTATTGCGCCGCGCCACTAGCGCCATAGGTGCGCCGCTAGCGCTATATTCGCGCCACGGCCTTAAATTTACTCCCCGGCTTCGGTTCCGGGGTAGGCCGCGAAAAATTTAGGCCCCGGCTTCAGGCCGGTGTAGGCCGCATTTTTTAAATTTAGTCCCCGGCTTCAGGCCGGGATAGGCCTCAGGGGAAGGGGCGGGCCGAACGGCTCCGCCCATCTCTAACGCTATTGGCCAGCGTTAGATCACATGGGTCTCTCTCCGGATCCCTCCCCCTCGCCTCCCACTTCCTCTGACGCTTCTCGTGTATCACAAGAAGCGCTTCTATAAGATCTCGGGCGCCATCTTTTCTGTGGAGCAGCGCTGGCAGTCGGCAGTATCTTCCTGGCTTGGGCACACAGGACCTGGGTGAGTGTTTGCTGTGACCGGGTCGGCACAGCGATTAACCCCTTCTGCTGCAGCAGGCCCTTAAAATTGCAATAAGATGTCGCAATCAAAGGAGGCAAAGAAGGCTAACAAGGGCTACACTGTGGTGTATACTGCCTGCATTACATGCAACGCTTCACTACCTTCAATGTGGGGGTCTCAATTATGTGCATCATGTGCCCAAGAGCCCAGTGTTCCTCCCGCTCAGGAGCCCCCTACAATGGTTCAGGAGTCTTTGCCTATTCCTGATCCTATACAGCCTGGTCCTTCAGGGTGGCCAGATTTTCTGGCTCACTCCATGGATTCTTTGACAAGGGCTTTGGATTCCTTCCGCGGTTCCACTTCTACTCAGGGCGTCCTTTTTCCAGAAAGGGAGCCGTTAGCATTTAGAGAGAATTTATCTGACAGGGGCCGACCTTCTAGGTCCGCAAGGCGGTCGTCTAGAAAACGCCGCCATCATATATCTCCCAATCCATCTAGCGGTTCAGCATCGGCGAGCTCTCGTTCTCGCTCCCTCTCTCCCAGATATCATAGGGATCATGATTCTGAATACGAGTCGGACATTGGTGATGATCCCAACTCGCCAGAATTTCAGGAATCGTTAGATTCTCTTATTGAGGCAATTAATAAGATCCTCAAATTAGAGGAGGAACCAGGGTCTCAACCAAGCCATCCTATCGCTTTCAAAAGAGTTAACCGTGTTCACAGGGTGTTTAGTAATCACCCTGAATTCACGGAGATTGTTCAGGGACATAGGGAGCGTCCAGATAGACGTTTTTCAGGGCTGAAGTCTCTGAAGGCTCGTTATCCATTTTCAACAACTGTAGTGAAGGAGTGGTCTGAATCTCCTGTAGTAGATCCTCCAGTATCTCGCTTAGCTTCAAAGACCCTGCTCTCTGTATCAGATAGTTCATCCATTAGGAACCAATCGGATAAACAGATTGACAACCTTGCTAAATCTGTTTTTGACGCGGCCGGAGCTTCCCTCTTTCCCTCCTTTGCGGCCACCTGGGTAGCAAGGGCTATGGTGGCTTGGGTTGAGGACTTAAGGGTATGCCACACTGAACAATATCGCTAACGGGATCGCTAAAAAACGTCACTATTTAGCGATCCCGTTAGCGATGTTGTTCATGCGGCATCTGCCAGCGACGAGCTTCCTGCTGTGATCTCGCTCGTCGCTGGAATCGTTCCGGACCCTATTTTCTCGTCGGCGCTCCCGCTGGGTAAGTATATATCGCTAGTGTGGCACCTTTTCTTAGCGATTTAGCGGTACTTTTGTACCACTAAAGTCGTTAAGAAGATCGCTAACGGCGATAGCGTCATTAACTATATCGCTAAATGTGGCCGCACTTAGCGATATAGAAACAATCCCGCTAGCGATCGCATTAGTATGCGTCGTTATCGTGATCGCTAGCGCGATTGTTTAGTGTGGCAGTACCTTTAGTTAAGACAACTGGCGATATCTCTCTTTCACCCGAGGCACGTAATCTGGCCTATCAGATTACTCGGGCAGGTGACTACATGATTCATGCGTCCCTAGATGCAGCTAATTGCGCTGCTAGCACAGCCGCCAATGCTATCGCCATTCGGAGGTCCCTATGGCTTCGTGAGTGGAGTGCAGACGCTGCTTCAAAGAGAACTTTAACTTCATTGCCCTATCTGCCAGGACGTCTCTTTGGAGACCGTCTTGATCAGATTATTTCTGACGCCACTGGTGGCAAGAGTAAATTTCTTCCACAGCGCAGAATCAATCGATCTTTTCGGTATCAATACCAGGGTCGTTCCCGACCATTTCGTGGCTCTTTTAATTGGCTCGCCACTTCGACCTCGGCTCGAGCACCCCGTTCATCTCGCAGAGACAGGGACTCGCAACCATCATCTAGGTCCCCTCAACTCTGGAAAAATAGATTCTCGCAGACAGAGAATAGGAATTCCTCTGTTCGAAAGCAGTCCTCCCAATGACTCCTGGCCGGGGACAAGGGACTTAGGCAGGGTAGGCGGCTGCCTACGCTTGTTTTAAGAGGTAGGGGTTCTCGATCTTGTACACTCCAGCCACAGGATCGAAGGTTTATTCCTCCTCCCAACATATCTTTTTCAGTCACGTCCCCCCAGGTCCAAGGATACCTTCAGAGGGCTGCTAGTTCTCCCTCTAGAGAAGATCATTTCTCTGAGACGGAGAAATCTTTTGTTGTTTCTAGGCCATTTGCATTTTCTATGGAGTGCAATGCAGATCCTGAGAAAAATGGTGGTACCATTCGCTCAGTTTCACCTTCTTTTTCTCCAGTTGGAACTAATTTTGTTTTGGGACAGGAGTCCCGCGTCTTTAAATCTCCTCGGATGGGGAGTAGCGTTCCTCCATTGCATGACTCAAAGTCGAGGGTCTCCTCCAGAGACTTTTCTTCTAGAACAGGTCATTTGCCAATATCGGCAAATACAGGATGTGAATCTCATGGCATGCAGATTGAATGCCAGGGTTCAGATTTTCATAAGTCAATTCCGCAATCCATTAGCCATCGGCTTGGATGCATTAGTTCTCCCTTGAAATCAATTTCACCTTCCTTACATCTCCCCACTCCTTCCGTTAATCCACAGGGTGATTCGGAGGGACAAGGCGGAGGGTGTTCCTCTCATTCTGGTCGCTCCGGACTAGTCTTGCCACCCGTGGTAGGCAAAACTAGTACGGCTAGTCGCAGACGTTCCACCCGATCATCCGGATCTTCTGTCATAGCATCCAATTTACCATCACAATTCGAGGGTTCTGAATTTGATGGTAGGGCCGTTGAAGCCTGGATCTTAGGTCAGGCTGGTTTCTCTCACAAGGTTGTTTCAACAATGGTTAATGCCAGAAAACCGGCTTCCGCCCGCATTTATCATCGGGTCTGGAAGACATTTTTTTCCTGGTGTAAGGATAAAGGTCGTTCCCCTTTTGTTTTTTCTATCCCTGCCATTCTAGAGTTTCTTCAAACAGGAATGGATTCGGGGTTAGCTCTTTCTTCCCTCAAGGGACAGATTTCTGCTTTGTCCGTCCTTTTTCAACGGCGGATCGCAGTTAAGCCTCAGGTCAGGACTTTTATCCAGGGAGTATCACATCTTGTTCCTCCTTACAAGAGGCCTTTAGAGCCTTGGGATCTTAATCTGGTCCTCAGTGCTTTACAGGAATCACCTTTCGAACCTTTGTCAGAGGTGTCCTTATCGCTTCTCTCCTGGAAGGTTGTCTTCCTAGTGGCGATTACCTCTATCAGACGGGTATCAATGAGGAGATAGTTTTGCCTTCATTTTGTCCGGCGCCGATTCACCGTACTGAAAAAGCTCTACACACTTTGGATTTGGTGAGAGCTCTCCGAAGATATATTTCGAGAACTGCACCTTTCCGAAAATCGGACGCTCTGTTTGTACTTCCAGAAGGTCGCAGACAGGGTCTTCCTGCTTCAAAGGCCACGTTAGCCAGATGGATTCGCTCTGCGATCCAAGAGGCATATCGTGTTAAAGGTCAGCCTATCCCGGCTGGGATTAAGGCACACTCCACTCGATCTGTGGGGGCCTCCTGGGCCATTAGGCACCAGGCTTCGGCACAGCAAGTGTGCAAGGCTGCGACTTGGTTCAGTCTTCATACTTTTGTCAAGCATTATCAAATTCATGCTCAGGTTTCTTCAGATGCGGCATTTGGCAGAAAGATTCTGCAATCAGCTGTTGCGCATCTGTAAGTTGTATATTGACTAGTTATGCATTTTTTATTTTATGCATAAGTTTTACGAGGCTCCATCGGTTGATGGCTGCCCATCCAGAACTGCTTTGGGACGTCCCAAGGTCTGTGTGTCCCCCAATGAGGCGAAGGAGAAAAGTAGATTTTTGTGTACTCACCGTAAAATCCTTTTCTCCGAGACACTCATTGGGGGACACAGCTCCCACCCTTTTTGAGTTCAAAGCCTCGTTGTTTATTTACATTTGTCTATTTTGATTTGTTGACATATTGCATTATTGGTATGAGCTCCTACTGCTTTGGTACCGAACTGGTTCATGAGTGAGCCAACAGGAGGTATATACTGCAGGAGGAGGAGCTAATCTTTTGTGCTTAATGATTTGCTTAGTGTCCTCCTAGTGGCAGCAGCATATACCCAAGGTCTGTGTGTCCCCCAATGAGTGTCTCGGAGAAAAGGATTTTACGGTGAGTACACAAAAATCTACTTTTTCTCCCTCTATCCTTTAAATTTCAGCCTTCTCATTATCCCAGTTTCTACTTCTTATATCAATGAATCTCCAATAATCACCTATTTGCCTCGTGTGCTTTATGCACATCTTTATGTGCTCTAATTTACTGTATTGAAATGAATAGTGAAATCTCTCCATAAAGGACACTCTCTAGCTTGCTGGTGGACTCGGGTGATACTCCGTATGGTGCTTTCACATTGCGTTCCAGCACCTGTTTGATGGCCCTGTTGGTTCTTGCATCTAAAACCTCCGTAAAACGGGATTCGAACATATGCGCCGACAGGGCCATAGACTGCAATGGTGCCGGCAAAGCAAACGTGCGCTCTGCTGTGAAGACTTTTGGGCGTAGAGGCGGACACTCAGACGCAGTCTACTACATCTGGATCTCCGTCTCCAGTAGGTGTACATACCCCGAAAATTATGCAAGGCACAGCTAACAGTTGCTCTGCCGGCGCCATTATAGTCGGCGCAAAATGGGATTTGGATGTAAGCCCTGACGGGGCCACCGTACGGGTGCTGGAATACACGATGAAAGCGCCCTTAGTGAGTACCTCTTTGGTGTTCTCACAGTATGTTAGTTATGCATGTAATTTAGGGAGCTGTTTGCACTATGTTTGTAGTACGCCTTAGGATGTCAGGAGATTTCCTACTTGATGCCTCCAAAATATGCCACTTTATAGTTGTACAGATACTTATGTCACCCATAGGCTTTATGGTAAAAAAAAATGTATGTGTGTATATGTTGCATTTTGTACTTTTTTTTTTTTTTCTTTGTGAATAGATTAGTGCAGCACTGTTTTATAAGGATTAAAGGGAATCTGTCTTCCAGGTTTTTGCCTCGTTATCTGAGTGCAGCATAATATAGAGACCGAGACCCTGATTCCAGTTATGTCACTAACTGGGCTGCTTGCTGTAGTTTCAATAAAATGATAGTCTCCTGCTGATAAAACAACCCTTACAGGACTCATAAACTTGCTGCCATGTAATTCTCCATGTTCATTAGCTCTATATAACCCCACCACTGATTGGCAGCTTTCTTCCTATGCACAGTGTACACAGGAAGCTGTCAATCAGTGGTGTGGGCGGGGTTATACAGAGCTCAGCATTCAGAGAGCTGTTAGATCTGCAGCAGATAGAACTGCAGAAACCTGCAAAGTAACTGACACATCGCTGGACGCGGGGTCTTTGCCCCTACATCATGCTGTTGTCAGGATAGCATAAACCTTGTGACAGATTCCCTGTACAAAGGCATCCTCACACTCTTTTATCCTTCATTGAGTAAATGCAGCTTTCCTGGTGCTATGGCATATGTACCCAGCAAATACAGCATTAATTCAGCCTTAGCGTGCACCCGAGCATTGAGCATTTCCTGCCATGCATGTTATTTACATCTATCTATCTATATATTATCGCTATCTATTTATCTATCATCTATCTTATCTATCTCTCATATCTATATCTCTATTATCTATATTTATCTATCTCTCTTATCTATCTAATTTATATCTAGCTATCTCTCATATCTATTTTTCAGCTGCAGATGAAGGAAGGGAGACACAGTCATTACTAGTGGGTAGGCGGAGCCCACATAGGATAAACACACCTCAGATTAAAAAAGTGTTGACCGGCCCCTCCAGCTATATAGGGCTCCTCCTACTCCATCTCTCCAGTCTAAAATTTGAGGTTCACAGAGGATAGTCGCTGCTGGAAGCAGCTCCTCAGAAGATTTTTTTTATTTTAGTCGGACAGAGACTTGGACCGCCAATGGTCTAGAGGTCTCAGGGGTCTCAGCGCTGCTGGACTCCCACCTCTCCCTTGGCGGATCTGTATTACCCTGTAAGGTGGTCCCTGCAGAACCCTGCCAGCCCTGGGGATGAGGATTGCTTCCCTGGCGGGGACGCAAACCGCGCTTCTGGGGTCACTGCGTTCCCCGCTCTGGGGGAAGGTATGGGCACAGCGCCACAAATCTCTGAGGGGTCCCTGTGGCGCTCAGCTGGGTGACTACTCCACATTTTAATGTGTTTGAGTGCTTCAGCGGCCGCTGCGGCAGCCGCTGCTACATGTATTCAGTGTGGTGATTGTGTACTTTTGTCCGCAGGTGGATGCCTGCAGGACATGGGAGCGGAGAGCGGAGTGAATCGCGTGCTTTTTTTTAAACCGGCGGGGGCATGGCTTCGCGCTCTCCCATTTTTTCATAGGCAGGAAGCGCTCTGAGCGCGCGCTTTATCCTGCCTTTTTCCTTCAGGCTTCTCTCCTCTAGCGCGGCGGCCATTACTGACGGCCTCCTCGGGCTCCTCACTCTCCGCTCTCCCCGACTGACCGAAAGGAGACACTACACCACGGCCAGCTGGGTGAGTCGCCTCTGTCAGGGCAGAAGCTTGACCCCCTCAGCGCAGGACAAGGTATTGTCACACGGAACGCTCCCGCTACGATCACATTAGCGACGCTTAATTTTGCGATCGTTTTTCTTTTGTATCGTTTTTTTATGTCGCTAGTAGCTTCCACGGTGGGCGATCTCATTGACGACGCATAAGTGGTTAGCGATCTCTTTAGTGACTTTGGTATTGCGATATACAAATCAGCGCAATATGTTAGCGATCTCGTTGACGTTCTTGTTTAATGTGGCATACCTTTGAACACTGTCCTGCAGCTGTTACCTCATAAGAGGCACCTGCGGCTCGCACATCCTTTTCATTAACCCCTTCACCCCCAAGGGTGGTTTGCACGTTAATGACCGGGCCAATTTTTACAATTCTGACCACTGTCTCTTTATGAGGTTATAACTCTGGAACGCTTCAACAGATCTTCGCGATTCTGAGATTGTTTTCTCGTGACATATTGTACTTCATGTTAGTGGTAAAATTTCTTCGATATACCTTGCGTTTATTTTTGAAAAAAACGCAAATATGGCGAAAATTTTTAAAATTTTGCAATTTTCAAACTTTGAATTTTTTTTCCCATAAAACAGAGAAATATGTCACACAAAATAGTTAAGAAATAACATTTCCCACATGTCTACTTTACATCAACACACTTTTGAAACCAAATTTTTTTTTTGTTAGGAAATTATAAGGGTTAAAAGTTGACCAGTGATTTCTCATTTTTACAACAAAATTTACAAAGCCATTTTTTTAGGGACCACCTCATATTTGAAGTCACTTTGAGGGGTCTATATGGCAGAAAATACCCAAAAGTGACACCATTCTAAAAACTGCACCCCTCAAGGTACTCAAAACCACATTCAATAAGTTTATTAACCCTTCAGGTGCTTCACAGGAGCTGAAGCAACGTGGAAGGAAAAAATGAATATTTAACTTTTTAACCACAAAAATGATCTTTTACAAACTTTTTTTTATTTTCACAAGGGTAAAAGGAGAAAATGGGCAGATAAAGTTGTTGTGCAATTTCTCCTGAGTACGCCAATACCCCATATGTGGGGGAAAACCACTGTTTGGGCACACGGCAGAGCTCGTAAGGGAAGGAGCGCCGTTTGACTTTTTCAAACTAAAATTGGCTGGAATTGAGATTGGACGCCATGTCGTGTTTGGAGAGCCCCTGATATGCCTAAACAGTGGAAACCCCCCACAATTGACACCATTTTGGAAACTAGACCCCCTAAGGAACTTATCTAGATCTGTTGTGAGCACTTTGAACCCCAAAGTGTTTCACAAAAGTTTATAATGCCTGGGTGTGAAAAAAAAAAAAAAAAATTTTCCACAAAAATGATTTTTTAGTCCCAAATTTTTGATTTTTCCCAAGGAAATTGGACCCCAAAAGTTGTTGTCCAATTTGTCCTGAGTACGCTGATACCCCATATGTGAGGGGGGAAACTGTTTGGGCGCACGGCAGGGCTTGGAAAGGAAGTAGTAACGTTTTGGAATGCAGACGTTAATGGGGGTCATGTTCCGTTTGCAGTGCCCCAGATGAGCCTAAACAGTGGAAACCCCCCACAAGTGACCCCATTTTGGAAGCTAGACCCCCTAAGGAACTTATCTAGATCTTTGGTGAGCACTTTGAACCCCCAAGTGCTTCACACAAGTTTATAATGCCCGGGCATGAAAATAAAAAATCCTATTTTTTTCCCACAAAAATTATCTCTTAGTCACTAATTTTTTATTTTCCCAAGGGTAACAGGAGAAATTGGACCACAAAATTTGTTGTCCAATTTGTCCTGAGTATGCTGATACCCCATATGTGGGGGGGAACCACTGTTTGGGCGCATGGCAGAGCTCAGAATGGAAGGAGCACCATTTGACTTTTTCCAACCAAAATTGGCTGGAATTGAGATTGGACGCCATGTTGCATTTGGAGAGCCCCTGCTGTGCCTAAACAGTGGAAACCCCCCACTAGTGACCCCATTTGGGAAAATAGACCCCCTAAGGAACTTATCTAGATCTTTGGTGAGCAATTTGAACCCCCAAGTGCTTCACACAAGTTTATAACGTAGAGCCGTAAAATTAAAAAATCATATTTTTTCCACAAAATTGATCTTTTCACCCCAGTTTTATTTTCCCAAGGGTAACAAGACTCCAAAAGTTATTGTGCAATTTGTCCTGAGTGCGCTGATACCCCATATGTGGGAGTAAACCACTGTTTGGGTGCATGGCAGAGTTTGGAAGGGAAGGAGCGCCGTTTGACTTTTTCAACGCAGAATTGGCTGGATGCCATGTCGTGTTTGGAGAGCTCCTGATCTGCCTAAACAGTGGAAACCCCCCACAAATGACACCATTTTGGAAACTAGACCCCTCAAGGAACTTATCTAGATGTGTGGTGAGCACTTTGAACCCCAAAGTGCTTCACAGAAGTTTATAACGTACAGCCATAAAATAAAAAATCTTTTTTTTTTTTACAAAAATGATTTTTTCACCCCCAATATTTTATTTTCACAAGGGTAACAGGAGAAATTGAACCCCAAAAGTTGTTGTCCAATTTGTCCTGAGTATGCTGATACCCAATATGTGGGAGTAAACTACGTATGGGCGCACGTCGGGGCTCGGAAGGGAAGTAGTGACGTTTTGGATTGCAGACTTTGATGGAATGGTCTGGGGGAGTCATGTCGCATTTGGAGAGCCCCTGATGCGTCTAAACAGTGGAAACCCCCCACAAGTGACCCCATTTTGGAAAATAGACCCCTCAAGGAACTTATCTAGGTGTGTGGTGAGCACTTTGAACCCCGAAGTGCTTCACAGAAGTTTATAATGTACAGCCGTAAAAATAAAAAATCCTTTTTTTTTTTTTTTTTTACAAAAATGATTTTTTTCGCCCCCAATATTTTATTTTCACAAGAGTAACAGAGAAATTGGACCCCAAAAGTTGTTGTCCAATTTGTCCTGAGTACGCTGATACCAAATATGTGGGAGAAAACTACTGTATGGGCGCACGTCTGGGCTCGGAAGGGAAGTAGTGATGTTTTGGATTGCAGACTTTGATGGAATGGTCTGGGGGCGTCATGTCGCATTTGGAGAGCCCCTGATGCGCCTAAACAGTGGAAACCCCCCACAAGTGACCCCATTTTGGAAAATAGACCCCACAAGGAACTTATCTAGAAGTGTGGTGAGCGCTATGAAGCCCCAAGTGCTTCACAGAAGTTTTATAACATACAGCCGTAAAAACAAAAAAATCATTTTTTTTTTTTACAAAAATGATTTTGTCGCCCCAGTTTTTTATTTTCCCAAGGGTAACAGAAGAAATAGGACAAATTGCACAATAACTCTTGTGGTCCAGAGTACGCTGATACCCCATATGCGGGAGTAAACTATGTTTGGACGCATGGCAGAGCTCAGAAGTGAAGGAGCACCGTTTGACTTTTTCAACGCAGAATTGGCTGGAATTGAGATCAGACGCCATGTCACATTTGGAGAGCCCCTGATGTGCCTAAACAGCAGAAACCCTCCAATTCTAACTCCAACCCTAACCCCAACACACCCCTAACCCTAGTCCCAACCCTAACCACAAACCTAACCCTAACACACCCCTAACCTAATCCCAACCCTAATCTAATCCTAACGTTAGCGCCAACCCTAACCCTAACTTTAGCCGCAACCCTAACCCTAACGGGAAAATGGAAATAAATACATTTTTTTAATTTTATTATTTTTCCCTAACTAAGGGGGTGATAAAGGGGGGTTTGATTTACTTTTTATAGCGGGTTTTTGTGATTGGCAGCTGTCACGCTAAAAGACGCTTTTTATTGCAAAAAATAGTTTTTTGCATCACCACATTTTGAGAGCTATAATTTTTGCATATTTTGGCCCACAGAGTCATGTGAGGTCTTATTTTTTGCGGGACGAGGTGACGTTTTTATTGGTACCATTTTTGAGCACGTGACATTTTTTGATTGCTTTTTATTTCGATTTTTGGGAGGTTAGAATGAACAAAAATCAGCAATTCATGAATTTCTTTTGGGGGAGGCGTTTGTACCGTTCCGCGTGTGGTAAAATTGATAAAGCAGTTTTATTCTTCGGGTCAGTACGATTATGGCGATACCTCATTTATATCATTTTTTTATGTTTTGGCGCTTTTATAGAATGAAAACAATTTTATATAAAAAATTATTATTTTTGCATCGCTTTATTCTGCGAGCTATAACTTTTTTATTTTTTCACTGATGATGCTGAATGACGGCTCGTTTTTTGCAGGACAAGATGACGTTTTCAGCGGTACCATGGTTATTTATCTCGGTCTTTTTGATCGCGTGTTATTCCACTTTTTGTTCAGCGGTATGATGATAAAGCATTGATTTTTTGCTTCGTTTTCTTTTTTTTTTTTTAAGGGGTTCACTAAAGGGGTTAACTAGTGGGACAGTTTTATAGGGTGGGTCGTTACGGACGCGGCGATACCAAATATGTGTACTTTTATTGTTTTGTTTTTTTTTATTTACAGGAAAGAATGAATTTATTGGGGAATATTTTTTTTTTTTTTTATGATTTTTTTTACCACTTTTTATTTTTATTTTTTTAACTTTTTTACTTTGTCCCAGGGTGGGACATCACTGTATTTTAGCAGATCGCTGGTGTGACAGTGTGCACAGCACTCTGTCACACCAGCGATCGCTCTGGCATCGCTGCAGGCTTCTCAGTGCCTGCTCTCAGCAGGCACTGAGGAAGCCGCCTCCCTGCAGGACCCCGGCGCCATCTTGGATCCAAGGACCTGGAGGGAGGACGGACCCTCGGAACAGTGCGACACATCGCGCTGCTCTGAGGGTCTCAGGGGAGCGCGCAGGGAGCCCCCTGCCTGCGCGATCCTCCCCTGTGCTCCGGGTACACCGCGATCATGTTTGATCGCGGTGTGCCAAGGGTTAATGTGCCCGGAGCGGTCCGTGACCGCTCCTGACACACAGTCACGGGTGTCAGCTGTGATAATCAGCTGACACCCGGCGGCGATCAGCTGCGCTCCCCCCGGGAGCGCAGCTGATCGCCCATGACGTACTATTCCATCCATGGGAATTAGGTCCAGGGTCACATGGACGAAATAGTACGTCTGATGGAATAAAGGGGTTAAACAAGGGTTGTGGAGAGTCTGCGACATTAACCCCTTTGGCGGTTAACCCTTTATTGGGAGACAAAAGCTGGGGTAGCTCTCTATTTAAGAGCTTTAACCCTTCAGCGTTCATTTTGCCTTTGAAAACCACACTGTTCTAGTTGCTGACTGGTTTTTACCTGCCATATACTGTGGCATGTCGGATCAGGGTCCAGGAGCGGACCGTCTCCCAGATCCGCTACAGGATCAGTCTCGCGTATCTGACACGCAGACCTCGACGGCGTCAAGCGCAGCGGTCGGAGGTTACAGTGACGCCAAAATGGATGCCCTCGCTCGTTCTATTGATGGCCTGTCTGACCTTCTAGGTTATTGGGTGTCAGCTAGATCCTCTCATGGTAGGAAGCGACACAGGCCGTGCCATCTTTCTCGCGTAGCGACTCAGAGATTTCTGATATGGAGGGCTCCCCTCCAAGCTCGGATGGTGAGATATCCGATTCGGATAAGGAGGATCGGCAGGGACAATCTTCCTCTCTTTTGAACCGTACAGAGGCTTTTATTGGAGCCATGAGGGAGGCGTTACAGTTACCGGAGGAGGTAACTAGACGTCCTGGTAAGTCGGCCCGGATGTTTCAGGAGTCGCATAGGTCGCGATCAGCCTTACCATCTCTGGATGAGCTTAATGAGGCAGTGGAGAAGGAACGCCTGTGTCCAGATAAACGTTTTCAGGGGACACGGTTTTTTGAGACACTGTATCCGTGTACTACGGAGTTGAATGCTAATTGGATTCCTTCTCCTGAAGTGGATGTCCCTTTATCCCAGCTTAGCAAATCCTCATTACTCCCTGTTAAAGGGAAGGCGAGTCTGCAGGATCCGCTGGACAGAAAAACGGAGATGGCGGCAAAATCCATCTACGAGGCCGCGGGTCATGGATTCAGAGCTGTGCTAGGATCCATGTGTGCTTGTAAAGCCTCCTTGAGCTGGTTAGACCGTCTACGGACGGCGTGGCAAGATGGATCCCCACTATCCGAGGTAGAGGGGCTTTTCAAGTCATTGGAGGATGCAGCTCGATATGGCAGTGATGCAGGTTTGGATACTGCCTCCATGCTGTCCAGGGCACAATCCTCGGCGATCACAGTCAGGAGAGCTCTGTGGCTTAGACAGTGGACCGGAGACGCGGTTTCCAAGCAAGCTTTGCTTTCTTTAGCTTACAAAGGTGGTCAGCTATTTGGATCTGACCTCACTGAGCTGATTGCCAAAGCAAAGGCAAAAGAAACGGCTTTACCGCAACGAAGAGCTGTGGCCTCTGCGTCTGGCAGGCATAGTGCCGGTGGTAGTCGGCGGTCCTTTCGGTCCAGGGGACGGTTTGGTCAGCCCTCTTGGGGATCGGGTCGTCCCTCTTTTTCGGGAAAAAAGAGCGCTCAGAAATCTCGCACTCCCTGGAAACAGAGCTTCCGCCAAGACAAGCGGGAAGCTGACAAAAAGCCCGCTAAGGCGGACTGACGCCAGGGTCTCACTCGAGGGCTCTCGAGTGGGAAGTCGCCTGCTCCAATTCAAGCCGTCTTGGGCTTCCCGCGTGTCGGACACCTGGGTGACGCGGATTGTGTCGGCAGGCTACTTCATAGATTTTCTTTCTCGACCCCCAGACAGTTTTTGCCAATCCCGCATTCCGTCAGAGCCCGGGCTAATTGCCGCTCTACTGCGGGAGGTCGATTCCCTTCTACAGAAAGGTGCGGTGGTACCAGTTCCACCGGAGGACCAAGGAAGAGGTTTTTATTCCAACCTCTTTGTAGTCCCCAAAAAGGAGGACAAATTTCGTCCCATTCTGGATCTCAAAAGATTGAATCGACATGTCCGCACCCGAAAATTCCGCATGGAGTCACTTCGCTCAGTTGTGGCAGCCTTGTCGCAGAACGATTTTTTGGTGTCAATCGACATTCGCGACGCTTATTTGCATGTCCCCATCGGAAGGGCCCACCAACGCTTTCTGCGTTTTGCCATAGGTCAGGACCATTACCAGTTTGTGGCCCTGCCATTCGGTCTGGCCTCAGCACCCAGAGTTTTTACAAAAATTCTGGCTCCTCTCATGGCGATTCTGCGAAGACAGGGGGTTACGATTCTTCCCTATCTGGACGACCTTTTGATTGTGGCGTCCTCAAAGGAGGAGGCGGTGACGGCTCGCGATTTATCCCTTCAGCTCCTGGAGGACTTCGGGTGGCTGATCAATTGGGAGAAGTCGTCCCTGGAACCGTCGCAGTCAATCCTGTTTTTGGGAATGCAGTTCGACACGGTACGAGCAGTGGTGTCTCTGCCCTCAGACAAGCAAGCGAGTCTTCTTCACCATGTGCAGGGTATGAAGTCTGCAACAGCAATGTCCCTTCGAAGGTGTATGCGCCTTCTGGGTTTGATGGTGGCGTCAATGGAAGCAATTCCGTTTGCCCAATTTCATTCCAGGGCTCTCCAAATGCTCATCTTGAACCGTTGGGATCGATCACGGTTTTCACTGGATTGCAGTGTCATCATCTCCCACAGGGTGAGAGAGTCGCTAGAATGGTGGTTACGTCCGGAAGCGTTATCCCTGGGGAAGTCCTTCCTTCCTCCGAGGTGGTCGATCATAACCACCGATGCCAGCCTGACGGGCTGGGGGGCGTCTGGAACGGTCTCTGGATTTAGGGAGTATGGTCGTTGGAAGAGTCTGTCCTGCCGATCAACATCCTGGAATTGAGGGCAATTTTTCTTTGCCTCCAACACTGGACGGTCCCTTTAAGCGGTCTACCAGTCCGAGTGCAGACAGACAACGCGACGGCGGTCGCATATATCAACCATCAAGGTGGAACGAGGAGCTTCAGGCTCATGATGGAAGTGTCTCGAATCCTGGTATGGGCCGAGGCCAGGGTGCCAGCCATTTCTGCGATTCACATTCCAGGAGTTCAGAATATCACAGCGGACTTCCTGAGTCGCGAAAAGATGGATCCCGGAGAATGGAGTCTTCATCCGGAAATTTTTGCGCTGCTGTGCTCCCGTTGGGGAACTCCCCAAGTGGATGTGATGGCATCCAGGTTCAATGCCAAGTTACCGACATTCATGTCCAGGTACAAGGACTCGAAGGCTGTGGCGGTGGATGCTCTGGTGGCTCCTTGGGACCATTTCGAGCTAATTTATGTGTTCCCGCCAATATCCTTACTTCCTCTGGTTTTGCGTCGGATCAGACTGGAGAGAGTCCCGGCTATGTTGATAGCCCCAGATTGGCCAAGGAGGACGTGGTTCTCGACACTGGTGTCACTTCTGGCAGCGCCTCCACTTCCACTCCCTCTTTGCCCGGACCTGTTAACCCAAGGGCCCGTTCGTCACCTGGACCTGAAGTCTCTGCGTTTGACGGCGTGGCTCTTGAGACCGAAATCTTGACCCGTCAAGGTTTTTCAGCCGAAGTCATTGCCACTCTGCGTGCTGCCAGAGGTCCGGCTACCACTAGAATTTATCATAAGACTTGGGAAGCCTTCTTTTCGTGGTGTTCGGGTTCTTCTAGGAACCCGAGGAGTTTTTCCATTCCCAATTTGTTGGCCTTTTTGCAGTACGGGCTGGACAGGGGTTTGGCAGTTAGCACTCTGAAGTGGCAAATTTCTGCTCTGTCCTTGCTATTTCGGAAGGCTATCGCTTTGCGTAGGGACGTACGTTCCTTTTTTCGCGGAGTAACCCGTCAGTTTCCTCCGCGGAAGGCGCCTGTGTCTCCCTGGCGGCTTAATCTTGTCTTGGAGGCTCTTCAACATGGGCCTTTTGAGCCTATGGATTCTGTTAGCCTTTCTTTGCTTTCTTGGAAGGTTGCCTTCTTAGTGGCGGTCACTTCTTTGAGAAGGGTTTCTGAGTTGGCGGCTCTCTCTTGCTCGCCTCCTTTTCTGGTTTTTCTCCCAGATCGCGTAGTGCTTCGCACACGGGGCGACTTTCTACCTAAAGTAGTGTCACAGTTTCATGTTAACCAGGATATTGTGTTGCCTCGCTCTGTCCGGAGCCAAGGAATGCGAAAGAACGAGCCTTGCACACATTGGATTTGGTGCGGGCTTTAAAGTTCTATTTGTCTATTACTCAAAGTTTTCGGAAGTCTGATTCTCTGTTTGTGATTCCAGCAGGTCGTAGACGTGGGCAACGAGCTTCCAAGGATTCTATAGCTCGTTGGATTCGGTCGGCCATTTTAGAGGCTTACCGACTTAAAGGCGAACCTTGCCCGATTAAGATTCGAGCTCACTCCACAAGGGCTGTGGGTTCATCGTGGGCTTTTCATCAAGGAGCCTCGGCAGCTCAGCTCTGCCGAGCGGCGACCTGGCGTTCCGTCCACACATTTACGAAATTTTATAAGGTGGACGTCAGTGCTTCCGCTGATGCGGCCTTAGGACGTAGGGTCCTGCAGGCGGCTGTAGTTTAAAAGTTCTTGTGAACTTCTAGTTAGCTCTATTTGCGCATTTATCTAGGTTGTGGGTATCTGCCTTTTTTGCTTTTCTGCCCACCCTTATTTTTGGACTGCTTTGGGACGTCCCACTAGTAATGACTGTGTCTCCCTTCCTTCATCTGCAGCTGAAACACGGATTTTGGTAAGAACTTACCTGTAAAATCCTTTTCAGCGAAGAAGGAAGGGAGACACACATCCCTCCCATGGCAGAAGTGTGTTATTGTGTTTTCAGATGCGGCGTGACCCTTCTCTGATAGCGATTATCTGGGCTGAGGTCGGCGCGCTAAGGCTCTGTTCTAGCATTGCCAGCTCATCGCAGTGGTCAGGTTCAGTGAGTAGTACCTGGACTGTGTGGTTGTTTCGGCTATATGCATAACCTGTCTTCTTGTTTTTTCTCTGAAGTCCTTCAGAAGGGGTTATGTTGCTACGCTGGTGATATTTGCTCTTCCTTAAGCTTGGGTACGACTGGAGAGCTGGAGTAGGAGGAGCCCTATATAGCTGGAGGGGCCGGTCAACACTTTTTTAATCTGAGGTGTGTTTATCCTATGTGGGCTCCGCCTACCCACTAGTAATGACTGTGTCTCCCTTCCTTCTTCGCTGAAAAGGATTTTACAGGTAAGTTCTTACCAAAATCCGTGTGTTATCTCTATCTATTATCTATCTCTCATATCTTTCTCTCTCTATTATCTATATCTATTATCTATCTCTCTGTTGTCTCTGTACAAAAATGGAGTTCACATTCAATAGTCCTATTTTCAGTGATGGACTCTTCGGGCATCATATGGTTGCCATCTTTGAGAAGGTATTTAGGGACCCGATGGATTTTTTTTTTCTGGTCACTGTGCTCTTTAACTGCAAATTATTAATCCTAAATGCAATAAGTGTGCACAAAACTTATGCGATATATCCAGATTGTTATTTTTTCCTTTTCACCCCACAGGCCCCCAATAATAATGGTGCAGACATTACGGAGTACAGAGTGGAGTGGGGGGGCATGGAAGGCTGCATGCAGATGTGCTACTGCGGCCCTGGCTATTCTTACGAGATGAAAGGTCTTTCTCCAGCAATTGTCTACTACTGCAGGGTTCAGGCAAGTTTCTGTGGAATTGTCGGGTTATTTAGCACTAGAACCAGGTCAGCCTCGTTTTGCCGCTGTGATTTATACTCTCCTGTGCTTCGTTCTCATACTTGCAGGCTGTGAATGTTGCTGGCACCGGCCTCTTCAGCGACGTAGTCGCATGTTTGACTCCTGCTTCTGTACCGGCAGCCGTGACAAACTTCTGGGGAACGAAGGAGGAGGAAATGGAGAATCCGCATGATTATTCACCTTCCACCTGCCTTGCTGTAGCTTGGGATCGGCCGTGTGACCACGGCGCAGAAATTACTGGCTATATTCTAGACTATGGAGACAAGCAGACCATCACTGTAGGAAAGTCCTCCAGCTACATTATAGAACAGTTACAGCCAGACTCCACGTACAGGTACGGAGCAAATCACAAGTCCTTTCTTGGTAGACGTATGTTGTCCTACATGATAGATGCTGCCGCAAAATGTTAATCTTGGAGGTAACTTCAGTGCAGACTGTTATGTAATAAATAATTCATTGCTCTTAAAGGGGTTGTTGGTAAAATCTTCAGCATTCCCTAGCGCTGGCCAAATCCCAACAGTGTGTAATGCACACACCGCTTTCCATTTCCATACTTTCGGTCAAGTTCTGACCAGTCTCAGCCTCTGCTTGCATTGTTCTACAGGCGGCTGAGACTCTGGTCGGCACATGACGACTGCTGGAGCTGAATCCTAACGGTGTGTGCATCACTGACGTTGTTGCTGAAGATTTTACCAGGTGTGGCCATCCCTTATTAGATCTGCGCTCTTTCCCCACATTATATCGAAGCCTCAGGTTCATATACAAGTTAATAGTTTGAGCTCATTTGATTGACACGTCCTTAGAGATGATACCGAGGGCTATAATAGCAATGTAGTCATGTAATTTATTATAATAAAAAAAAAGTGTTTTCCAATTTTCTGTAATGTATTCACATAGTTGCCAATTATTCTGGTTTGCTACTTACTAGAATCCGGGTTCAAGCCCTAAACAGTCTGGGAGCCGGTCCTTTCAGCCACTCTGTAAAATTGAAAACCAAGCCCCTTCCCCCCGAGCCCCCGCGACTGGAATGTGCGGTGTATGGTCACCAGAGCCTTAAGCTGAAATGGGGAGATGGCACGTCCAGGGCCGCCCCAACAGACTCCATCCAGTACCACCTTCAGATGGAGGACAAGAGTGAAAGGTGAGGAGATACATGCTGTCATTTCATCTGGGCTACCAAATTGTTGCTACAATATTGAGAAAAAAATGTGCTCTATACTCATTATTATTTATTATTATTTTATTATTTGCACATGAATTATTGTCTTGTTTTTTTAATCAGATTATTATGAGTGGAGCATAGATATTCAGTTTGTCAGTGGCTTTTAAAAAAAAATTCATCCCTTTTCTCCCTGATGTTAAAAGTTGCCTGGCGGCCATTTATCTGCCTCCTCTTCTCAAAATAACTTGCAGACTGAAAAGTCTAATAAATCAGTAAATGCTGCATCCATGGAGCCCGCTCCTTGCACTCATATAGTAGTGACTACTCACCTGGGCCCTCTACATGCACAAGCATAAAAGGCTACGGCCACAGTGGTCACCGCTGCCGCAGATGGTAACAGGTTCCTCTGTCCAGAAACGTCTGATCTTGAAGAATTTAAGGAAATACAGTATCACTGAATGTCTTACTTTATTATTTTATGACACGTGACAACCATTTCTAAAGATAATGATGCAAATGTGTGAGGAAGGAACAGCCACCATCTTGGATATGGCCTGCTCCAGCCGCCATGTTTTCTGAATTCACAGATTCACAGCAGCGAACTGCTGTAATTCCCTATGGCAGTGATGGCGAACCTTGGCACTCCAGCTGTTGGAGAACTACAACTCCCAGCATGCCTCAACTGCTGCAGGTTGCAAGGACATGCTGGGAGTTGTAGTTTTACAACAGCTGGAGTGCCAAGGTTAGCCATCACTGCCCTATGGCCTCTGGGCATATTCTATACAATAGGGTTTGGTCTCTGAAAAGGTCTATTAGTATGCGGAGTAGATTCGACTCAAGACAGGATTTACTGCTCAATGTGAATAGCCAGAACTGTTAGTATGCGAAGTAGGCCAGGCCAGAACAGTACTTCAAAGCTAGAGGCTTCAATTAGATTATACCTGCCAGCTAAACACAGAAAACACATCTATTGTGTCTCCCAGCCATGACGGCTCCGTTCTAGGATTATGAATTATGAGCACATCTTTCTAGGTACAAATTCATAAAAAATATCTGCGTGATCCTGCGGACCTTGGGCATCTGATGGTGCAACTCCCGAGTCGGTGATGGCTCGGGGGTCTGAGATATAGAGATTGGCTCTCCACAGAGACCCAATCGGGCCAGGTTTGATCTCCATGCGACAGGCAAAACATACTGCATTCGCTGGTACCTCTCGTGTCCTGATCCGATCGTCCTGGAGAAAGTTAACCCCTTTATTAGATATTGGGAATAAATTCTGCAGGGGCTAAGGGTGGAGATTATCATCCCACCCTCGGACACCGAGGGGAGGGACCTAGCAGGTTTAAGAACTGTGAGCTATGGGCAGATCCATTCTCACAACAGCAAGACCATGAAGAACTAAGGACCAAGGGACAGATCTGCCAAGGGAGCAGCGTACACGTTTTGGGGGGCTGTCCAGCAACTAAGACTTTCACCTGTGGATCGCAGAGCTCCCTGCCACTACATGCCCCTACAACCTGGTAATATTGACCTCTAGCTAATACCTCTAAGCCTTGTACCATTATTGTTGTATTTTACTCTGACTGCAAATCCACTGTAATTCCGTTGTATAGCTACTGTATATTTCTGTAATTATCTAGTGTGCCCTTAAGGCAATTAAACCATAAAATTAATCTTGGGCTGATGCTTTTACACTGATCACGAATCTTCGAATACCCAGTGGGTAACCGGACACCCTCCCCGGCGGCCATTTGCTCTAGGTGCAGTTCCCTTACTGACCTGAGAGACGAAGGGGGCGCCAGAGAGCTGTGCCTGTGGAGTTACGTCACATTGGTGATGTGGAAGGATGGGGGTTGTCCTTCACAAAATGTATTAATATATTATCACACCTTTAAAAAATATGGCTGTATGGCCAAGTCCCATGCTCATGAAGCCCCAGCGCTGGGAGAGAGGCTGGCGCAATATTTGGACAGTCTAGCGATATCGATAAATCTCTGCAAATGTTTTTTTATGTTGAGCAAAAACATAAGAAAGAGCAGCATGGAAGTTCAAAGTGTATATCATTGTTGTGTTACTTTACATATTTACTTATTTTATTCTTTTTCTTCATTGTCAGGTTTATATCCTTATACAGAGGTCCTTGTCATACTTATAAGGTGCAAAGATTAAATGAGTCCACAGCATACAAATTTCGCATTCAGGCTTGTAATGAAGCTGGAGAGGGACCCTTCTCCCCTGAATATATATTCACAACCCCTAAATCCCTCCCTCCTGCCCTGAAAGGTATGAGCGCCTGTTCCAGTATGCAGAGAAATAGCTCAAATACTTTATTATTGCATTTTTTTTTAAATGAGTTTGATCCATTTCTCTTCTTACTTTGTCCCACATGCCTTCATTTCCCAGCTCCTCGAATAGACCGAATAAATGATCACACCTGTGAAGTCGTCTGGGAATCCCTAGCCTCAATGAAGGGCGATCCCGTCATCTACAGTCTACAAATAATGGTCGGGAAAGACTCCGATTTTAAACAGGTATTTCACTAATATACACATTATACTGTATATATTTACTGCTGTTGTGAACAGTTTAGCACGTTGAAGATGAAGTGATCTCTTAAAAGACCTAAAGTTATTAAAGAAGACACATTTCCTATGTATTTTTGGGAAAAATATATATATATTTTCATCTATTACATTTTAAAAATTACAAAAAGGAAAATGGGCCAATGCTAAACTTTAGGCACCCTGCATGGTTATTTGCTAGTAGCTCCCCCCTTTTAAAAGCATTACAGCTTGTAAATGCTTTTTGCAGCCAGCCAAGAGTCTTGCAGTTCTTGTTTGAGGGATGTTCATCCATTTTTCCTTGGAAAATTCTTCCAGTTCTGTGAGATTCCTGGGTCGTCTTGCATGCACAGCTTTTTTTTTTAGGTCTAGCCACAGATTTTCTATGATGTTCACATTAAGGGACTGTGAGGGCCACTGTAAAACCTTAAGCTTGCGCCTTTTGAGGTCCTTTATTGTGGATTTTTTTAAAATTTTAATTTTTATTGAAAATTTTTCAAATTTTGCAGGAAAAGAAAAATTAATCATTTATAGGTTAACAACCAATCTTATACTATAGTAATAGTGAAACATTTTCAAATAGAGAAAGAGTAAAATCTTGCAGACAAACACACAAGTCAGACAAAAGGAAAGGGGAGAAATGATGTGGAATGTTACGACCTAGGTATAGCCATCTCATAGAGGTCCTATAATTAACATGGACCAAAAGGAATCCCAAGGAGATCAAACAAAGTTAAATCTCTCCACAGTATTGTCATTAAGGGTTGCCTGGTACTCACAGTTCCTGATAGCCTTGATGCGAGAATATAGATCTAGTTGGGAAGGTGGAGAGGCTTGCCTCCAAATGGTAGGCAATCACACAGCGTGCTGCTGTCAGCCTACGTAAAAGCAATCTAATAGATCTCTTGGATATGGATTCAGGGAAAATATTTAATAGAAAGAACTGAGGACTTAATGTGAGATTCACTACAAAAACTTGTTTAGTGAGGAGTTGCACTATCATCCAGAACGGTTTAAGTGGACAGTCCCAAAAAGTGTGAAATATAGAACCTCTAGACAGGACGCATCGCCAGCAAAGGGAAGGAATAGATGGGTCCAATTTATGTAAAAATTCAGGTGGATGGTACCAGAGGTGAAGGATTTTGTACTGATTTTATTTGTATGAAATACAAGATGCAGTCTTAGCTGCTCTGGTCCAAATATTACTCCAGTCTACCGTGGTCAGTGTTTTACCCGGGGAAAATGGCCGCCGGGGGCGGCGCATGCGCAGATGGAGCTCTCGGGAGATGAGTTTTCAGCACTGAAATCTCAACTCCCGAGATCTTGGTGCCGAGATCTCCATCTGCGCATGTGCCGCTCCCGGCGGCCATTTTCCCAGAGTTCACCGCACAGGAAACCATGGAACTGCCGGGGCTCTGGCTTTTCACAAAATATCGGCAAAGCCCAGGCAGCACCAGAGACACCCGCAGCAGCACCGCCAGGCACCCGCAGCAGCACCAGACACCCGCAGCAGCACGCTGCACATCGGAAACACCGCCCCCCCCCCCCCCCCCTCATCCCAGCCTGCGGCCTACAGCCTCACCCCATTCCTGCCTCCTCCAGCAGGGATCCCACTTCACCGCAGCCACCACCCCCGGTAAGCAATAAGACGCGTGGCTTATAAGAAGCACCACCATTTTATTCAAAAAATATATTTTTTTCCTATTTTTCTTCTCAAAATTTGGGGTGCGTCTTATAATATGGAGCATCTTATAATTCGAAAACTACAGTAGTTAGATCACACGCAGGGCTGACAGCTTATAAAGCACTAGCTGAAGAGCCCGGCGCTGCCCGGGCATAGTACCTAACTACGGTTAGTTATAACAAATTGTAATGATTATATCTATATACAAGTATTCAGCTTTCTCCCCATTATGTAGATAGGGCCAAAATAGTTTGGCGATTTGGAATGTGCGGGGTTAAAATTTCCATTCAACACATAGCCTATGATGCTCCTGGGTTGAGATGTGCGGGCATGCAAAATTTCATGCCCGTAAGTACAACAGTGCAGATTCCTATCCCGGGCCAAAATTATTTGCCGATTTGGAATGTGCGGGGTTAAAATTTCGACTCAAAACCTAGCCTATGACGCTCCCGGGGTCGAGACGTGCGGGTGTGCAAAATTTCATGCCCGTAAATGCAGATTCCTATGCCGGACATACACACAAGCATTCAGCTTTCTCCCCATTATGTAGATAGGGCCAAAATTGTTTGGCGATTTGGAACGTGCGGGGGTTAAAATTTCCATTCAACACATAGCCTATGATGCTCCTGGGGTTGAGATGTGCGGGCATGCAAAATTTCATGCCCGTAAGTACAACGGTGCAGATTCCTATCCCGGGCCAAAATTATTTGCCGATTTGGAATGCGCGGGGTTAAAATTTCGACTAAAAACCTAGCCTATGACGCTCACGGGGTCGAGACGTGCGGGTGTGCAAAATTTCATGCCCGTAAATGCAGATTCCTATGCCGGACATACACACAAGCATTCAGCTTTCTCCCCATTATGTAGATAGGGCCAAAATTGTTTGGCGATTTGGAACGTGCGGGGGTTAAAATTCCATTCAACACATAGCCTATAATGTTCCTGGGGTTGAGATGTGCGGGCATGCAAAATTTCATGCCCGTAAGTACAACGGTGCAGATTCCTATCCCGAGCCAAAATTATTTGCCGATTTGGAATGCGCGGGGTTAAAATTTTGACTCAAAACCTAGCCTATGACGCTCCCGGGGTCGAGACGTGCGGGTGTGCAAAATTTCATGCCCGTAAATGCAGATTCCTATGCCGGACATACACACAAGCATTCAGCTTTCTCCCCATTATGTAGATAGGGCCAAAATTGTTTGGCGATTTGGAACGCGCGGGGTTAAAATTTCGATTCAAAACATAACCTAGGACTCTTTCGGGGTCGAGACGTGCGGGCGTGCAAAATTTCATGCCCGTAAGTGCGACGGTGCGGATTCCAATCCCGGACAAACATACCCACATACATACACACATACATACATTCAGCTTTATATATTAGATTGCAATCCTTAATTAAGAACAGCAATCAGACTGAAAAAAGTGAAAATCTCATAGTGGGGCTAAGTAAAAAAAAAAAAAAAAAAAAGTGAAAATATTTAAAAAAAAATCACAAAAAAATATAGTACCCATAAATTAATAGTTGTATGATAAAAAAAATCACAATAAAAGTACACTTTTGGTATCGCCGCATCCGCAACGACCCAACGTATAAAACTGTCCCACTAGTTAACCCCTTCGGTGAACATGGTAAAAAAAATTATGCAAAACACGATGCTTTATTATCATACAGCTGAACATAAAGTGGAATAAAACGCGATCAAAAAGACAAATATAAATAAAAATGGTATTGCTGAAAACGTCATCTTATCCCCAAAAAACAGTCTGCCATGCAGCTCAATCAGCCGAAAAATAAAAAAGTTATAGCTCTCAGAATAAAGCTTTGCAAAGATAATTATTTTTTCTATAAAAATCATTTTTATTGTGTAAATGCGCAAAGACATAAAAAAAATATAAATGTGGTATCGCTGTAATCGCACTCACCCGAAGAATAAATTTTACCACACACGGAACTGCATAAAAATAAAATCCTGAGTTGCTGCCTCCCAAAAATTGGAATAGAAGGGTATCAAAAAATGTAATGTGCCCAGAAATGGTACCAATAAAAGCATCAATTCGTCCCTCAAAAAACAAGCCGTCACATGAGTCTGTCGGCCGAAATATGGAAAAATTATAGCTCTCAAAATATGGCAATAGAAAAACTTGGTTTTGCAACAAAAAGTCTTTTAGTGTGTGACAGCAGCCAAACATTAAAAAAAAATGTGTATATAAATCTGGTATCGCTGTAATCGCACTGACCCGAAGAATAAAATTGCCTAATCACTTATACCGCACGAGAAACAGCGTAAAAAAATAATAAAATCAATTCTTTACTTGCTGTTGTTTATTTCATTCTGCCTCCCAAAGATCGCAGTAGGGTGTGGCGCATATTTATCCTGTGTTCTGCGCTGAGCGCTTACACCGGGGTTTGCATGTAAATCTCTGAAATACATGATTCAGACGGAGGCAGATGGAGGCACTGTGGCTGATTATGATCTCGAGCTGTCCGTCTTTTTAGGTGTGCATAAAAGCGTGATCTGCCAGTTTTGTTCAGTTCTGAAAAGGACACTGCTGAGCAGAAGCCAGATGGAGTCCAGAGTAACTCTGCTTCCTCATTAAAGTGAATGGATCCCTCCGGGGGTTTCATCTGAATCATGTCCCTCGAAGATTTAGATGGAAACACCAAAGTAAGTGCTCAGCATAGAGCGCAGGATAAATGTGATGCTAAATGTTATGTAAAATGTTCCTAAAAAAAGCTTCAAATCTATCCCAAAAAAACAAGTCCCCACTCATCTGTTATCGGAAATAACACGTTACTGGAAGTACAAAGGCTCTTGAAAAGAGAAATGGCTCCTTACCCCCGCCCCCCAAAACAAATTCAGCAAAGTCTGCACTCCCAAATCCAAATGCCCTCCTCCCTTCTGAGACTCAGTGTGCCTGTTTCTCCTTCCCTCATTGGGGGACACAGGACCATGGGTGTTATGCTGCTGCCACTAGGAGGACAGTAAGTGTATATATACAGAGAAATTAACTCCTCCTCCGCAGTATACACCCTCTACTGGCTCTATGATGAACCAGTTCTTGCTTAGTGTATGTAGGAGGCACTAGGGTCTGGCTTTAGACCCCGACATTATTATTTTATTTTTAATTTACTTTTTTTTTCTGTGGATTGAAGGGGCTACAGGGCCTTTCAAGGTCCCGATCTCCCAAAATCATCAACAGGCAGGAACGCGGAGTGTCGTCTCCCCGTACCCCCTTCTGCACCACCTCAATGCCATGCCTGGGCTCATCTTAGGGGCAACGGGTCCCTTTCATGGGTCCGCTCTCCCCACACCGACTACAGACGGGAACATGGGGTGTCGCCCCCACGTACCCCCTTCTGGAGCCAGGCCTTCAGCCGGACAAAATGCCCTGCCTTACTCACAAAAAGGATTACCTCAGGAATCACACAGAGGCTCCCAAAGGCGTCCGTGCGGCCCCACCGCACCACCACTGCCAGAAGGTGGATGATGTCAGGTTGCGAATGAGCCCTTTCCACCTCCCTACCAAAGGGATGGTGGATTGAGGTTGATCTGCGCTACCACACTCCTCCAGCTATGGTTCTTCACACGTGCACCCAGCTCTGCTGCATCTGTGTGAGGAAGCGCAGCGGCCGGGTCGGCAGGAGGGCTCCTTCATCAGGGATGGTCCTGGCCCTCAGAGGGATGGGTGTCCCGTTGGCTGCGCTCCATTTGTCGCGCGCCCATCGCGCTATCATTGCCTGCGCCGCCGCCCAAAATTTAGTCCCCGGCTTCTGGCCTGGGTAGGTCCAGCTCCGCCCTCCATGCCGGGATCCGCCCATGTCCTTGGCGCTTCTTGCTCTGAATGAGAAGCGCTCCGGTCGCATCCCTGACCCTGACTCCGCCCACATTTCTGGTGCTTCTCGTTCCTCTCGAAAAGCGCCAACTTCTTCTCGGGCCATTACTTCCTGTCACTGAGGCTGGGGATGCCATCAGCTACAGGCCGGGGACGCACGTTTACCACCGCAGCGTGGACTACTTTCTCTGGGGGCACGCACAGGACCTGGGTAAGCTGAATGCAGCCTGCAGCTGGACACAGTGCTTAACCTATTCCCTGCAGTAGCCTGTAAGCAGCACTCTCAGGCCATAATGTCTCAGTCAAAGACATATAAAAGGCTGAGAAGACACACACAGTGGTGTACGCCTTATGTAATGCCCCACTTCCACGGAGGCACCGTTCTGCTATCTGTGCAGCCTGCGAACCCTCATGCACACAGGAGCCCCCCGCTAATGCCGACCCTATTGGACCTAGCCCACCCGAGTGGGCCAGGTCTTTGGCACAGTCCATGGCTTCCCTAGCTAAAGCTATAGAATCCTTCCGTGATTCCTCCTCAAGCCAGTGCATCAGTTTGCATCCCCGCACATAGATAGCCCTTCAGCCATGCGAGAGTCTTCCTCAGACAGGGGCCGGACAGCAGCTGAAGGTGTGCAATCTTCTAGGAAACCTCCCCATAGCTTGTCCCCCAGGCACTCTGGTGCCTTGGCGTCCGAAAGCTCTGCTTCCCGCTCCCACTCACCAGGGGTTTGCAGCGAACACGACTCAGAATATGAGTCAGATGTGGCCGTAGACCCGGACTCATTAAAGTACCAGGAGTCACTAGATTCTCTAATTGAAGCTGTCAATAAGGCTCTGGGATTAGTGCGGATCACACAGTGTCCTTCAAAATGTCCTCACAGGGTTTTTGCGAACCACCCTGAGTTTACGGACATTGTTCAGAGGCGTAGAAGTCATCCGGACAAGCGATTCACAGGGCGGAAGCTGTTAGAAGTACGGTACCTCTTTGCCCATGCTCTAAGAAAGGAGTGGACTGAGTCCCTGCAGTGGACCCACCCATATCACGTCTCGCTTCCAGGACTCTCTTGTCCTTGTCTGACAACTCGTCTATCAAAAACCCCACTGATGGACAGATTGATAATCTTGCTCGGTCAGTCTTTGAAGCTGTCGGCGCAGCTCTCTTTCCTTCACCGCAACCTGGGTGGCCAGAGCCATGGTGGCCTGGGCAGAGGCTTTAGCCAAGACCTGTTGAGACAATAACCTACCTCCCGAGGCGGTCAGTCTCGCTTACCAGATTGCCCGAGTCGGGGATTATGTCGTACATGCCTCCCTAGATGCGGCTAACTGCTGCGCTCGCAGCCGCAAATGCCATCACTATCGGAAGAGCCCCATGGCTCCGAGAGTGGCAAGCAGACTTCGCCTCCAAAAAGTCTTTAACTTCCCTGCCTTACCAGAGCTGCCAATTGTTCGGGGACAAACTTGACCAAATTATCTCTGATGCTACTGGTGGAAAAAGTAAATTCCTCCCTCAACAAAGACCCTGTCAGCCTTTTCGGAGTCAACACCAGGTTCGCTTCCGGCCTTTTCGCAGCACCGCAAGCTAATCATCCGCAACCGCCTCGTCTAGATCGGCCCGTCCCCGCGTAGGGACAGGGATCCACAACCCTCATACAAGCCCTGTCATTCCTGGAGAAGCAGACCCACATGGTCTGGCCCCGAGGGTACCTCATCCCGCAAGTCCTCTGCTCAATGACTCCGTATCCAGAGGACACAGACAGGGTAGGCAGCCGTCCACTTCTGTTTCGTCAAGTCTGGCTTGCAGTCGTTCACGACCAATGGGTCAGAGATCTGGTGTCCTCCGGATACAAAACAGAATTCGCGTTTCCCCCTCCAAGTCGCTTCTTCCAGTCGCGTCTTCCAAGGATGGAGTCGCATGCAGTCACTTTTCATCAGGCCATATATGCACTCCGCAAGAACGGAGTCATTGTAACGGTCCCACGCACAGAAAGGTTCAAGGGGTTTTACTCAAACCTGTTTGTGGTCCCAAAAAAGGATGGAACCATGCGTCCCATTCTGGATCTACAACTGTTGAACAAGTTTGTCAAGATTCGTTATTTCAGAATTGAGTCTCTCCGTTCAGTCATCAATTCCCTGGAGAAAGGGGAATACCTCGCGTCTGTCAACATCAAAGACACATATCTTCACATACCCATCTTCTCAGGTCACCAAAGATTTCTTCGCTTCACGATCGAAGACTAACATTTCCAGTTCACCGCCTTGCCTTTCGGTCTCGCCACCGCCCCCGCCCCCAGAGTGTTCACCAAGGTCATGGCAGCTGTCATGTCTATTCTGCATTCTCGGGGCGTAGTGATTCTGCCCTACCTAGACAACCTCCTCATCAAGGGATCGTCGCTTTGGGTCTGTTCAGAGTGTGTCAGCATCACTGTGGACACTCTCACTTGTTTAGGTTGGCTGGTGAGCCTAAGCAAGTCCTCCCGAACCCCATCTCAGCGAATCTCCTTTTGGGGATGATCCTGGACACTTCCCGAGGGTTCGTGACTCTCCCTCCAGAAAAAATCATGGCACTGATCCGGTGAGCCCTGAAGCTTTCTCTTGCCCGCCCCCACTCCCTGCAGTTTGGCATGCAGGTCCTTGGGGAAAATGGTAGCGACAGTCGAGGCAGTACCGTTTTCTCAATTACATCTCCGTCCCCTGCAGCAGGCATTGCTGTCAGCTTGGGACAGAAATCCGGCCTCTCTGGACCTCCGGTTTTGCCTGTCCCCCCGGATCACGCGGTCTCTCAGGTGGTAGACGTCGCTGTCCTCATTGGGTCAGGGAAGGTCCTTTCTTCCAGTTCACTGGCTGGTGGTGACCACCGACACCAGTCTTCTAGGTTGGGGAGCGATCTTCCATCACCATATGGCTCATGGACGCTGGTCCAGTCAGGAATCGCACCTCCCGATCAATATTTTATAGATTCGGGCAATCAGGCTAGCCCTTCAGTAATTCCATCATCTTCTGGCCTGTCGTCCCATTCAGATTCAGTTGGACAACATAACGGCAGTGGTGTACATCAATCGTCAGGGGGGCACATGAAGCAGAAGAGTGATGCCCGAGGTAGCACACATTCTGCAATGGGCCAAGAAAAACCATTCAGTCATCTCTGCAGTTCATATTCTGGGAATAGAGAATTGGGCAGCAGATTTTCTGGCCTCGGGGGAGTGGTCCCTTCATCCGGAAGTTTTTCAGATTTGTCAGTGCTGGGGAACTCCGGACGTGGATCTCATGGCCTTCAGGCTAAATGCCAAAGTCCCGGCATTTGTAGCTCGGTCCCGTGACTCATTAGCCATCGGGTCGGATGCCCTGGTGCTTCTGTGGCATCAGTTTCGCCTCCCTTACATTTTTCCGATGCTTTCGCTAATTCCAAGGGTCATCCGAAAGACCAAGGCTGAAGGAATCCCAATGATTCTCGTTGCACCAGACTGGCCACGCCGAGCATGGTACGCGGAACTAGTGCAGTTCGTCGCCGACTTTCCCTGGCGGTTACTCAACCTCCCAGACCTTCTCTCTCAGGGGCCAATCTACCACCAGAACTCGAGAGTTCTGAGTTTAAAGGCCTGGCCATTGAATCCTGGATCCTAGCCAGGCCGTTTTCTCGCAACAAGTAGCTTCCACCATAATTAACGCTCGGAAACCTACATCCATGTGCATTTACCATCGCATCTGGAAGGCCTTTTTCTCTTGGTGCACAACCCGCAGATGTTCCCCACTTGTGTTTTCTAGCCCTCCATTTTGGAGTTTCTCCAAGCAGGCTTAGACTCAGGCCTGGCACTGGCTTCTCTCAAATGCTAAATTTCAGCCCTATCCGTCCTGTTCCAGTGAAGGATAGCTTATAAATCGCAGGTTAAGACCTTCATACAGGGAGTGTCGCATCTTGTCCCTCCCTAAAAATGCCACTGGAGCCTTGGGACCTTAATTTGTTCCTAAGTACCTTGCAAGAGGCCCTCTTCGAACCCTTGCAGGACGCTTCACTTACTCTTCTTTCTTGGAAAGTTGCATTTCTTCTGGCAGTAACATCCATCAGTTGGGTCTCAGAATTGGAGGCTTTGTCTTGCAAACCTCCATTTCTGGTTTTCCACCAGGACAAGGTGGTGTTGAGGACGTCTCCGTCCTTCTTGACTAAAGTCGTTTCTTCTTTTCATCTGAATGTGGACATAGTTTTGCCCTCGTTCTGCCCAGCTCTGGCCCATCGTACTGAGAAAGCTCTCCACTCTTTGGATTTGGTGAGGGCACTCAGGAAATACATTTCCAGAACAGCGTCTTTTCACAAAGCGGATTCCCTCTTTATGATTCCGGAGAGGCACAGAAAGGGCCTACCTGCTTCTAAAGCTACAATAGCCAGATGGATCCGCTCTGCGATCCAAGAGGCTTACCGTGTCAGAGGTCAGCCTACCCCGGTGGGGATTAAGGCACAGTCCACTCGGTCTGTGGGGGCTTCCTGGGCCATTCGGCATCAGGCGTCGGCACAGCAAGTTTGCAAGGCTGCGACTTGGTCCAGCCTACACACGTTTGTTAAGCATTACAACGTTCATTCTCAAGTCTCTGCAGATGCGGCCCTTGGCAGACGGATTCTGCAATTGGCAGTATCACATCTGTAGGGCAGATTTACCCTGTTGGTACACGAGGTTTCAGCTGTCGTGATGTTTCCCGCCCAGTGACTGCTTTAGGACGTCCCATGGTCCTGTGTCCCCCAATGAGGTGAAGAAGAAACAGGGATTTTTGTGAGTACTCAGCGTAAAATCCTTTCCTCCGAGCCACTCATTGGGGGATACAGCACCCACCCTGTTTGCTTGTAGTTGTTCTTTGGTTTTGACGTATTGCGTTTGCTTTGTTTGCTATTTACGAACTCCTACTGCTTTGGCACTGAACTGGTTCACATAAAGCCAGCAGAGGGTGTATACTCCGGAGGAGTTAATTTCTTTGTATATTTGCTTAGTGTCCTCCTAGTGGAAGCAGCATAACACCCTTGGTCCTATGTCCCCCAATGAGTGGCTCGGAGAAAAGGATTTTACCGTGAGTACTCACAAAAATCCCTGTTTTTATGGCTCTACGTTATACATTTCTGTGAAGTACCTGACTGTCTAGTTTCTAAAATGGTTTCACTTATGGGAGGCTTCCAGTGTTTAGGTGCATCAGGGGCTCTCCAAACGCAACATGGCGTCTGCTAATTATTCCAGCAAATTTTCGTTCAAAAAAGTCAAATGGCGCTCTTTCCCTTACGAGCCCTGCCGTGCGTCCAAACAGTAGTTTTGTGCCACATATTGAGTACCAGAGTACTTAGGAGAAATTGTGCAACAAATTGTACAGTTCAATTTCTACTATTACTTTTGGGGAAAATGGAAAATTTGAGGCTAAAAACATTGTTTGTGGGAAAATGTGATTTTTTTTTTTTTTTATTTTCACGGCTCAACGTTCTAAATATAACCTGGCCTTTTCGTAATGATGATTGTGAACAATCCATAACGCTAACAGGCTTATTAAGGTCTCAAACCTTCAAAGTAATCTGAGCACGTAAATCTCCAAGGGTGTCCAAACTTTTGCATCAGTCCATTTACCTTTTAGAGATAATTTCATTTTCAACTTCCTTGGCATCTTTAGTTGTTTGTTTTTTTTTTTTTTTACAGTTGACAGGTTTTGTACCCACCTTCTTCTTCCATTTGAATCCTATCTTTTACATATGTAAATCTGAGATGACATCAGGAGTCGTTTTATGTGTGTCCATGGCTGAAATGAAAGGAACATTTCTACTAAAAAAGCAAATCTTATTAAGCCTAAGTATAAGCTAAGATACAAATGAGTATTGCCTTCCTCTCCGGAGATCAATACTGATGTATTCATTAGGCTTTATTACAAGGTTTTGTTCTACCGTACATCTTAATAGTTTCCCTACAACTGGTTCATCTTTGTGTTGGTTGCGCATATATTTGCTGTTGTAATTAGGTTTAATACATTACCAGACTTTTATGTCAGATGCAAGAAAGAAAGCTGTTGACGCCAAATATCGATTTTTCATGTTATTGAATTACATTTTTAAAAATATAACACTGCAAAGTATATTAATTTAGCAAAGCAAACAGGACTGTATTACATTAACTAATAAGACTTCCTGCACAACTAATCCTATTAATACGTGCTCTGTTAACTAGTTTATTGAGGACATGGAGTCTACGGCAGCTGAAAACTTCAGGGGCTTTCAAGCCTGTCTCTTCTGCTCTTCAAGGGGTAGTCCGTTTTTTATATAAAATAGGTGGTTTAAGGGGTAAATCTTCTGCTTGTGGAGAGACAACCGGCTTATGCAAACTTATATAAGCCTCATTATTTTAGTGGTTAAAAGAATTTCAAATTTCTGTTTCAGTTTTCTGTATCTTGTTCCTTTTTAACATTTTTCTCTCAATAGACTTGTGTAAGGGCTTTTTTTTTCTGTTTTGATTCCAATATATTGATCTTTAATGGATACTACCATGCCAAATATGTTTTATTATTATTATTTTTCTAGAATGTCTATTTTTTTTTTTTTTTTATCTGGGAGCAGGGTGATAATTTGGACCTTTTTTTTTTAAAAAAAAACTTTTTGTCACCCTTGTGGACCTGAGTTTGTGATCGTCCAATGTGTTGAACGGGCTGGTAAAACGCAATATAAACCTATCCTTAGGGTTAGAGTTAGAACTAAGGTTAGGGTTAGCCTTAGGGTTAGAATTTGGCTTAGGGTTAGAATTAGGGTTATGGTTGGAATTAGGGTTGGGATTAGGGTTACGTTTGTGGTTAGGGTTAGAGTTAGGATAAGTGTTAGGGGTGTTTTGGGGTTAGGGTTGGGATTAGGGTTAGGCTTGTGGTTAGGGTTATGGTTAGAGTTGGAATTAGGGTTAGGGGTGTGTTGGGGTTAGGGTTATGGTTAGGGTTTGGATTAGGGTTAGGGGTGTGTTGGGGTTAGGGTTGGAGTTAGAATTGAGGGATTTCCACTATTTAGGCACATCAGGGGGTCTCCATACGTGACATGGCGCCACCATTGATTGCTGCAAATTTTGCGTTCAAAAAGTCAAACACTGCTCCCTTTATTCCGAGGCCCGACGTGTGCCCAAACAGTGGTTTACCCCCACATATGGGGTATTAGAATACTCAGGAAAAATTGCACAACAACTCTGGGGGTCTAATTTCTCCTTTTACTCTTGGGAAAAAAAATTGGGGACTAAAAAAATTATTTTTGTGGAAAAAAAAAATTATTTTTTATTTTCACGGCTTTGCGTTATAAACTTCTGTAATGAACTTGGAGATTCAAAGTGCTCACCACACATCTAGAGGAGTTCCTTGGGGATCTAGTTTCCAAAATGGGGTCACTTGGGGGGTTTCTACTGTTTAGGCACATCAGGAGCTCTGCAAACGTAACATGACGCCCGCAGACCATTCCATCAAAGTCGGCATTTCAAAACGTCACTACTTCCCTTCCGAGCCCCGACGTGCGCCCATACAGTAGTTTTCTCCCACATATGGGATATCAGTGTACTCAGGACAAATTGGACAACAACTTTTGGGGTCTAATTTCTCCTGTTACCCTTGGGAAAATAAAAAAATTGGGGACTAAAAGATCATGCTTGTGGAAAAAATATGATTTTTTTATTTTCATGCCCGGGCGTTATAAACTTCTGTGTAGCCCTTGGGGTTCAAAGTACTCACCACACATCTAGATAAGTTCCTTGCGGGGTCTAGTTTCCAAAATGGAGTCACTTGTGGGGAGTTTCTACTGTTTAGGCACATCAGGGGCTCTGCAAACGTAACATGACGCTCGCAGACCATTCCATCAAAGTCGGCATTTTAAAACGTCACTACTTCCCTTCCGAGCCCCAACGTGTGCCCGAACAGTGGTTCCCCCCCACATATGGGGTACCAGTGTACTCAGGAGAACTGTGCAACAACTTTTGGGGTCCAATTTCTCCTGTTACCCTTGTGAAAATAAAAATAGCGGGCTAAAAAATAATTTTTGAGGAAAAAAAATGATTTTTTTTTATTTTCACTGCTCTGCGTTATAAACTTCTGTGAAGCACTTGGGGGTTCAGAGTGCTCACAACACATCTAGATAAGTTCCATAAGGGGTCTAGTTTCCAAAATGGTGTCACATGTGGGGTTTTTCACTGTTTAGGCACACAGGGGCTCTCCAAACGCGTCATGGTGTCAGCTAACGATTGGAGCTAGATTTCCATTCAAAAAGTCAAATGGCGCTCCTTCCCTTCTGGGCCCTACCGTGCGCCCAAACAGTGGTTTATGACCACATATGAGGTATCGGTGTACTCAGGAGAAATTGCCCAACAAATTTTAGGATCCATTTTATCCTGTTGCCCATGTGAAAATGAAAAAACTGAAGCTAAAAGAATTTTTTTGTGAAAAAAAAAGTACTTTCTTTTTTTTAACGGATCAATTTGTGAAGCACCTGGGGTTCAAAGTGCTCACTATGCATCTAGAGAAGTTCCTTGAGTGGTCTAGTTTCCAAAATGGGGTCACTTGTGGGGGAGCTCCAATGTTTAGGTACACAGGGACTCTCCAAATGCGACATGGCAACCGCTAAATATTCCAGCATATTTTCCATTCAAAAAGTCAAATGGCGCTCCTTCCCTTCTGAGCCCTGCCGTGCGCCCAAACAGTGGTTTATGACCACATATGAGGTATCTGTGTACTCAGGAGAAATTGCCCAACAAATTTTAGGATCCATTTTATCCTGTTGCCCATGCAAAAATGAAAAAATTGATGCTAAAATAAAATTTTTGTTGGAAAAATTAAAATGTCCATTTTTTCCTTCCGCGTTGCTTTAGTTCCTGTGAAGCACCTGAAGGGTTAATAATCTTCTTGATTGTAGTCTTGAGTAGCTTGAGGGGTGCAGTTTTTATAATGGTGTCACTTTTGGGTATTTTCTACCATATAGACCCCTCAAAGTGACTTCAAATGTGAGGTGGTCCCTAAAAAAAATGGTTTTGTAAATTTTGCTGTAAAAATGAGAAATCGCTGGTCAACTTTTAACCCTTATAACTTCGTAACAAAAAAAATTTTGTTTCCAAAATTGTGCTGATGTAAAGTAGACATGTGGGAAATGTTTAGTAACTATTTTGTGTCACATAACTCTCTGTTTACAGAATAAAATTCAAAATTTGAAATGCGAAATTTTCACCAAATTTCCATTTTTTTTCACAAATAAACGCAAAAATTATCGACCTAAATTTACCACTAACATGAAGCCCAATATGTCACGAAAAAATAGTCTCAGAATCGCTAGGATCTGTTGAAGCGTTCCTGAGTTATTACCTCATAAAGGGACACTGGTCAGAATTGCAAAAAATGGCAAGGTCTTTAAGGTCAAAATAGGCTGGGTCATGAAGGGGTTAATGAATTGGGCCCAATAACTATTCCAATCCTAAGTGTTACATTCTTGTGTTTTGATGTGAGAATGACACGTGATCCTTTCTCTTCCAGGCATATAAGGGACCCAATACATCGCACCGATACTCTGCCCTCCATTTGAACTGTGAATATCGATTCCGCGTATGTGCCATTCGCCAGTGCCAAGATGCTGCCGGACCTCAGGATTTGACCGGTCCTTACAGTGCCACAGTCCTTTTCATCTCACACAAGAACGAGTCACAAAGCAACACCAGCAAAGACATTACTGAACCCACAAGGACAACAAGGACGCTGAGCGACGAGCAGTGCGCTGCCGTCATCCTTGTGCTGTTTGCTACATTCTCCATCCTGATTGCCTTCATTATCCAATACTTTGTCATAAAGTGAAGGATCCCCGTTTAGCTTTATCCTGATTCCTATACTTTATTTTTTTACTTTACATCTACTAAAGAAAAAAACATACCTTTTTTGTTTTACAAGATGATCTTGCTTTTAAAGGAAACATTGTGGCATGTAGTAGAGCATCAGGACTACTGTAGCATGTCGTCACTTCTGTCAGCCACAAAGCTTGTCCTATTGTATGGTGTTGAGCTGCACAGACCTCGACTCGTATGCCATGTGGTGTAATGTTTACACACGTCCAGCGCTCCGCCGTTCTTTCATGGTTAAACGATGACCGTGTGCAAGGATGATAAGAGATTTATTAAAGGGTCACCTTAAGTGCTGCAAAAAAATCCATTGTTTAAAAAGTGGGGGTGTTCTTCTCATTGTATTTCTACCTCCTCTGTGTCTTAAATCTACCCTCGTTGTTGCCGGATGCGTTGCCCTCAGGTGGTAACAGGGGTTCAATCTAAATCCAGTAATTTGTTTCATCTCAGGCAGTAAATGTAACTGGAATTTCTAGAATAGTATGTCAGATTAACCAATTACTATGGGGGATAAGAGAAGTTCAGAAGGTATATATTGTGCAGATGGCACGACTGCTTTCCCGAAAGAGGATCCATCGGAATTCTGATGCCTTGCAAAGACGCGGTAGGAATTGAGCTTTTTTAGGATAAGCCGGTTTACCTTTGCCTGAATATAGTAGCAGACACCACCTCATTTTCCGAAATTGGACAAAGAACCGTTGGACATAATATGTGGACGGACAAATGCTGCTGTTAAGAATAAAGGAAAGGTTGATGCCTTAACCAGATACAAGGAATATCACAGACATGGCCGTAATGGTGACTAGTAGCATCAACTAGTCTGGTGAGATGGAGGAATCCAGTACGACCTAGCGGGCTGTAACTCCTCTGATAACTGGGGGTGTCCATGTCTTACTGAGCTCTCAGGACTGTGACTTTTCCAGCCCCCCTTCTCCATCCCCGATACTTAGAACACAACTCCAGTGGATTGATTAACCTCTGCCAAACCATGACCTCAACCACACGGTGTCTGGTCCGTGACGTTACTAGTAACCAGCTCCACGTAATTCTGTAATGATCAAGGGGGGGAGCTGTTAAGGCGTTGCAGCGGCCACATTCTAGTATCCGCTTCAGAAACACGTCACTTGCACTTTTACGTCTACCAATTTTCAGAAATGACAAAATAAGTGGTGTAGAAGCCCAATTCATCTGTGAGAATAGTAACTGAATGGTATGACGCCTATAGGGGAAAGGGAAAAAAGGAAAAAATGACCTTTATTTAGAAGCTGATAAATGAGTGCAATGATTGACACATGATACATACAAATATAATAAGGATGTGTAAGTGAACGGGATGGAAATGTGAACTACCGTTCCAACGATGTGGATGAAATCTCAACAAATCTCATCCGCATGCTGTTTATTTTTTTTTTTTTTTTTCTCACGGAAATTGACCTGCAATGTGGATCTTTAAATATGCAGTAGGTCAATCTCCGCTGCCAATTTTTATATGTGGATTTCAATGTAAAGGGATAAAATCCACAGCAGAATCCACATCTTACTTACTTTGAAACTCTGTCAGAATGGCGGTATAATCCTTTTTGACCGCATCCCCACCTGATATTGAATTAGGCGATCTTGATACTGTTGCATTTATAAAATGCTTATTTTAATAACCGGATTATACAGCCTTTCTAACGTGGATTTCTTTCAAAGTAAGTATACCAGCCTCATCAGGTCTGTTTGATGTATACGGTTTGCATTGTGAAATCTGACAGATCCTCTTTATTGTTTTATGCTTTGGATGGAACAGATTGATATGTTTTATTTTACCTTGTTTGTCTTTTATTGGCACGTATACTTAGTTAATACTACACAGATGGTTTTATTTTATTTTCTGGTTGCAATGGCTGATGAAGGACCAAACTGGGTTCAGGACTCTTGACTATTGCTAAACTTTAGTTAGAAAAGCCCAGATTCTCCCTACATTGAGATACTTTATAACCATTGTGGCGGATTTCATAAAGTCCTAGCTTGAAGCGCAGTTACCTTGTGCCACCTTTCTATTCTTATATGCAGTTTTAAGAACGGTTTGGTTTTTGGATTTGGTAAGGCTGGTGCTAAATTATTTCTTGGCAACCAACAATTCCATCCTTCCACCATGAGAAGATCAACCTTGTCCCAACCAGCAAAAAAAAAAAATTCTTCTGTCCCCCTAGGTCCCTGTGGCAGTTCCTTCATTTATATATTTCTTTATTTTGGATGCCATACAGGGCTTGAGGATTACCACTTAAGATTACTCTTGGAAATTCAGGTATGTCTCAGCACTTTTAGCTAACTAGAATATCGGTTTATGGCTACCACTAGTCTTCGAGCTGCCCTGCCATTTGTGGTTGCCCTCTTTACATCAGTCCTCAGTTTCTAGCATAGCTTTTTTTTCGGTTTCTTATCTCTCTCACCAAAACTTAACGGCGAAATGTTGTAATTTTGCACCGAAAAACTTTTTTTTTTTTCAGCTGCTTTATTTCTTGTGGGGGGGGGGGACCCGTTTAATGTCATGTCTGTCCTGAATTTGTACCAAATTGTTAATCGCATGTAGTCAGTGTTGCATCGAAGCACTTTGCAGTTTTCTCCTGTTTTGTGAGCTTGCACATGTAAGTTCTTGAATGACCAGAATGAAGTATGATATTGGGCACCTATCGATGAACTGCCAGCGTACATGAAGCGTAATACTGCTTATCCGCACTCCTCGTCCGATCCCGCACCCATCCTCGATCCCGCCATCCCGCATCCCCACATCCTCGTCCGATCCCGCACCCATCCTCGTCCGATCCCGCACCCATCCTCGTCCGTATCCCGCACCCATCCTCGTCCGATCCCGCACCCATCCTCGTCCGATCCCGCACCCATCCTCGTCCGATCCCGCACCCATCCTCGTCCGATCCCGCACCCATCCTCGTCCGATCCCGCACCCATCCTCGTCCGATCCCGCACCCATCCTCGTCCGATCCCGCACCCATCCTCGTCCGATCCCGCACCCATCCTCGTCCGATCCCGCACCCATCCTCGTCCGATCCCGCACCCATCCTCGTCCGATCCCGCACCCATCCTCGTCCGATCCCGCACCCATCCTCGTCCGATCCCGCACCCATCCTCGTCCGATCCCGCACCCATCCTCGTCAGATCCCGCACCCATCCTCGTCCGATCCCGCACCCATCCTCGTCCGATCCCGCACCCATCCTCGTCCGATCCCGCACCCATCCTCGTCCGATCCCGCACCCATCCTCGTCCGATCCCGCACCCATCCTCGTCCGATCCCGCACCTATCCTCGTCCTCTTTATTTATTCTCCGAGATGTCAGGGGGTGGTGATTCTCTGTGGTTTTAGTTTTCTTGGGATTGATTCGCACTTCTCTCGGATAAATAAGCGGCTAATTTTTGCTATGAAGATCTTTTCCAGAGCTGTTTCCGCAGTAGTAATGGGCATGTATTGTAATTGTTTGTGTCAAATGTGTTTTGTAGATTTTTTTTTTTCATTTTGTTTTGTTACAACAGATGTTAAAATTTCAGTCGTCTGATGGTAGCAATGCTCTGTCCTATGAATCGTGATGTGCGTTTACCTCTGTTCTCTTCTCTTCCTTTGTCACCTTTTTATGTACCGGTTAATATGTTCTCACAGAAAATGATATATGGATATATTTTTTTCTAGAGCCTTCTGTATGTGCCATGTTCGGCCAGTATAAATGAGGTTGTGTGTATTTGCCCTGAAATTTCCACACTGTTGAATGTCTAAATTTAAGGTCACTCAAAGATTATCTAAAGTGACTTGTTTTTTTGTTTTTTGTTTTTTTTCATAGCAAAATTCAAGATGAATTCCTATTTTTGATAGTAAACGTCATTTAATATAGTGCATCTGCCACTGAGTCTCAGTGCAGATATCTGCAGAAATAAGAAAAAAATGCTAAATTTTTAATCTAACCTTAATAATTTTACCTCATACACTGTACATTCCAAAAAAAGAAAAAAAAACTTTTTAAAACCGTATAGGTACACTACCAAACCTATCACTATAAATTGCATAATGTTGGACTTCATAAAAAGGAATAATGTATAATCGCATAGAACTATACATAAACAATGTAGCAAAATTCTATAAAATCTGTGGAAAATAAAAGTTGTATAATTCTTTCTCTTGTGTGTTGTTTTTATTACTATTTGCCACATTGGCATTTATTTTACATTTTCAGTCTCTTCTTATTCGCTATGATTCTTAGTATTTTAAAAAAAATTCCTGGCATTTTTTTATTTAACCTTTTAATGACATCCAATATGTCTTTTTACTGACCTGAGATATGAGAACAGCATCCCCATACAGGTGACAATCCAGCAGCTGTCGAGTGTACACTATAGATGACAACTTGCTGCATCAGCCGCAATCAGTGTTTGCACCGTCCATATCTGTTTAACCACATAGATGCTGCTGTCAATAGTGACTATATCCTATAAATGGTTAACAGTGTGGGGGCTTCCTCTTTATCCCCATTGGCACCCTGAGATCATGATTGTGTGGTGCTGATGTTTGGCCTGGCAGTTCACGGCCAACTAGTCTTCCGGTTGTAGTAACCTGTTCAGAAGTCAGCGACATTTAGGTGGTAAAAAATTTTTTTTTTTATTCCGGTCATGTCACTTTGTATTAATTCCTGAAAAACACCTGAAGGGTTAATGAACTACATGACAGCAGTTTTCAATATGTCGGGGGTGCAGTTTTTAAAATGGTATCACATTTTGGGGGTATTCCAATATTATAGGACCCCCAAAGTCATTTCAAAACTGAAGAGGTCTTTCAAAAAAAAAAATTTTGTAAATTTCCTTGAAAAAAATGAAAAATTGCTGCTACATTTTTAAACCTCCTAAAAGGCTAACAAAGTTAAATAACATTTTACAAGCGGTGCTGATGTAAAGCAGAAATGAGGGGGATGTTATTTATTAATGTTTTTCTGTGGTCTGACTATCTAGATCAGGGGTGGGCAATTAATTTTGCCAGGGGGCCGCATGAGAAATTGGGATGGTTTTAGAGGGCCGGACTAATATACTTAACTCCGTTCTACCCAATACTGTATATATACATATATATATAATATATATATATATATATATATATATATACTGTATACTGTATATATACATACCTGCCCATTATCATCATCTTCTCCCCATCATCATCAATGCCTCCCCATTATCAGCAATGCCTGCCCATCATCATCTTCTCCCCATCATCAATGCCTGCCCATTATCATCAATGCCTGCCCATTATCATCATCTTCTCCCCATCATCATCAATGCCTCCCCATTATCAGCAATGCCTGCCCATCATCATCTTCTCCCCATCATCAATGCCTGCCATTATCATCAATACCTGCCCATTATCATCATCTTCTCCCCATCATCATCAATGCCTGCCCATTATCATCAATACCTGCCCATTATCATCATCTTCTCCCCATCATCATCAATGCCTCCCCATTATCAGCAATGCCTGCCTATCATCATCTTCTCCCCATCATCAATGCCTGCCCATCATCATCAATGCCTGCCCATCATCATCTTCTCCCCATCATCATCAATGCCTCCCCATTATCAGCAATGCCTGCCCATCATCATCTCTCTCCCATCATCATCAATGCCTCCCCATTATCAGCAATGCCTGCCCATCATCATCTTCTCCCCATCATCAATGCCTGCCCATTATCATCAATACCTGCCCATTATCATCATCTTCTCCCCATCATCAATGCCTGCCCATTATCATCATACTGACATTATCATCATCTCTCGCATCATCATCATGCTGCCATCACCATCATCATCTTCTCCCCATCATCAATGCCTGCCCATTATCATCAATACCTGCCCATTATCATCATCTTCTCCCCATCATCATCAATGCTCCCATTATCAGCAATGCCTGCCCATCATCATCTTCTCCATCATCAATGCCTGCCCATTATCATCAATACTGCCATTATCATCATCTTCTCCCCATCATCAATGCCTGCCATATCATCATACCTGACCATTATCATCATCTTCTCCCCATCATCATCAATGCCTGCCCATCATCATCTTTCCCCATCATCAATGCCTGCCCATTATCATCAATACCTGCCCATTATCATCATCTTCTCCCCATCATCATCAATGCCTCCCCATTATCAGCAATGCCTGCCCATCATCATCTTCTCCCCATCATCATCAATGCCTCCTCATTATCAGCAATGCCTGCCCATCATCACACACAGACAGCACATAAGCACTCTCTCACATACACACACACACACAGCACCGCACTACATAGACACAGACACACACAGAGACACGTCTTACCTGTTCAGCGTCCCCGCTCTCTGACACAGCCGGCCGCTGAATGATGACGTCATTCAGCGGCCGGCTGTGAGAGGAAGCGCCGGTGGAGCCCGGAGCTGCAGTAGCGGAGGCACGGGAGAGGTAAGTATTGTGCCAGCTGATGCCGGGGCCCTGAGACTGCCGGAGCGCCTCCGCGGGCCGGCCACGGACAGCCGGCGGGCCGGATGCGGCCCGCGGGCCGCCCCTTGCCCGGGTCTGATCTAGATTAAAGGGATACTCATTCAAAGTTTGAAAATTACAACATTTTTTTCAATTTTGTCAAATTTCTGATGTTTTGTGTTTATTTCTAAAAAATATCGACCTAAATTTACCATTATGGTAAATTATAATGTGCCAGGAAAAAAACAGTCTCAAAATCACTGGGATTTGTTGAATTGGAAGCCACTGAGGGGATTGGCAGAGGGGAGAGATGGATTATTCAGGCAACAGAGTTATCTCCTACGTAATAGTACGCCGATGTCGGTATCCCTCCCTTTGATGTGGGCTCCGGCGCTGAGCCCATATCTTTCCCGGGACATGTCAGCTGTTTTGAACTGTTTTGATTGCGGGTGGAATCTCGATCCACCCGCGGCTATTAACTAGTTAAATGGCGCTTCGGGTCAGAAATGCGCTCACCGGTATTCCGCGTCACGTTATCGCGGGTCACAGGTGCGTCGGCGTGATAACCCGAGGTCTCCTTGAAACCTCTATGGTTGTCCGTGCCAAATTACTATGAGCACCACCAAGTGGTCGGCGCTCATAGCAAGTCAGTAATTCTGCTACATACAGGCAATCTGCTCATCGCCTCTATGCAGCAGAGCCGATCGAGTTGTGCCATCTTCTAGTCTGTCATGGAGGCTATTGAAGCATGCCAAAAGTACAAAAAAAAAAGTGTTTAAAAAATAAAAAATGTATAAAAGTTTAAATCACCCCCTTTCGACCCATTCAAAATAAAACAATAAAAAAAATCACACATATTAGGTATCGCCGCATTCAAAATCGCCCGATCAATCAATACAAGAAAAGGATTAATCTGATCGCTAAACGATGTAGCGAGAAAAAAATTTAAAACGCCAGAATTACGTTTTTTTGGACGCCTTGACATTGCATTAAAATGCAATAACACAGACTTCTCCAACTCCAGTCCTCAAGGCCCACCAACAGGTCATGTTTTCAGGATTTCCTTTAAATTGCACAGGTGATGCAATTATCACCTGGGCAATACTAAGGAGATCCTGAAAACATGACCTGTTGGTGGGCCTTGAGGACTGGAGTTGGGAACCCTGCAATAACAGACGATCAAAAGATCATATCTGCACCAAAATGGTATCACTAAAAACGTCAGCTAAGCGCACAAGAAATACGTGCTCACCCAACCCGAGATCATGAAAAATGGAGACGCTACAGGTCTCGGAAAAATATTGCATTTTTTTTTTTAGCAAAGTTTGGAATATTTTTTCATCACTTAGATAAAAAAAGAACCTAGACATGTTTGGTGTCTATGAACTCGTAATGACCTGGAGAATCATAATGGCAGGTCAGTTTTAGCATTTACTGAACCTAGCAAAACAGCCAAACAAAAAACAAGTGTGGGATTGCAATTTTTTTGCAATTTCACCACATTTGGAATTTTTTTTTCCGTTTTCTAGCACATGACATGGTAAAAACCCATGGTGTCGATCAAAAGTACAACTCGTCCTGCAAAAAATAAGCCCTCACGAGGCGGAGCCTAGCTGCACATGAGGAAGGAGCTGAGTCTGTGAGCTCCTCTCTTCAACCCAGCCAGCTTTAGCATTGTCACAGCGTATTTCTGCCCAAAATGGGGAAATCAGGAAGAGAAAAGGCTAAAGACTCCACTGGCACCCCAAAACCCCCAAGAAAGACGGGGGATTTGGATCATTATCTCCGGAGAAAGCCAGCTTCTGCGCCAGTGCTTTCACCTAAGATGGCACCCGGAACCCTCTCTCTGTCTGACGCAGAGGACTCGGATATAGACACTGATGCTTGCTCAGGGCAATCACCCCGCAGGCCGGAGCGTTCCAACCAGGTCACCCGCTCTTTCATCCGCCGGATCATTGCTCCAGTGCTACAGGAGCTAGCCAGCATTAAGGCGGAGGTGTCGCATGTGGGACGCCGTGTGGAGGAGCTGGAGCAGGCCCACACTTCTTATGTGGAATTCGGCGATGGCATCTGTACCACGCTCCAGGACCACTCCAAGCATCTTAATGCGGCCCTCGGTGCTGCCGAGGACCTTGAGAACAGGAATCGCCGCCGCAATGTGCGAATGAAAGGTATCCCTGAGTCCTATGCCCCGAGGCCCTGCGCTCTGTGGCACGCACTTTATTCTCTGCATTGCTGGGGGAAGAACCTGCTGAAGCTGTGGTTGTGGAGCGCATCCACCGGGCCCTCAGAGCTCGCCCCAGGGACACTGATCCCCCCCAGGGATGTTATTTGTGGTATACTGGACTACAACCATACTGCTGCGCTTCTCACTGCTGCGAGGGAGCAGGGGTCCCCGATGCTAGACGGGTCCCAGTGGCCTTCTACCAAGACCTGGCCAGTTCTACCCTCCAGAAGCGCCGCTTGTTAAAGCCTCTTCTGACCCACCTGAAGGAACATGACGCCCAGTACAGATGGTTGTTCCCCTTTGGGCTCTTTGTTACACGCCACGACAAGAAAGTTACTATACGTCATCCAGAGGACTTACCTACTTTGTGGAAGGCCTTATCCATCCCTTCACTGCCTGTGCCGTCCTGGCTGCCTGTTCCGGAGTCGTCCATACCACCGATCCAGCCGCGACCGGACGATTGGCAAGTCACCCGCTCCAAGAACAAGTCGCATCGTCGCTCTCTATCTGCCCGCGATGACCCGGCTGGAGACTGAGCTGTTACCAGACTGGCTTGCTGCTCTTGTTCTTGCCAGGACATGGTAGACCCGGTGTAATGCCTTTGTTCTGTTCTCCTTCTACCTGAAACCTGAGGTTTATATTTTCCACTTTGCAGCCTCCCTGTTGAATTGTTGACTCACTGTGGTTATATCCAACTTATGATTCTGTTCACTCAGGCTCGTATTGTTGCTAGTGCTGACTGCTTTCCTGTGCTCTCTTCACCCTTGTCCCTCTTCCCCTCCCCCTCCTCCATCTTCTCTTCTTTCACCTTTGAAACTCAATGTGAAATCTAGGCTTCCTATGTGCTTTGTAGATTGCTGTAGTGTGCTGTTCACATGACCTATTGCACTGCACTGACCTCTCTGATTTTCAGGATCTACCTGTTGTCATTGCTGATTTTGGACAACAGAGATGGCTTTTGTTCCACTGTGGTCTGTTTTAAAATTACCTGCAATTTTTCAACGTTTCATTACGCTGTTATTTTCTGGTACATTGCTCACTGCTGCCATCTGCAGTTCATTTACAGTTACTACTGTTGTTACACTACACAGCACTTTCTTCTCCTCCCTCTATCTTGCCATTCTCTGCATTCCTTTATCTTTTCCCTCCCCACTCTCCCCTCTCACTGTTCCCTCTTTCCGGCTACCTTTCCCTTCCTCTCCCTTTTCTCTCCGTTCCCTCTTCCACTCATCCTTGGGGACCTGACCCTACTTCTCATAATCTCCCCCTCACCTTCCACACTAGGGCACCCTTGCCCTTCTCTACTATATCATAGGATCCTGATACACAGGACACGGTCCGCCTTACGGTCACAATCTTTTTCTCCCCCATCCTCCTTCCCTACCCTCCTGACCCCCGGCCTCTCTCCTCCATTACCCTATTCTTCACCTTCTTGGTCCGGGTAGTCGCCCCACCTGTAGCTATATGTGGGTCTGGTCTGCTATCCTCTCCCTTCTCCCCCCTTCACTCTCTCCCCCCTTCCCCCTTTTTCTCTCCTATACGCTGCCCCTTCTGCTTGCACCTGGGAAGGCATCATCTCCTGCTGTTCTTCTCTTGGTCCCTTCCCTTCTTTTTCTTCCTTACCTTTCTCTCCCCACTCTCCTCCCCATTTTTGGGCAAATACATTTCACTATGACCCAGGTTTTCTTGGGTTCCACAGGCTGGCTGGAGGTTATTGCAGGTGGGCTCTTATGCGACCCTTGCATCGCCTCCACTGCCCCCTCCTCCTTCAGGAGGGGTGCAATGTCTCCCGGCTCCCCTTGTGGATCCGCCTAGTTCACATTTCTCCAAATGTTTACAAGCACCGCTACCTATGGTGATTTATTTTTTGTTTCTGTTTTGATTTTTTTGTGTTCTTTCCCTCTTGTGTCCTCCTTGTCACACTCCTCTTTCCTTGGGGTCGCTCTCTGTCCTTGCTACAGTACACCGCTTTATCGCTTCTCTATCCTCCCAGTGCACCTCCATGATGACTCCACGTGATATTGTTATACAATCCTATAATGCTAAGGGTATGAATGCGCCTGCGAAACGTGCTCAGGTTTTGCGACTCCTTAAAAAAGATGGTGTCTCTGTTATTTTTATGCAGGAAACACATTTCCGCCACGATCATGTTCCATAGCTGTCTCGCTCTTCATTCCCAGTATGGTTCCACAGTTGCAGCGACTCCCACGCGTCGAGAGGGGTGAGTATAGCTTTTTGCCGCAATCTTCATTTTCAGTTGCAAGCGCAGTTGGCAGATACAGATGGTCGATATCTTTTCTTGAAGGGTAAACTGGGAAACACTTTAGTGACTTTTGCTAATATTTATGCGCCCAATGTTCGCACAGTCGACTGGTTACTATCTACTCTACGTCTTTTACAGCAATTTATGTCGGGGCTAGTGGTACTGGGTGGAGACTTTAACCTCACTATGGAGCCTCTCGTGGACTCCTCCACGGGCCGCTCCGCCATCATTTTTTCGGAATCTCAGAAGACTTAAACTGCTATTGGCGGAGCTGTCCTTGGTGGACGCCTGGAGAGTCCTCCATCCTGACACTAAGGATTATACGTTTTATTCAACGCCGCATCGCTCATACCAAAGACTTGATTACCTCTTTCTATCCCGACGCCACCTGGGGTGTTATTCTACGGCGGATATTGTATCCATGACAGTATCGGACCATGCGCCTGTATCCTTAACACTGGCCTTACCTGGGGTGGGTGGTCTCGGAACACCTGGCGACTCAATGAGACACTGTTGGACGTTCAAGATAATATAAATGCCATTGAAATACCCCTTCAGGATTTCTTCCATAGAAATTACACTCCAGGCATGCCAATCCCCATCGTCTGGGAAACTCACAAATCTTTTGTCAGGGGTGAATTCATCTCACTGGCCTCTAGACTTAAAAAATCTAGGGAGAAACAAACCGATGCCTTGCTCCTTCAAATTTGCAAATTGGAGTCGCTCCACAAGCGATCTCTATGCCAACAACACCTCTCCGATCTCCTGTCCTTGCGTATGGCCCTTAAATCCCTAAACCTAAAAATTGCGAAAAATTTCTTACACGCGAAACACCGTCTTTATGCTTCAGGTGACAGAGGTGGGAAACTTATGTCCGCCTACGTCAAAGAAACGTCTCCGCTTACATTCATCGCTGAGACGAGATGCCCCTCGGGTGCCGCACACACTGAGACGGCGCAAATCGCGCAAGATTTTCATCAATATTACACCGCCTTGTATAACTTACATAACCCCATGTATGAATCTGCCCCCACTGCAGACCCCCATCCTGCTATTGTGGACTTTGTCTCCTCCCTGAACCTCCCTAAATTGAAACCTTCCCATCACGCGGAATTGTTATCTCCAATTGCGGTGGAGGAAGCTCTGAAGTCTGCTCCATCGGGAAAATCTCCTGGCCCAGATGGTCTGACAATACTTTACTACAAAAAGTTTAAAGCTACCCTTCTCCCACACCTCACCCGACTTTTTAACGCCTTGATGTCTGGCTCCTCCTTTCCTCCCCAATCCCTTTCTGCGGATATAGCTTTAATCCATAAGGAAGACAAAGATCCAGCACAGTGTAGTAGTTATCGGCCAATATCTCTTCTTAACTGTGATTTGAAGCTCTGGGCGAAGGTCCTGGCGAACCGGGTGTCTCGCTTGGTCCCCCTCCTGGTGCAGAGCGATCAGACTGGGTTTGTACTGGGTAGGGAGGGGAGGGAAAACTCCACAAAGATCTTACACCTAATCCATGGAGCAGTTTCCCGAAAAACGCCTTTGTTGTTGTTAAGTACTGATGCCGAAAAGGCGTTTGACCGCATAGATTGGTCTTACATGAAGTCGGTCCTACGCCTATTTAATTTTCCCGATCGCTTTATAGACTCCATTTTTACACTTTACACCTCGCCCACTGCCAGGGTCAAGGTGAACAATTCTTTTTCGGCTCCATTCTCTATATCCAATGGAACCCGCCAAGGCTGCCCCTTGTCCCCCAGTCTGTTCGCTCTGTGCCTGGAACCTTTGTTACAGGCTTTTCGTACACACCCAGACATCCGAGGCGCGTCCACGCCTAAAGGCGAGGCCCTCGTGTCCGCATACGCTGATGACATCATGCTTAGTATCACTAACCCGGAGACTGCTATACCCGCTGTGCTGGATCTTTTTCACCATTTTGGTACTCTTTCAAACTTCAAAATCAATTATAATAAATCGGTCGCGTTTGCTATCGGCTTCCCCAGGGACACTCTAACCCGCCTCCAACGAATGTCACCGTTCACCTGGAAGACAGACCATGTAAAATATTTAGGCATTCTTATTCCGAGGGATATTTCTCGCCTCTACGCTCTGAACCACCTACGCCTACTCTCCTCGGTTAGGACACAGCTCCAGCGTCTACGAATACCGTTCATGTCTTGGTTGGGCCGAAAAAAATTATCTGTCCACATATATAGTCCCAAAATTCCTCTACTTATTCCAGGCAGCTCCTATATTCCTTCCCAATTCCTTTTTTCGTGCCTTACACGTTCTGTTCTCACGGTTCCTATGGAACCAACGTCCGGCTCGTATCGCTTTCTCGACTTTGACTCTGCCCACAGATGCAGGTGGAGTGGGTATGCCCGACCTGAAGAACTATTACTTCGCTTGCCATCTTCGTCGTTGGGTGGAGATAAACAGCTGGAACAAAAGGTCTTTCTTGTCCTCCCTAGAAACGGCTCTTCTTTCACCTCGGGAGGCACTTAAGTTATGGGGTGTGCATACTCAGATCCCTCGTACACGCGGCTTCTCCCCTCTCCTGAAGGGTTTGCTCCACACATGCCTGAACTGTCTACATCATGACACTATGAGTAAGTTCCCCTCTCCGCTCATGCCTGTACGCTTACTCCCTTTGTTGACCTGCTCGGATGAGGGTTTTTGGACTTTTCAGGGTTTGTGGAGCAAACTGGTAACGCCCCTCAATTCCTTTTTTGCTGGAGGCAATGTCCTTCGGCGGAGGGCCTGTCATCCATCCTCGGACCTACACACGCCAACTTTTTATCGCTTGCACATGTACATCATGTCTGTCAGACCTTTATGGAGCAACATCGTCCCTTGCGGGCTGCCTCCAACTTGGAGCGGCTGTTGCTGGCACAGAGTCCTGTCAAAGGCGTGATTTCCACCATTTACAAATGGCTTATGTCTCTTCGCTCTGATACTGAGCCTACTTACCTTGCTGCCTGGGAACGGGAACTGGGGCACCCATTGTCCCTACGAGTCGCCAGGTGTATTAAAAGACACGCACTGGGATTTTCTAGGTGCGTTCGCATTAAAGAGAATTCTTATAAACTGATTGCCAGGTGGTACCGAACCCCGTCCTTCCTATTTTGCCATGGCTTGCAGACCTCTGACATCTGCTGGAGATGTGGGGCGGGTTCAGGAACTTATGCTCACATCTGGTGGGATTGTCCCCTCATTGTGCCCTTCTGGAATGCGATACGACAAAAAATCAAAGATATCTGCCTTCTGCCTTGTGATTTACCCAGGGACTCAGTCCTTTTTTGGGTGCCGGCGACGGGTTATAACCCCATTAAGCACAAACTGGCGACCTTTATGTTGACGGCTGCCAAACTTCTAGTGCCTAAGCATTGGCTGTCTACTGTGGCGCCTTCTCTGGAGGAGTGGACTGTTGCTGTGGACCATATCAGGGACATGGAGGACCTGTCGGCATGGATCAACCATACCCGGGATAAATTCCAGACCATCTGGTCCCTGTGGATTGCCTTTCGTACCCCTTCGCCTACATAGTGTAAGTGACTCATTGGAGTGCTATTTTTGTATGTAAGATTCTCTGCCACGTGGTGTGCTGTGGGCGGAGACCGAGGGCGCCCCCCCTCCCCTTCTTCCTTCCCCTTACCTTTAACCTTCTTCCTTTTTTCTTTGTCCAGTTATTTATTTTTCATTTAGGTTCATTTAATTCCCTTATTTTTCTTTATTTCCCCTTATATTTTCTGTGTCTTCTTGTTTTATTTTGTTCTTAGTTCTTGTTCTTGTAGAATGTTATTGGGGTTTGTTAGTCCAGGAACCCAATTTGTGTGCCAAATCTCACGCAATACTAGTAGTGATCCTCGATCACACTGTTTCATTCATATATATTGTGCTCTGTTTTATTGGACATGACCTGATATGATGACGCTTGGCTTATATTATGTGACATGTTTTGTTACTGTTCATACCCTTGATATGTGTTATACATGTGTGTTAATAAATACATATTCAACAAAAAAAAAATAAGCCCTCACATGGCCATACTGACGGAAAAATATAAAAAGTTATGTCTCTGGGAAGAAGGGGGAGCAAAAAAAATGAAAACGCAAAACTGAAAAAAGCTCTGGTCATGAAGGGGTTAAGAATGGATTTAGAGGAGTGCTATAGATGGGACACCACAGGGCAGGATGTTGCAGTAGTTGAGGCAGGAGATGATGAGGGCATGCTAACATTTTTGTTGATTTTGGAAATGCTTTTGAGTTAGAGGTGGTAAGGCCTTGGATATGTGGTTTGAAGGACAGAGTCAAAGGATACACACCCAAGCAACAGTCTTGAAAGACTGGAAGGAGAGTATGTTATGGTGATAGGTTCAGGCAGAGTAATTGAGTGAGATGGGGGAAAGATTATGAATTCAGTTTTGTCATTGATGATTGATGACTTTTAGAAAGTGCTCAATGTGGAGAGCTAGCCTTGTTGTAAAGACTACTGGACCAATAGCTGTAGAGTGGAGATTTGCTTGCTATGGCACTTTGAATGGTACCAGGCCGAAGGTATAGAAGGAGAGGAGTACAGGTCACCGGTCTGAACCTTTAATGTATACCAACAGATAGAAAATGGGATATAAAGGTTGTTTGAAAATAAGACACTAAATATGTGGTTAGTGAGGTACAAGCAAAGCCAGGAAAGGACAACGTCTGTGATGACATAGGCTTGAGAGGATCTGTAGAAGAAAGGAGTCAACAACTGTGTCAGAGAACAGGTTTTGGAGGAAGAGCGCAGAGTATTGTCTATTGGCAGTTAGTGGGTCGATTATTGACACAGATCTAACCAAAGCCATAGAGTGAGGCCGGACACTGGATTGTAATTAATCGGAAAATCTGAGGTGAATGGAAGTAGTGATATGGGTTGATCGCTGGACGCAGAGGTGGTTGTATGTTTGAAGGAGGAAGAGAAGATACCAGACGTTAAAATTAGGTTATCAACAATATGAAAGCTGTGAGCACATAATAATAGTACATTTAATTAGGATCTATTGCATTGTCGCTTCATTCTTTATTTTAGATGTTTGTTTTTTTTTACCATTTCAGTTGATTATGATGGTGGTGATGGCCTCATATTTATTGTTTCTCCTCCTTTTACTGGTTTGTGATTCCTGTTAACTACATGAATTACATATACTGTTATTTCTCACACTCTCTGATGTTGTTGATAAACTAAGTTTAGATATAATATAACATTTCTGAGGGAATATGAAGCACTAAAGTATGTTCCCATCTCTTTTTCACTATCCGTTCACCCCTGGGACTCCAGAAACTCAATGCCATCGCTAAATTTAATTTTGTACTCCCAACACTTTAAACAGAAGCAGATGTCAGTAAGATGTGCTGCAATTACAGTTGTAGAAAATTTACACCATAGTTACGTAACTTATTTGGTTGACTGTTTGGGCAGTAAGGCTCAATGGTGAAAAGATCGGGGTCCTGTGATCTTTTCTAATGCCCCCTCTCCTCATGGGAATAAAAATCCTCTGAGCACCGCGTCTTGTGGTGTTTACCTCGAGCCACATTCTTCATGGAAACAGCTAATCTATTTCGGTGACCAGCGCTAGCATGAACATCATGTATCCATTGAAGGAACAGTAATTCGTTTTAGCCGGTTCCAGACCTAGCTCGTTTCTTTTTACTTTAAATTAATTTAATGTTTCTCATGTCAACCAAAAACCAACATGGAAATAATAGTGTTGTAAGCACAAGTTTACACTATATGTTCATCGTATGATAGGAATGTCCCCTGTATATATGACAAATGTGTTTAGAAGCAATAACGAACCTAACAAATGCATTTTTAGTAACATATTCAGGTACTAAAGACTTTAAAAAATGCGATACTCAATTGTAAAGAAAATAAATATCTTAAGTGGGCAGTGGCAGAACAAAAGTTTACGAAAAAAAACAAGACAAAAGGTAAGGGGACAACATGAATGGCCGACATATAATCTTAGTCCAATAAAGGTTACACATTGAGAACATGATATCGTACAAGACTATAGAATACAGTGTAAAAATATAATAAAATAGTAAGTGCAAGAAGAGATGAGAGGGAGAATTAACCCAGAATATCCTACATGAGGTAAGGGTGACCCAATATTCAATAAACCAATTCAACAGCAATGACGTCAATGCAAATGTACCATATGTATAAATTAGACTGACCAAGTGATGCAACGCGTGTTTCGCCTTCGCTTTCTCAAGGAGTCCTATATACCGGCCATACATGTCCCTTCATCTGAAGCTTTTTTTTATTAATTTTTTTTCGGTGTCACTCTCCATTTATTTTATACAATTATATGTATATTTATTTTTCAGTGGTTGTTCAATTTTCATACATCTTGGGATACCCACTAAATATTTATATCCGTGATTTGTTGCTACGTGTCTGTTCATACACTGCTCAAAAAAATAAAGGGAACACTCAAATAACACATCCTAGATCTAAATGAATGAAATATTCTCATTGAATACTTTGTTGGGTACAAAGTTGAAGGTGCTGTCAACATAATCACACAAAATCAAGAAAAAAATGTAGCACACTGTAGCGCTATAGCTTGCGGACACAAAATATGAAAAATGAATTGCATCACTGCCTTAGAAATATAATGAGAAGATTTAGCGCATAAAAAGGCCTAATTTATGTGTACCTGGAAGCCAAGTTAAGGCTCTTCTCGTATTCCAGGTCTAACTATGCCAATCCTCACTTAGAAAAGTCTGTCTGCATGGGAATGTATGAATCCTCTCTCCAGACTAAAATCTACATCTCTGTGGAGGGGTAATGAACCTGGTATAATTAAAACGCCTGTGACCAACAGGTGGAGTGCTCAGGTAGAAGGTAAATGAATACATATCAAAAAATCATATTTTGTGTCCGCAAGCTATAGCGCTACAGTGTGCTACCTTTTTTCCTTGTATGTGCATGAGTTGGTGACTCTAGGTTTTAGCACCTGTTCACACTGGATCTATGTTTGGATGTGCCGGTCAGTTTTTGATATGTATTCATTTACCTTCTACCTGAGCACTCCACCTGTTGGTCACAGGCGTTTTAATTATACCAGGTTCATTACCCCTCCACAGAGATGTAGATTTTAGTCTGGAGAGAGGATTCATAATTTCCCATGCAGACAGACTTTTCTAAGTGAGGATGGGCATAGTTAGGACCTGGTATACGAGAAGAGCCTAAACTGGCTTCCAGGTACACATAAATTGGCCTTTTTATGCGCTACGACTTCTCAATTTTTCATATTTCTAAGGCATTGATGCAATTTATTTTTCATATTTTGTGTCCGCAAGCTATAGCGCTGCAACATCCTTCAGCATGACCGGTTTGGCAGTGGGTCAGTAATGGTGTGCCGTGGCATTTCTTTGGAGGGCCACACAGCCCTCCATGTGCTCACCAGAGGTAGCCTGACTGCCATTAGGTACCGAGATGAGATCCCCAGACCCCTTGTGAGACCATATGCTGGTGCGGTTGGCCCTGGGTTCCTCCTAATGCAGGACAATGCCAGACCTCATGTGTCTGGAGTGTCAGCAGTTCTTGCAAGATGAAGGCATTGAAGCTATGGACTGGCCTGCCCGTTCCCCAGACCTGAATCCGATTGAGCACATCTGGGACATCATGTCTCGCTCCATCCACGAACGTCACGTTGCACCACAGACTGCCCAGGAGTTGACGGATGCTTTAGTCCAGGTCTGGGAGGAGATCCCTCAAGTGAACATCCGCAACCTCATCAGGAGCATGCCCAGGCATTGTAGGGAGGTCATACAGGCACGTGGAGGCCACACACAATACTGAGCATCATTTTGACTTGTTTCCACTTTAGTTTTGTCTTGTTTTGATTTTATTTTGACTTGTTTCCACTTTCATTTTGGGGGTCTCTCCAAATCCAGGCCTCCATTGGTTCAAAAATTTGATTTCCATTGATGATTTTTGTGTGATTTTGTTGTCAGCACATTCAACTTTGTACACAACAAAGTATTCAATGAGAATATTTCTTTCATTTAGATCTAGGATGTGTTATTTGAGTGTTCCCTTTATTTTTTTTGAGCAGTGCATATTCAGTGTGAATTCGTTACCAGTTATAGTTGAATATATGCTTTGATTCAAATGGATTCCATAGAAAAGTGGTAAATTATTGGTGGATGTGGCTTACAGGGCTCAGGATTTGGCATATACTTGTATATCAGAAGAGATTACCGTATTTTTCGGACTATAAGACGCACCGGACCATAAGACGCACCCCAAATTTTGGGGTGGAAATAGCAGAAAAAAAGATTTTTACAATATGGGGGTCCGTCTTATTGTCCGAATTTTAAGGTACCTGTGGGCCGGCAGTGGTACAGCAGGGGTTGCGGCAGTGGTGTGGCAGAGGTGCGGTGATGCTGATACTGTACTCACCTTCCTCAGGTGAGGTGACGCTGCGGCACGGAGAGCAGAGCCGGGTTTGTGGCAGTGGCAGAGGTGCGGCGGTGGCAGAGATGCGGCGGTGGCAGAGGCGCGATGGGCGGCGTGCACCTGAGCAGGGTCCCTTCCTCAGGTGGTGAGGTGACGCCGCGGCAAGGAGAGCAGACAGGACAGCAGAGCCGGGTTTGTCGGTGGTGGCGGCCATCTTCCTGAGGCGGCGCGTGCGCAGAGTACTCTGCTTCATGGGGCTTCAGGAAAGAAAGGATTTCATAGGGAGATTTAAGGAGAATATGGAGCCATCGTATGTCCTGGCCACACACCTGTTACGATTTTGACATTTCTGGGACGAGCCAAACGCCTTCCAGAGTCTGGATCAATTCTAGCACTATAAAGCAGTGTATGGACTCCAAGAATAACAGGGACCCGGCCATATCTGATGGCGTCCAAACTGCGGCCCTATGATCTTCTGGGAAGTTGTGATCTTTCACAGGATTTGGGGTATTTAGCACCAAATCCCCAGGCGAAGGGGATAAGGACCATCCCGGGGGCTGAAAAGGGTGTGACCAAGGGGATAAAGGCGTGCACCTGAGCAGGGTCCCTTCCTCAGGTGGTGAGGTAACGCCGCGGCACCGAGAGCAGACAGGACAGCAGAGCCGGGTTTGTCGGTGGTGGCGGCCATCTTCCTGAGGCGGCGCGTGTGCAGAGTACTCTGCTTCCTGGGGCTTCAGGAAAATGGCCGCCGCGATCTCTATCTGCGCATGCGCGGCCTACCGCGGCCATTTTCCTGAAGCCACAGGAAGCAGAGTACTGTATCTGCGCACGCGCCGCCTCAGGAAGATGGCCGCCACCACCGACAAACCCGGCTCTGCTGTCCTGTCTGCTCCCGGTGCCGCGGCGTTACCTCACCACCTGAGGAAGGGACCCTGCTCAGGTGCACGCCGCGCCTCTGCCATGCCGCATCTCTGCCACCGCCACACACCGCTGCCGCAACCCCCCGGTAAGCTGCGGTCGGGCTATAAGACGCACCCCCATTTTCCTCACAATTTTTTTGGGGAAAAAGTGCGTCTTATAGCCCGAAAAATACGGTAAATTGTATTTTATTTTTTCATCACATGACAAAATAAATCCCTTTTCCCCTATTTAGACACTGGATTTATATCATAGTGCATGATAAGACCTTTGTCATTTCTACATTATTATTCATTTTGAAAGGATTTATTTCCTATACCAAATACATTTTACAATATATTTTGCCACTATGTACACTATTATGCAAAAGTAAAGAATTAATCATGAAAATGTATAGCGCCGGCAGCAGTGATGGTGGAGTCACTTGTGGAAGATTATATGGCCATTTTGAAGCGGATTATTAAAGTAAGTACAGCAGCCTCATCTAGTTTAAAAGTTCTATTTTTTTTTCCCTTTATGCATGCAGTTTGTGTTGTGAAATCTGGTGGAAGATCTTCTTTCAATGGAACCTGTCATCGGAATCATGATGCCTAAGCCATGGGCTGCACGAAAGCATTGCCGGCAACAGCGAGCCATGGACTGAGCAGGACTGGTCTCATCTCCAACCATGGTCCCAAAAATATAGTTAGGGGATCCAGCTGGAGATTAGATCAGTCCCTCTCCGGCCCTGACCGGTTCTTCCCAACGCTACTACAGGTGATTGATAGGACTTTCATATGTACACATGAGGGAGCACCTGTCAATCACCTGGAAGATCTCCGGCTGGATCTTCTTACTATATTCTCTATGAAATTCAGGATTGGGTCAGAGAGAAATATACCTAGCTGCAATCATGCACCGATTCCAAGCCTCGGGCCGCGTGAATCAGATGACAGGGTCCCTTTAATCATATCCCCATTTGTAGCAATGAATGAAAACAGGAGGCGTATACTACAGAGAAGGGATGAATCTTTGGGGTGGAGACATTGCTGTTTCTGGACGCACCAGTTATATGCAGCCAGTGTGCAGAGAACAGACTTCATCCTAAAGCCATCTCCTGGCTGCTGGTGCTTTGGAAGAATGTTTTTTTTCCTTGGACAGCAGAATACCTACTTCCAACATTCATGGCTAGATGAAACGAATGTCTCTCCTCCTAGAAGAACCTATTTACTTTGAAGAGTCATTGTAGGTTTAGGAAGTCCTTTGTCTCAGCAGCGCAGAGGATTTTATGCATACGAGAGCTGGAAACAAGGCATCTTTCTAGTTTCATCCAACTGAGGAGATATAGAAGACCTGAGAAGGGGACTGATTATAGCAGATACGACACGAGATTGCTTCTGGATCGCTGATGTCCCATGATGAATTCTGCCTTTCTGAACATTCACAACTTGTAATTTTTGAATTTTTCCATTTAGATTTCAATGAGACCGAAAGTTCACGATCATTTTCGGTTTGAGCCTGCGCGGTGAAGGTGGATTTGTGGTACTCTTTGTAATTTTCTCCTGATTTCAATCATGCAGAACCATTCCATAAGAAGCAATGAAAGCAATGAAGTCTCTTACTATTATGATAACGACCTTCCACCATGCACAGAAAACTTGTGCTCCTTTTTCCCCATCCGAATACTCATCCCACTGACTATAATCTGTCTGGTCATAATGGTAGCTGGGATCTTTGGGAACACCATCACTATCCTTATAATTAAAAGATATAAAGAAATGAACACAACCACAAACTTCTACTTATCCAGCATGGCTGTGTCCGACTTGATCATTCTCCTCTGCTTGCCTTTTGACTTGTACCGTCTCTGGAGGTCTATACCTTGGATCTTTGGGGGATTTCTTTGTAAATTTCTGAACCTCATTAGTGAAGGATGTACATACTCCACTATTCTGCATATCACAGCGTTGAGCATTGAGAGATATCTAGCTATATGTTTCCCTCTTAAAGCCAAAGTCTTCATTACCAAGAGAAGGGTGAAGATGGTCATTGTTCTTCTATGGGTCATTGCATTGCTGTCGGCGGCTCCTTTTTATCACCTTTTTGAGACTGTACAAATTTACAACTACACCAACTCCTCCAAAATTAGCTGGGAGTGTAAATTTACAGAGCACGCCATGGAATCTGGACTCCTTAACGTCATGACTTGGGTAACAACTGTCTATTTTTTCTTTCCTATGTTATGTCTGACTGTTCTTTATGGCTTCATTGGTAAGAAACTGTGGAAAAATAAAAACAATCTCCGAGGTCCGAATGCAGCAAACCGAGAAAAGAGCCACAAACAAACGGTCAAAATTCTAGGTAAGTGTCCAACATTACACTTTATTTCTTTAATACACTGTTGAGGCTTATTCAGACATCAGTTTTTGCGTACGAGTTCGATCAGGGTTTTTCACAGGTAGGCTATAATAGGTACGAGTTCTATGTGGTGGGTCACACGTCTGTATTTTTGCAGACCTAGTGGTTCACACCAGAACATGGAGACATGTCCAATTTTGATCTGAGTTACGGATCAAATTCGACAATGCAAATTTATGCGTATGTAAAAGAAAATTGGAGCTACCCTGGTGTCATCTGATTTTCCTGTTTGATAAGAGGAGCTAGAGAAATCTTTTTGTGCACAAAAAAAAAATAATGAAACTCTGGAGGTAAAAATGGACCCAATGACCAAACACTGATGAAGATCATCCATTTTTTTCACGTACAACAATCACTTGCGTCTAAATGAGGCCTTACAGGAAGAGGAAATTCTAACTGTTAACAGATTTAGAATATATGAATGAACTGTCGAGTACAGTTGAGCGACTTTGGTCGGATCGGGTTTCGGGCCACCCGACTGAAACAAACTTTGAGTCGGACGAAACTGGTCCGACTAGGGAAAAAAAAAGTCGGAGTTTCGCCCGAAACCCGACCCCAATGCAAGTCAATGGCGAATAAAAGTCGGCATTGAGTGGATGAATGAATGAATTTGCTTGAATTCTAAGACGCTGTGTTTTTGACACCGTAAAAATACACAGCATCAAAAATGCACCAAAAGCTCATTGTGGGAACATAGCCTGAGAGATTTTTGAGGAATCATTTGTGGAGGGTCTGCTCTAAATGCCGCTTAAAATTTACTCAAAATACACTTGAAACATTCTTTCTATTCATTTTTATTTGAAAAACAGCTGATCATATGTTCAGTCTTTTGAGTGATTTTTTCAATTGAGGTTCAAAAATACATGGTAGTATTTAGGAAAAAATTCTCCAAAAACTTTTACAAAACCCCATCAGGAAATTAAACACTCCTTTAAAAAAATACACAAAGGATTGTTTCCTGAATCGGTTTCCACTGGAAAATTCATCCTTGTTAATCACTAGTGTTGAACTTGTATTTGGGTTTGCTTTGGGTGCGCACAAAGAATCGCAGATACTCGAGTGACATGTTTGAGTCCCCGCCCCGCATGTTTCACGGATGTTAGACAGCCAAAAAAACCATTCAGGGATTGCCTGCCATAGGCTGGGGTCACACTTGTGAGTGCAATGCGAGAAACTCGCATCAATACCCGGCACTGATGCCGGCACTCGGGACTGAAGTGTGCGGCTGCAGGTATTTCTATGCAGCTGAACGCTCCGATCCGAGCGCCGGCGGCAGTGCCGGGTATTGATGTGAGAGACTTGTGAGTTTCTCGCATTGCACCCGCAAGTGTGACCCCGGCCGTGCACGGGTAATCCCGCATGTTTTTGGCTGTCGAACAGCCGTGGAACATGCGGGGCGGGGACATGAGCATGTCACTCGAATACCCGCGATACTCTGTGCATACCTGACCACCCAATGCACATACCCTCAGTGTGTGTATTACACTGATTACCAAAAATTTTCATCTACCAGGATAACCCCTTTAAGGCTATGTGCACAAGGGGTCTTTTTTAGGCAGATTCCACCTGAATAAAATGCCACAAAAACGCATCACAAAATGCACAGAAATGTCAAAACACCATTGTGTACATGTTCCGTCTTATGACACTTCTTTCAAAAGTGACATGTTCTTTCCTCAGGTGTCTTCCACTAGGAAGCCGTCTGCTCTCTATACTTGACAGCACGAATAAAAGACGGCAGTGATTCCGTTTCGGGAAAATCACCACCAGCTTTTTCCTAAAGTGCCTTCGCTGGGAACACTCAGTGGCTGTGCCGACACCTAAAAGACACCATGTGCATCTAACCTCAGTCTAGTATTTGTTCTTTAATTTTTAATAAATGGGACACACAAAATGCTAATTTTAACCCCTTGAGAACTCCAAATTTTAAATTGTTATGTTTTTATTCTCCCCTTTTTTCTTTGCTCCTTCTTTGTTCTAATTGAAAAATGGAAGAGGAAAAATATCTCCAGCGTGTAATCCAATATTTTATTCAAGACATATTAAAATGTATGTATCAAAACTACAAAGGAAAGGAAGGAAGGAAGGGGTCCCCATAACAACCAACGCGTTTCAACCTCTTGCGGTCTTAGTCTTGGTATGGTATGAAACGCGTTGGCTGTTATGGGGACCTCATCCTTCCTTTCCATTGTTCATTTGTATTTTTTTATACATACATTTTAATATGTCTTGAATAAAATAATTGATTTTATTGGATTACATACTGGAGATATTCTTCCTCTTTCATTTAGAACCACGCCTCCGATCAAGGCGGCTCCGTGAGTGCTCAATCAGAGAAACTTGCAGAAGACTGGTGAGCTGACTATTTTCCTTTTCCCTTTTACCTATGCTATTGATTCTTAGTTCTAAGGCATAACTTTTTTTAAAATGTTGCCATTGACAGTCGCATGAGGGCTTGCTTTTTTGCATGACAAATTGTAGTATTAAATCACACCATTTATTTTACCATAAATTGTACTGAAAATGGAAAAAAGTCAGAAGGGAAATAATACGGTGTGTGGTGAAATTGCAAAGAAGAAAATGAAGCAATTTCACTGTAGATTTTTGGATATTGTGTGGTAACAAAGACCCAGTAACATGATTCTCCATGTCAGTACAGTTATGGCAATACCAAAACATGTCCACTTGTTTTTATCATTTTTCTTTCCTATGATGAAGCAGTGTGAGGGCTTTGTTTTTTTTGTTTTTATTTGCGTGCTTGCTGAGTTTTTATTGATAATATTTTTGGGGTACATATGATATTTTCATTGAAATTTTTTGGAGAGGTGCAGCAACCCCAAAATTGCAATTCTGGCGTTTCAATTTTTCTTATCGGCAGTTAACATATAGTTTAATATTATATTTATTTTTTAAAGAAGCCCTCCCATTAAATTTTTGCTTTCCTAATTCCGTGTCAATGTGAATGTAGTGTAATGTGCATGCCGGCCTTTCAGCTCCAGTTGCTGCAGTTATAGGCAGATGCCTGCTATGTAACATTTGCCTAGTATGATGCCCGCGCAGCTCCTGAGCTGGCTTCAAATTTTCTATATCGACCTAAGATGTCAATGTACTTCATAGGTCATTAAGGAGTTAATAGCAAGGGGAAACATTTTGAAGAATTATACAGTCAAACTGACATGGATTTTCAAAGTAAATAAATCAGCTTCATCAGGCCTAACAGATATATATAAAAAATTGGCACTTGATGCAGTTGGTACAAAAAAACACATAATACAGGGGCCTAGACCAACAGACTTTGTAATACATCCTGAAACTAGGATACATATACATAAATGGCAGATAGTGATGGATGGTGGACTGCACTGCAGCCTTGTAGCTCTGGAGTCCTGGGTTCAAATCCCACCCAGGACAACATCTACAAGGAGTTTGTATGTTCTCCCTGTGTTTGCGTGGGTTTCCTCCGGGTACTCCGGTTTCCTCCCACACTCCAAAGACATACTGATAGGGAATGTAGATTGTGAGCCCCATCGGGGACAGCGACGATAATGTCTGTAAAGCGCTGTGGAATATGTTAGCGCTATATAAAAATAGATAATTATTAAAAATAAAGATTATTATTAAAGATTATTATTATTATAAATGCCTACGGTACAGGGGTGGACTTGGGCAGTAATAATGAGGACAATCTGGCCTGTTGCTAGGAGCCTGAGGCTCGGGGGGGTCCATGGCCAAATTGCCCTCATCATATGCAGCATGCCAAGCAGGGAGTGTTCCTACAGCTCAGCTGCCAACAGTAGAAAATGGCAGTGGATCTGCAGGAACCAGTCCTCAGCCTCCTGTCAGCACTTTCTCTGGCATCATACTGTGCTGTTGGGGGTGGGGGCACAGTGGGGGCATCATAATGTATTTGAGACACTGAGGTGGCCTTATACTATATTGGGGACACTGTGGTGTCCTCATACTGTATTGGAGGAACTGTGGGGTCCTCATACTGCATTGGGTGCACTGTAGTGGCATAATTTAAATGACCCTGTCACGACTGAAGTCGTTAAACTGCTCTGATTGGAGTTTAAGGCCATCTCTACACTGATCAATCTTTCGCCTTCTAGAAGTTCAGTGTTTTTCTGACTCTTTTACAAAACATCCTATTAACCCCTTCACCCCCAAGGGTGGTTTGCAGTTAATGACCGTGCCAATTTTTACAATTCTGACCACTGTCTCTTTATGAGGTTATAACTCTGGAACGCTTCAACGGATCTTCACGATTCTGAGACTGTTTTCTCGTGACATATTGTACTTCAGGTTAGTGGTAAAATTTCTTCGATATACCTTGCGTTTATTTTTGAAAAAAACGCAAATATGGCGAAAATTTTGAAAATTTTGCAATTTTCAAACTTTGAATTTTTTTTCCCTTAAAACAGAGAAATATATCACACAAAATAGTTAAGAAATAACATTTCCCACATGTCTACTTTACATCAGCACAATTTTGGAACCAAATTTTTTTTTGTTAGGAAATTATAAGGGTTAAAAGTTGACCAGTGAAGTCACTTTGACGGGTCTATATAGCAGAAAATACCCAAATGTGACACCATTCTAAAAACTGCACCCCTCAAGGTACTCAAAACCACATTCAAGAAGTTTATTAACCCTTGTTCTTTATTTTAAAAATATTTTTTTTTGTTCTTTTTTTTTTTTATACTTCAAATAAGTTGTTGGCTTAGAATTTGATCATTGTTTTTTTAAACAAATATTCCGGCTTCAATGGTCCGGGGACCGTAAAAACTGGCCCCCTGTTTAAAAAGTTTGAGGACCCCTGCCTAGAGCCTGTCCCACTGTTCCCCTTTAGGGAGAGCCCCCTGTATAGTTTATTTATGGGGTAAAAAGGGAGGAATACGACCTGTGTGAGGCAAGTGTTTCCCCAAAACAAAATTAAAATACCCTTTTGTATTTAGCTGTATTTCGGAGATGCCAATGTTCATGGTGACTATTTTAGGGTCAGTCTTTTTCCCTAAAAGGGGTTTGAAAAAATTTTGCTTTCTGATAACTTTGCTCTTGTTTTATTCTCTGCTCCCAAAGCTTTTTAGCCCCCAACTTCCTCTTCCCTTTGACTATAGCGAGATGCACATAATTTGTCTTAAAATGGTTCTTTTCCTTTTATGGCAAAAATTGGGTTTCCTTTTTTTCGGGGAAGGCTGCGGAGATTATTTTCCCATTTTTTTCAAAAAGTTTGCAGGCTTTTCCGTAATGGCGAAAAAAATCTAAAAATATTAAACTAAAAATATCACTTTCCAATGGTTTTTAAAGCAAGAAATTGGAAAAAAACTGATTCTTGAGTCGGGCGAGCTTCTATGGGAAAACATCTTAATTAACGAATTTTTCATCTTTTTAAAGGTTCCAAGAAAAATTTTTAAAATATGTGTAAAATCTTTATTGTCTAAATATTAGATCATAATATTTAGAAAAATATATTGTAGGGGGAAAACAAGTGATTAAAAAAGATTAATTAAAAAAATTATTCCCAAGGAGGAAAAATCATAATATAGGGAGAAATTTTGTGTTATTTGTTTACTAATAATTAGTCATCCCAAAAAATAATTAAATTATTTGAAAGAGAGTACATAGAGCCTGTACATTATAATAAGCTTTTTTTGCTTAATTTAAGAATGACAGCCCTTTTGTCTATGTGCCACGTTGCGGTTTTTTTTTTGCGGTTTTGCGCGGTTTTTCGCGGCGGAAACCGTCCAAAAACCCCTTACACATACAACTCTTAAGGCCCTATTTAGATTCCGCAATGCTGTGGGACCCTTTCTGCGGGGTTTTTTTTCGGCGGAAACGCATTTGCGGGAGAATCGCAGGAAATTTAATCTTTTTTTTCGGAAACGCTTGAAATTCCGCTGCCATAGGGAATGAATGGAAAACCCCCTTACTTCTGCATGTGGGCTGTGCCCACCCCTTTCGGAAAGTAAAGCGGTTCTGTGGGATGGTACCCAGGGTCTGGAGGAGAGGGACTCTCCTCAGGCCCTGAGTACTATTTCCCTGTAAAAACATAATTTAAAATTAAAAAAAATAAAGATTTCTCACCTTCCGGGGATCCTCGCAGCTTTTTCCCCCCTCTCCGCGACGCTCCCGCCCATCGCGTTCAGAAATGCTTGCGAGATCACAGAAAGGGTACGGCTGCGAGATGCTTTCGTCATCGGGATGATTGCCCAGTACTCCTGGAAAAGAAATTGCCGGGGGGCGTCTGAGAAAGGGGGGAAAGGGTGCAAAGGGGGCCCCGGAAGGTTTAGAATATTATTTTTATTTTTTTTTTTATATTTTACTTTTTATCTTTTTATTGATGCGCATAGGCTTTTTCATCATATAAAAGTTGTCACCGTGTCAAACATTGTTTGACTGTGGGACCAACCTGTCAGATCGCTTGTTTAAAAGGCTAGGATTCCCGCAAGCTAATCCCCTTGGGAAAGCTAGTGTTTAGCGGGGAAAACGCATACCTATATATGCGGATTTCCGCGGCAGGGAGGTGCAGAATTGCCGGGGAAAAATTTCCCCATGGCAATTCCGCAACCGTGGCACATAGCCTTATGGGAGTAGACCCCTTTATCAATGTGGCATCGTGTTTTGTTTTTGATTTAAAAACCAAAACATATATTTTTTTTATAAAAAAGCAATGTTTTTTGGGGTTAATCTGTTATTTAGGGTTTAGATTCAATTGTGAAAAAATAAAATTATAAGCAAAACTGAATGTGGGAAGACAATACATGAATTCCCCAATGATACATACGTTGCAAGTATTATACATTTAATTAATTTAAAAATTTTCTAAAAAAATCCTTTTAAACAAGTTATAAATAATAAATAATTTAGAGACAAATTATCATTGGGGTGTTATTTCAATTTTTATTTTTATTATTTTTATTTTTTTATTAGAAAATAGAAAAGTATTTTTAAAGAATTTCTTGAAGTTTAGCTACATACAGTGCCAAGACCAAATGTGTTGGACACACCTTCTCATTCAACGATTTTTCTGTATTTTCATGACTATGAAAATGGTATAATCACACTGAATTCATAAAAAACTATGAATTAACACATGTGGAATTATACATTACACTTTACAAAAAGTGTGAAACAACTGAAAATATGTCTTATATTCTAGGTTCTTCAAAGTAGCCATCTTTTGCTTTGATTACTGCTTTGGAAGCAGAAAATCTGAACGGATGGACTCTACATGCCTAGTTCCCACCTTGAAGCATGGAGGATGGTGGTGTGGATGGTGTGGGGGTGCTTATGCTGGTTTACACTGTTGGGGATTTATTCAAAATTGAACGCTGGTGAGCGGTCCAGCTCACCCCAAACATCTCGATTGGGTTCAGGTCTGGTGACTGTGGAGGCCAGGTCATCTGGCGTAGCACCCCATCACTCCTACGTCTTGGTCCAAAAAGCCTTACACAGCCTGGAGGTGTGTTTGGGGTCATTGTCCTGTTGAAAAATTAAATGATGGTCCAACTAAACGCAACCGGATGGAACTAGCATGTTACTGCAAGATGCTGTGGTAGCCATGCTGCTTCAGTATGCCTTAAATTTTAATAAATCCCACCAGTATCACCAGCAAAGCACCCCCACACATCACACCTCCTCCTCCATGCTTCACGTTGGGAACCAGGCATGTAGAGTCCATCCGTTCACCTTTTCTGCGTGCAAAGCAGTAATCAAAGCAAAAGGTGGTACTTTGAAGAACCTAGAATATAAGACATATTTTCAGTTGTTACACACTTTATTGAAAAATGAAATGTAATTCCACAGTGTTAATTCATAGTTTTGATGCCTTCAGTATGATCCTACAATTTTCATAGTCATGAAAATACAGAAAAATCATTGAATGAGAAGGTGTGTCCAAATTTTGGTCTGTACTGTAACTGAATACTATATTTTATTACGTTGTTATTTTTGCATGTTATAATTGATATAAAAATGGTAATACGTATTTGAGTTTCTCATCGTTTATGTGAAGAATTGTCTTTTTCAATGTGAGATTTTTTCCCTTTTACTTTATTTTAACAGTTTCTAATTCAAGTTGGGGGATAAAGTCTTGAAAAGCAATTGTAGAACAATAGATGAAAATAAAAAATGCCAAAATTGTTCTCTCTAGTGCCTCTTTGGTGATTAGCCCTGGGGAAATTTCCCCACCTGTCTTTCAACTGAGGGATCCAACTGGTTGTTGAAAAAAAAAAAAGAATATGTAAAAGCAGACCATCACTGGCCTCAGGCAGGGAGGGATCACTACTCCAGAGAAAAGTATAAAGAGAGAGCACTCCAAATCCCTTAGGCACTTGTTGCTAGAAAGGACCCATGTGTTGACAGTGCCAAAGAAGAGAATGAACTCAACTCATCTTCCAGCTCATCAGGGATCTACAAACCATGAGATCATAGAATCATAGAATGGTAGAGTTGGAGGGGACCTCCTGGGTCATTGGTCCAACCCCCTGCTCAAGCAGGATTCTCTAAATCATCCCAGACAGATGTCTATCCAGCCTCTGTTTTGAAGACTTCCATTGAAGGAGAACTCCCACCTCTTGTGGCAGCCTGTTCCACTCATTGATCTACCTAACTGTCAAAAAGTTTTTTTTAATATCTAATCTGTATCTCCTCCCATTCAGTTTATCCCATTGTTCTAGTCTTTCCTTGCGCAAATGAGAATAAAGATGATCTTCTACCAATGTGGACAGCCCTTGAGATATTTGTAGAAGCTATTAAGTCTCCTCTCAGTCTTCTTTTTTGCAAGCTAAACATTCCAAATCCTGCAACCGTTCCTCATAGGACATGGTTTTGCAGACTGGTCACCATTCTGGTGGCTCTTCTCTCTGAACTTGCTCCAGTTTGTTGATGTCCTTTTTAAAATGTGGTGCCCTAAAACTGGACACAGTATTTCCAGATGAGGTCTGACCAAAGAGGAGTAGAGGGCAATAATGACCTCACGTGATCTAGACTGTATGCTTCTGTTGATACATCTAGAATTGCATTTGCCTTTTGTGCTGCTGCATCTCACTGTTGACGTCATGTTAAGTCTGTGATCAATTAGTATACCCAAGTCTTTTTCACATGTGCTGTTACTTAGCCCTATTCCTCCCATTTTGTATATGCTTTTTCATTTTATTGCCAGATGTAGTACTTTGCATTTTTCCTGTTAAAATCCATTCTGTTAGTTGCTGCCCATGCTCCAGTTTATGTAATTATCTTTTTGAATCCTCTCTCTACTCTTCTCTAGTATTAGCTACCCTCCTAGCTTTGTGTTCATCAGCAAATTTGATCAGTTTACCCTCAATTCCTTCATCTAAATCATTGATAAAGATGTTGAACAATACAGGGCCCAAAACAGAGCCTTGTGGTACCCCCCTTGAGACATTCTTTCCAACTGATGTGCAGCCATTTACAACCACTCTTTGGGTCCGATCACTAAGCCAGTTATGAATCCACCTAACTAGTTGCCTTGTCCATCCATATCTTAGTCCATTTTTTCATAAGGCTTTTGTGAGATACTTTGTCAAATGCTTTGCTGAAGTCAAGTTATACTATATCTACAGCATTTCCCTGATCCACCCAGTCAGTGATTCTGTCATAGAAGGAAATTAGTTAGTTTGACATGACTTATTAGTTACAAACCCATGCTGGACTCTGTTTAATCACTTCATTCTTATCCAGGTACTTGCATACATGTTCTCTTTAATAATTTGTTTCAAAGATCTTTCCTGGTATAGAAGTCAGACTCACCGGCCTGTAGTTCCCTGGGTCCACCTTCTTCCCTTTTTGAGAAGTAGGAACAACATTTGCTCTTCTCCAGTCTTCTGGGACTTCTCTGTTCTCCAAGAATTTTCAAAGATTATGGACAGTGGTCAAGAATTCTTTGCTATCTCCTTCAGTACCCGGGGTGTATTCATCTGGACCTGGAGACTTTGAATTCATTTAGTTAGCTAAGTGTTTCCTCACTGTCTTTCTGTTTATAGATATCCTGGATTCTCTTATTCCTTTAATAGGACAGTGAAGATCAGTTGATGTTACATTTCCTTTCTGAGAGAAAACAGATCCAAAATAGAATTTAAAAGTTCAGCCTTTCAACATCCTGACATACCATTTCATCATTTTCATCCTGTAAAAATCCTATCGCATCTTTGACTTTTCTTTTTACTTTGACGTATCCCCAAATCCTTTTTGTTGCTTTGACGTCACTTGCAAGCCTTAATTCATTGTCAGCTTTAGATAATCTGATTTGTGCCCTGCAGGTTCTGCAGACGGCATTATATTCTTCTTTAGATATGCCTCCCTCTTCCATTTGATAAACATTTCTTCTTCCTTTTTAGCATGTGTTTAAGTTCTATGTTCATCCACCTGGCTTCTTTAAATGCTTCATTCTTCCTCTTTTCGGAATTGTTAACGATTGTGCTTTGAGGAATCTCATTTTTCAAGATTTTCCATCTTCCTGGACATTTTTGTCCTTAAGGATATCCAGCATTGGATCCCTCCAATTTCTTTCTGAGTTCCTTAAAATCTGCCTTTCTGAATCTACCTTGACGTCTGAGTCTGTCACGGTCTTCCTCCTCTTGTTATCCAAAATTCTAAAATGGCATGGTCACTACCTCCTAGGGTCCCAGCCACTCTTACTCCTCCCATTTCTCCCTGTTTATGAGGATTAGATCCAAGTTAGCAGATCCCCTTGTTTTCTCCATTACCTTTTGGAAGAAAAGTTGTCAGCAAGAGAGGATAAGAATTTCCTGGACTGTTAGTTTTGCCTGAGAGAGATTCCAACAAATGTCTGGATAGTTGAAATCTCCCATGACCACTATGTCATATTTTTGGACAACTTGGCCATTGATGCATATAAAGTTCATCCATATCTTCAGCTTGCACAGTGCGGCCTGTAGTAAATGCCTACAATGGTGTCCCTTTCCATTGTTTCTGTCCTTGTATTCTTACCCCAAACAGTTTCCACAGAACTCCCAGTCCCTTTAAGCTTCAACCTCTGTGCAGATATACGCTTTTCTAACTCACAATGCAAACACTCTCCTCGTTTATCAAGTCTGTTTCTTGCAAAATAAGTTGTAACTTCTAGCCTTGTATTCCAATCATGTGTATCATCCCAACCAAGTTTCAGTGATTCCAATGACATCATATTTCTTCTCCTGCGTTAGTAGCTCCAGTTCTCCTTGTTTGTTGCCATGCTTTGTGCATTCGTATTAGAAACACTTTAGTTTGTGATTGTGTTTCTCTTTCTTCAATATTTTTATTATGTAGATTTTTTGTCTTTGTTCTTCCCCTTTCACTTCTAATAGCAGAGTTCTCAATAGCATTTGTCCGGTGTATGGCTTTTGCTGGCGTTTTGCTTCCTTCCACATTGTTTCTAGTTTAAGCTCTCTGATGAGTGTAGCAAGGCGACTTCCAAATACATGTTTTCCAGTCTTCGTAAAGGTGCACCCATCTCTAGCATGTAGTCCATCGTACAGTGAATTCACTCCGTGATCCAGAAATCCAAATCCTTGCTATCGGCACCATCGACGTAGCCAGTTGTTCACTGCAGAATCTTATTCACCTCCTTGTTCCATGGCCATCCACATGGAAGGATGGAGGAGATAGACCACCTGCGCTCTCCAGTTCTTCACTTTCTTACCTAAGTTTTCAAAGTCACTGCAGATGGTTTCAGGTCACTTCTTGTGGTGTCATTTGTCCCCACATGTATTAGCAGGAATGGGTAGTCATCTTTAGGTCTGAAGATCCTTGATATCTGTCAGACACATCTTTAATTTTTGCACCTGGAAGACAGCACATTTCTCTTGAAAGTGCATCATCAGATCATCTAAAAAGTGCCCAAGAGGCAACAGAGATGGCAGCTTCGGTGCAAATGTCAGCACATACCACCAGCAGAACTTATATTCAACGCCAAGGGTGGCCAACTATGGAATTGGGAACTATTCACCTTCATACCAATTCTAACTTATGGCTTAATGGGCTAGGAAGTCAATATACACCCAGGATATCTTCATGGAAATGACCCCAAACTTGTAATGCCAACTTCTTATGGATCACAGACACAAATCCTGCCAAATTTGCCTGGTTTTAGTCATCCAAATCCTGGTTGGTTTTCTGGAGGATCTTCTGAAGCCAGTGAAGCCTCCACATTCTCACTCGTTTCTTATTGCTATGGCCATACAAAAAATCACCGCAAAAGAAAACTAACCCTGAGCCAAAATTTATCAGAAAGTGGAGGACTATTATACTTTTTACAACCACCGAAAAGCAGGATGGCAAAATTCAATTTGACACAACTTGTCTCTAAACGACTGTTTTAAGAGAGTCCCAAGAGAAAAGGGCTGCCCCGGGTAAGAATATGACTTCAATTCTAATTAATTACGTTTTTAATTTGCAATATTAGTAATTTTCCATCAATTCGCACTTGGTTTTGTATTTTACAAATAAACAGTTTAGCAGAAAAATTCTAAGTATGTTTTTGTTATAAATGGATTTTTTTCATAAATGTATTGAGTTTTAGTTCCAAACTCAAACAGGAAAAATTATTTTAATTAAAAAAAAAAAAAAACTTCAGAATGTTTTGAAAAACTGTTTTGAAAGACTAGAATTTTTCCTATCCATTTTTGCAATCTTTTTCATTTAGTATATAGTAAAAATAATTTCATTTTCAAAGCTTTGTTTTTATAATTTGTACTTTAGTGCTGCTATATTTTTTATTTATATTTTATTTCATTATAGTAATAATCTTTTTATTTTACAATGTTTAGGCAAAGGCAATTATTGGACTCTGGACCCCAACTGTGAGAAGACTTTTTGACAATGGAAATTTCGCCGGACCAAAAAAGCCCCACATCAAAGTCCAATAAGATGATGCTGTCACGGCTAAGGGTGAAGGTTCCCCCAGTTCTAGGGAGTAAAGGTGGTGATAGCCCGTCTATGATTACCCATCATCCACAGTGGTGGAGCATCCTCTGAAGATCTGAAGAGCACATCTCCATCAGAAATCATCTCTACCCCTTGTTTGAACAACTTTTTCAGTAGCATGACCTCCTCCTTGAACTCCAGCTCAGGAAACGGGCAGATGTCTCTGGGCTTGGTCAATGAACTCTCCCAAAGGAAATCCCTGCATTGAGTAGTTTCACCTCAGGCTCCTTGGTTGGAACGATCTGCAGGTTTTTAAAAGGGAAACTTCACCTCAGCAGAGGACCCCATCACAATTCTTTCCACAGTTCCCAACTTTCTTTTAAGCGTTAACAGTAAATGGCAGTGTACAGTTATCTGCCAGCCATGTACATAGTGGTTTGATACCTTGCACAAGTATATAATTGAGAGAAGCTCAGGCTTTTTTTACTGATTGATTATGAGTATCTATATCTTTATATTTATTATCCAATAGATTTTGTATGAGTTTTTCAATAAATTGTGTAAAAAAAATAAAAATAAAAATCCTAGTTTGCAATTAAAACTTTTGATATGATTGTAAAAGAAAAAGGGCTCCTGTTGATGGGATTTTCTATTGTTTGCGGTCTATTTAACTTGTGGCTTTGCAAACCTCTGTCTTTAACCTATCTTCATTCCATTTCATATCTGTCCATCTATTTTATATCTATCTTACCTTTGAATCTCTCTCTCTCTCTATATATATATTGTAAGCTTTCCGGGGGGTTTAGCTCTAGGAATCGCTGTCTGGGTAGACAGAATGGCACGGAAACAGTTCATTCAGACAGCAGTTTGGTGAAAACTGGCCCCAACCAGTTTTATTAAAGTCCCCAGCACACAGATAAAAACAAATCATAAACAGAAACCTGGCTTGTCTAGCCACTAAATTACACTTAGATAGATGGCCCTCTCTATCCGGGACCCAGACTCTACCAGTCTGTGCCCAAAACAACACATATACATATGTTACCAGTATGGAGTTTCACAGACACTCCTCTTTATGTCCGAAGGCAACTCCAATGTCCCGACTTGAAGAGGTCACCTCCTATTCAGTCGCTATTTTGCACGGATTCTCACTGCGACTACTCCTGTGTCCGGGGTACTTCCTGCACCCAGACTGAGATAGCTCACACTCTTAGAGACTGCTTCCTTGTGCCAGGACACCTCCCTGTGTCCCGGGCTAAAGACAAGCTCCCACACTCTTAGGAGACACCTTCTGTGTCTGGACCCCCTTTTCCAGACTGGATGAGCTCCCTGACTGTGCTCCCAAGCACCTACTTCTGGCTTCCTAATCAACACCTGAGTGGATTTAGGTCTGAGCTGCAAGCGTGTACTGATGGCAGGTGTTAGTGACCTTTCTTTACCACCAGGTTTACAAAGCCACACATTTCGCTCATACCAGTCAGCAAGGTACTTAGGTGAAATATACACCTCATTCACCACATATTCCTTCACTGTCTCACTATATCCCCTCCCTATTCTCCAGACCGGAGGGCTGGTCATCCAGACCGGAGGGCTGGTCAACAATCCAACAGAGACAGTGAACTCTGGACCAGTCATGGCCCTCATCAGCTTCATCCTCACCACTGTCATAGCCAACATCAGTTTTCTCTTCATCTGAAGCATCCGCACTACCCTGTACCCTCCCAGGGCCTATACTCTCTGCGGGCCTCGGGTATCCTGCACTGCTTCATCTTGACCTTAGTGCCAGCCTCAGTCTCGGTATAGTGGCTCACCAGATAAGTACGACCAGGCACGTCAGAACAGCTCTGCTGATTCTTCCTCAGAAACTTTCGTACCTCTGCCTTTGGGGCACTGACCCTGTGTCACCAACTGTCACAGGAGGTATAGGGGTTTTCTCTAATTTCCCCCCTGAACTTTCTTTAGCACATCTACTTTCTTAAATATCAGTTGATTCATAAATTCTACCTCACAGAACCCAAGCGCCTCTGTCATGGTCTCTGACCATTCCGAGCCACACTGTTCAAACGATTGGCACTGTAGAGGGAGCTGATCGTTTTTCTTGGTCGGTACACATAATTTATCCTCTTCTGGTACAGGCTCACTTTGCATAAGACTCAGAGCTCTTACTTCTTTCTCCAGGAGATCCTCATGGCTACGCATCTTCTCCTGTAGTTGTTGGACGTCCTTTACGTCTTCGGCCCTTTCTCAGGCTCTTCTGGTAGGACATGCTCAGAAGCCCTACCATCAGTCTTCTTTACCTTTTCAGCCACGTTCTGCATCCATCTGGGCTCCCGTGTGTCTGCAGTGGCAACGGAGTGACACATCGTTTTTCCCATTTTTTTGGGACGTGGCTCCGATGTAGCCTCCCTGAAAGTGCGCTTGAGCTCACCAATGCCAGCTACTGATCCGGACCGTAACCCGTCCACGCCGCTGTCTTCGCAGAAACAGATTCCTGGACAGAGTCAGTCCCATATCTTCAGTCTTGCTCCTCACAGCTTCACTTGAAACCTCAGCTTCTGATGAGGCATCTGGCTTGGTGACCACCACTTCCATGGCTTTTTTCCACCTCTGCAGCATCACCTTCAGAGTCCTTGGCCTGATGCAGATCCACACCATACATTGATAACTTCTCATTTTCAACAGCATCCACTTGTGCTGTGTTCAGTTTCAGAGTCCTGTCTTTCACCTTAGTCTTCGCCAGGGAACCGACCAACTGTACAACATCTTCAGATGCCATCCTCCGTCCGACTGCAAGGTCAGCCTCAGCCTTCCTCTCAGGAACTCTCAATCTCCTCTGCTACCATGCCTTCCTCACTTGCACTGGTTGCTTTATTGTCATCAGATGACTCACTATCACCACCACTATCCCTGTCTGACCCCCTTTTCTCAGCCACATCTGGCTCACTTTCAGGGTTATACAATTTATTCTCATTCACATCCTGCTCACTGTCAGGGTTATACAATTCATTCTCATTCACATCCGGCTCACTGTCAGGGTTATACAATTCATTTTCATTCACATCTTGATCGGGAACCTTAGTTAACATGTCATCCACAACATTAACTTCACCACTGGTCCCTGGTTTCCCTCAGGTGGTCCCTCAAGTATGTGACTATGTGATAACCCCAGCACTATACTTCCATATAGCTCAGGTACCAGGAGCTGACTCACGACCTCTCCCTGGACTTCAGTTTTCCCTATACAATAGGTTATTGTTCATGGCAGCATGAGGAAACCTTTCCTCAGAGCCAGGCTCTTGGGGAACCTCATTCAGAACAATTACATTCTCCTGTGCCGTTTTAAGAGTGGGGTCTCGCACCGGCTCACTCCCAAAATTGTCACAGGAGCCAGGCAGGTCAGGGACACTCTGTTCCCCAGAACCACCATCCTCGTCTCTCCCAACATCACCTGCAAAGAAATGTCATCTTTATCACGGTCATCATCAGTATCATCACTATTATGATTAGCATTATCATCATTATCAATATCAGCATCCTCATCATGGTCATCATCATCATGATCATCATTATCATTATCAATTTATCATGGTCATCATCATTATCACATAAGTTTAACGGCCCACTAGCATTGTGTTCCGCCCCTCGGGACTGCGCACCCTCAGTAGGAGCTTCATCACACTGTCCATCAGAAACATTTTTCCCCCAGAGATCCTTAGACCGGGGAAAGTCATTACCCCATATAACGGGGTGCACCAGGGTCTTCACTACCCCCACTTCATATGAAACCTCCCGAGTTTGGGGACCAAGTCCACGGCAGTCTCTGGGTAGACTTTGGTGTCTTCATGGATGTACATCACACTCAGGTGCTTATCAGGGATGAAGTTTCCCCATCACTCAGGCTGTCACATACGGAAGTCACTGGACTCTCTGAGTCCAAGAGGGCCTGTGCTGGGCAGTCACTTACAACCACCGGGGACCCCTGTGGTCCAAATCTCTTCGGCTGAGGTGGACACACACACAGGTTCTGCGCAGAGAGAGAGGGATCTGCCATCATCACAACACATAGGCTCCCCCTCTATTGGACAGTTGGCTGCAATTTCACGCCAGCTCCAACACTGTCCATCACACTCTCCCACCCACATGTCCCTCGGGCCTGAACCCGCTTATCAGCATACCCCATGTCCCCAACAGCTGGAACGCTCTTACCGCGAGAGTTCAGCGTCCGGGAACTCCGAAGTGACGACCTCTCAGACGGCTGTACCTCAGGAGGACGTGCTTGGGTGTAGCGGTCCACTATCACCTTTTCAACTCCATAATCAGGCCTGCTGACTGCAGACTCCCAACTGTATCTCCAGTCATGGACTCTCCTGGCACGGGCTGCAACCGTAACACCCAGCCGGGTAAGAATCGCCGCTTTCAACTTGGCATAGTCTTCGCTGTCCTGCTTGCTCAGGTCAGCCCAGACTTTTTGGGGTTCCCCAATCAGATAGGGTACGACCGCCATGGCCCATTCAGATAGTGGCAGATTCTCCTTCTCTGCCAGTCTCTCAAACCTAGTAAGATATACCTCCACATCATCACGAGGTGTCATTTTTCTCAAGGACCGTCTTACCGCCTTCTTTATAGCGGACAACGCCGGTGCCTTCACAACATTACTTCGGGACGCGACACCGAAATCCTTTTTTGGTGCTGTCATCTGCTCAATAAATAACCGGTTATTCTCCTGCTGCTGCTGCAGGAATTGCTGCCCGGTCTCCTGCATGCGCTGCTGGTGCTGCAGGCGCTGCTGCTCCATGCTCTGCTCCATGCTTCGCTGGGCCTGGGCCAGGTACTCAATGAGCTCCTCCATACTGCCGGACTCATCTGTCTCAACCACGGCAGTTTTATGTTGCACATTAACTTGTGCCATTTGTTCAAACAGCGCCTCCATGCTGTCATCCATGCTGTCAGACTTCTCTGTCTTAACAACGGCAGTCTTCACTCAAGACATACACACTACACAGCTTTTTTTCCACAGAAAATTCAGCCTTGCTGTGCAACCACTTTTTTTTTTTTTTTTCTTTTGCAACTGTCTCTTTAAGACTGCTCCACAAACTTTTCTTTTGCTGCTGCACATTCCACAGTCATTTTCACAACAAGTTCAGCTTTGCTGTGCATACATTTTCTTTCTGCAGACCCTATCAGGGCCACTGTCTCTCCAAGACTGCTCCAAACAGACATTTCTGCTGACACACACTTTTTTTTTTTCTGTTGCTATTTCAATAGACTTCACCTTTAATGCTGTCTCTCGCCACTGTGCTGCATGCACACTCCAGCACTAACTGTACCAGCCCTGCGCTGCCCCAGCATTCTCCGCCAATTGTAAGCTTTCCGGGGGGTTTAGCTCTAGGATCGCTGTCTGGGTAGACAGAATGGCACGGAAACAGTTCATTCAGACAGCAGTTTGGTGAAAACTGGCCGCAACCAGTTTTATTAAAGTCCACAGCACACAGATAAAAACAAATCATAAACAGAAAACCTGGGCTTGTCTAGCCACTAAATTACACTTAGATAGATGGCCCTCTCTATCCGGGACCCAGACTCTACCAGTCTGTGCCCAAAACAACACATATCACATATGTTACCAGTATGGAGTTTCACAGACACTCCTCTTTATGTCCGAAGGCAACTCCAATGTCCCGACTTGAGAGAGGTCACCTCCTATTCAGTCGCTATTCGCACGGATTCTCACTGCGACTACTCCTGTGTCCGGGGTACTTCCTGCACCCAGACTGAGATAGCTCACACTCTTAGAGACTGCTTCCTTGTGCCAGGACACCTCCCTGTGTCCGGGCTAAAGACAGCTCCCACACTCTTGGAGACACCTTCTGTGTCTGGACCCCTTGTCCAGACTGAATGAGCTCCCTGACTGTGCTCCCAAGCACCTACTTCTGGCTTCCTAATCAACACCTGAGTGGATTCAGGTCTGAGCTGCAAGCGTGTACTGAATGGCAGGTGTAGTGACCTTTCTTTACCACCAGGTTTACAAAGCCACACATTTCGCTCATACCAGTCAGCAAGGTACTTAGGTGAAATATACACCTCATTCACCACATATTCCTTCACTGTCTCACAAAAAATATATATATATATATATATATATATATATATATATATATTGTAAGGTAGATGCAGGACGCACAGTTGATGGGAGGTTTGTATAAGGTGGTTGTCCTCTGTAATGTAAACCTGGAGTAATGCTCCAGTACACATAGTACTAGGAGGCTTATCTGTGCATCTTGGTCAGGTTTACAGGCAAAGAATATATACAATCAGAATATAATAAAGATTTATAACCAAAGGGAAAAAAATCCTAAGATATAACTTATTTATATAGTTAAAATTACCATATAATGACAAAGCACTCTGTAGGGTCACATAGTTATCAATCTTATTGAAAATAATGATAGGGAAAAGAAATGGAAAACTAGTATTATGACAAGGTCATAGGCTTATGGCAGGGGTGGGAATCTTTTTCTGCAAAGGGCCATTTGGATATTTATATCGTCCTTCGGGGGCCGTACAAACTCCTCCCACAAAGTACCTCCTGACTCTGGCACTGGTGTCAGGACTTAATCTTTCATTGCATGCCCTACAGTGTTCAGTAGTGAACATTGCGTGTGTGCTAACAGAGCAAGAAGAAATTAATGAGCTGGTGGCAATCAAAAACACAGCTCCCTGCCAGAGCACTGAAGTCCCTGAGAATTTACCCGGGGGGCTGGATAAAAGGTCTTCGAGGGCCGTGACACGCCTGAGCAGTCTGGCTCCAGACAGTCTGAGGCATCCAGCAGTGAGTACTCTGTATGGCGCCGGAGATTGCGGTATGTGTACTGGATGCATACGGCGATCTCCGACGCCATACTCACATAGTTACCTGACCGGGAGGAGCGTTGCTGCGGCGCTTCTCTTCTCCCGGGGCAGGAGACCAGGAGTGCGCGTCAGAATCGCGCATGCGCAATAGCGCTATCCGGCGCCATTTTGCTGAAGACACATTTACAGTGTGTCTTCAGCAATATGGCGCCGGACCGCGCGGTATGGGCATGCGCGTACTCCAGCGCCACTCTCCTCTCCCGGCGTCCAGCAGAACGGAACAGCGCTGGAGCACAGGGAGGGAAGGTGAGTATAAATGTTTGCTTTTTTGGGGGTATGTGTGCAGTTTAATAGCTGTGAGGGGACCATGCATATCAGGATAGGGGTGTGAGGGGGCCATGCACATCAGGATTGGGGGTTGAGGGGGACCATGCACATCAGGATTGGGGGGTGAGGGGACCATGCACATCAGGTTTGGAGGGTGAGGGGACCATGCACATCAGGGTTGGGAGGAACATGCACATCAGGATTGGGGGGTGAGGGGACCATACATACAAGTATTGGGGGGTGAGGGGACCATGCACATCAGGATTGGGTGGTGAGGGGACCATGCACATCAGGTTTGGGGGTGAGAGGACCATGCACATCAGGATTGGGGGGTGAGGTGACCATGCATTCCAGGATTGGGGGGTGAGGGGACCATGCACATCAGGATTGGGGGGTGAGGTGACCATGCATTCCAGGATTGGGGGTGAGGGGACCATGCACATCAGGATTGGGGTGGTGAGAGAACCATGCATACCAGGAAAGGGGAGAGAGGGAAATGGGTACCATGCATGCCAGGATAGGGTGGTGAGGGGACAATGCATATCAGGATTGGGGGTGAGAAGACCATGCATACCAGGATAGGGGGGTGAAGGGTAACATGCATACCAGGATAGGTGGGTGAGGGGTACCATGCACACCAGGATTGGGGGTGAGGGGACCATGCATACCAGAATTGGGAGTTAAGAGGTGCCATGTATACCAGGATTGGGGATGAGGGGACCATGCATATCAGGAAGTGGGCGACGGGACCATGCATACCAGGATGGGGGGTGAGAGGACCACGCATACCAGGATTGGGGAGTGATTGGGCCATGCATACCAGGATTGGGGATGAGCTGTAACATGCATGCCAGGATAGAGGGGTACCATGCACACCAGGATTGGGGGGTAAAGGGTGCCATGTATACCTGGATTGGGGATGAGGGAACCATGCATACCAGGATTGGGGGGTAAAGTGTACCATACATCCTACGATAGGGATGAGGGGGAATCATGCATACCAGAATTGGGGGTGAGGGGACCATTCATACCAGAATTGGGGGGTGAGGGGACCATGCATTCCAGGATTGGGTGGGAGGGACCATGCATACCAGGATTGGGGGGTAAGGGGAACATGCATATCAGGATTGGGGATGAGGGGTAACATGCATACCAGGATAGAGGGGTACCATGCACACCAGAATTGGAGGTAAGGAGTGCCATGTATACCAGGATTGGGGATGAGGGGACCATTCATACCAGGATTGGGGGTAAAGTGTACCATACATCCTACGATAGGGATGAGGGGGAATCATGCATACCAGAATTGGGGGGTGAGGGGACCATGCATTCCAGGATTGGGCAGGAGAGGACCATGCATACCAGGATTGGGGGGTGAGGGAACCATGAATACCAGGATATGGATGAGCAGGTACCATGCATACCAGGATAGGGAAGAGGGGATACCATGCATACCAGGATGAGGAATGGGGTGCCATGCATACCAGATTTGGGTGGGGTGAGGGGACCATACATACCAGGATAGGGATGAGAGGTGCCATGCATACCAGGATAGAAGTGGAGCAACACATACCAGCATGGTAGACCATATACCTATAAAAATGCTTGCCACCCGGGCATAGAACGGGTTCATAGCTAGTTCTTATAAAATCCCAGGATTATGAGTCTCATATTGAACATGTCAGACAGGTACTGCATATTCTCAATTTTCTCAGAGAATAAATTGCTTGCTAAACTCGAGAAATCTGTATTCACCATACCGAAACTGCCCTTTTGGGTTGTGTTATTTCTGCTAGGGTTTTCGGATGGATCCCACTAAATTACAGGCTATAGTAGAAAGTGATCATCCTGGAACCCTTATATAGTACAGATTTCACAATGTGGTCCAAGGATACATTGTGTGCATTTAACAGTCTTAAAGAATGCTTTTAGTTGGCTCCTGTATTAATACAGCCTAATGTGTATCGGCTGTGGAGGTTGATGTATCTGAGGTAGATGTGGGAGCAGTATTCTCAGGGTTTAACTCCTTTTAAGCTGCTTCCATTCTCCTTTTTCTCTAAGAAACTCTCATCAGCTAAACGCAATTAGTGTTTGAGGAGTGGCGGCACTTTTTAGAGGGAGCTATCCACTCTATTAGGCCGGAGTCACACACAACGACAAAAAATTGGACCGTTTTAGTCGGTCGATTATCGCACCAAAATGTCATGAACAGTCATCTGTCTGGCATCCGATTTTCCTGGAAAGATGCGATTTAGTCGCATCTGACCGTAGTTGTAAGATCCGATTTACATCCGACTTGCAAGATGTTCTCACAGACTTGCAAAACGGACATATAATGGATCCAAATAAATAGTATTTAAATCACAAAAGAAAGAATAGATATATACACATAGAATACATATATATATATATATATATATATACATACATGTAATTGTGACATATCTATATACATATTGTAAGCTTTCCGGGGGTTTAGCTCTAGGATCGCTGTCTGGGTAGACAGAATGGCACGGAAACAGTTCATTCAGACAGCAGTTTGGTGAAAACTGGCCGCAACCAGTTTTATTAAAGTCCACAGCACACAGATAAAAACAAATCATAAACAGAAAACCTGGGCTTGTCTAGCCACTAAATTACACTTAGATAGATGGCCCTCTCTATCCGGGACCCAGACTCTACCAGTCTGTGCCCAAAACAACACATATCACATATGTTACCAGTATGGAGTTTCACAGACACTCCTCTTTATGTCCGAAGACAACTCCAATGTCCAGACTTGAGAGAGGTCACCTCCTATTCAGTCGCTATTCGCACGGATTCTCACTGCGACTACTCCTGTGTCCGGGGTACTTCCTGCACCCAGACTGAGATAGCTCACACTCTTAGAGACTGCTTCCTTGTGCCAGGACACCTCCCTGTGTCCGGGCTAAAGACAGCTCCCACACTCTTGGAGACACCTTCTGTGTCTGGACCCCTTGTCCAGACTGAATGAGCTCTTTGACTGTGCTCCCAAGCACCTACTTCTGGCTTCCTAATCAACACCTGAGTGGAATCAGGTCTGAGCTGCAAGCGTGTACTGAATGGCAGGTGTAGTGACCTTTCTTTACCACCAGGTTTACAAAGCCACACATTTCGCTCATACCAGTCAGCAAGGTACTTAGGTGAAATATACACCTCATTCACCACATATTCCTTCACTGTCTCACATATCCCCTCCTCTTCTCCAGACCGGAGGGCTGGTCATCCAGACCGGAGGGCTGGTCAACAATCCAACAGAGACAGTGAACTCTGGACCAGTCATGGCCCTCATCAGCTTCATCCTCACCACTGTCATAGCCAACATCAGTTTTCTCTTCATCTGAAGCATCCGCACTACCCTGTACCCTCCCAGGCCTATACTCTCTGCGGGCCTCGGGTATCCTGCACGGTTTCATCTTGACTTTAGTGCCAGCCTCAGTCTCGGTATAGTGGCTCACCAGATAAGTACGACCAGGCACGTCAGAACAGCTCTGCTGATTCTTCCTCAGAAACTTTCGTACCTCCTGTTTTTGGGGCACTGACCCTGTGTCACCAACTGTCACAGGAGGTATAGGGGTTTTCTCTAATTCCCCCTGAACTTTCTTTAGCACATCTACTTTCTTAAATATCAGTTGATTCATAAATTCTACCTCACAGAACCCAAGCGCCTCTGTCATGGTCTCTGACCATTCCGAGCCACACTGTTCAAACGATTGGCACTGTAGAGGGAGCTGATCGTTTTTCTTGGTCGGTACACATAATTTATCCTCTTCTGGTACAGGCTCACTTTGCATAAGACTCAGAGCTCTTACTTCTTTCTCCAGGAGATCATCATGGCTACGCATCTTCTCCTGTAGTTGTTGGACGTCCTTTACGTCTTCGGCCCTTTCTTCAGGCTCTTCTGGTAGGACATGCTCAGAAGCCCTACCATCAGTCTTCTTAACCTCTTCAGCCACGTTCTGCATCCCATCTGGGCTCCCGTGTGTCTGCAGTGGCAACGGAGTGACACATCGTTTTTCCCATTTGTTGGGACGTGGCTCCGATGTAGCCTCCCTGAAAGTGCGCTTGAGCTCACCAATGCCAGCTACTGATCCGGACCGTAACCCGTCCACGCCGCTGTCTTCGGCAGAAACAGATTCCTGGACAGAGTCAGTCCCCATATCTTCAGTCTTGCTCCTCACAGCTTCACTTGAAACCTCAGCTTCTGATGAGGCATCTGGCTTGGTGACCACCACTTCCATGGCTTTTTCCACCTCTGCAGCATCACCTTCAGAGTCCTTGGCCTGATGCAGATCCACACCATACATTGATAACTTCTCATTTTCAACAGCATCCACTTGTGCTGTGTTCAGTTTCCGAGTCCTGTCTTTCACCTTAGTCTTCGCCAGGGAACCGACCAACGGTACAACATCTTCAGATGCCATCCTCCGTCCGACTGCAAGGTCAGCCTCAGCCTTCCTCTCAGGACTCTCAATCTCCTCTGCTACCATGCCTTCCTCACTTGCACTGGTTGCTTTATTGTCATCAGATAATTCACTATCACTATCTGACCCCTTTTTCTCAGCCACATCTGGCTCACTGTCAGGGCTATACCCTTCATTTTCATTCATATCCTGTTCACTGTCAGTGTCACACAATTCATTTTCACTCACATCCTGCTCACTGTCAGGGTTATACAATTCATTTTCATTCACATCCTGATCTGGAACCTGAGTTAACATGTCATCCACAACACTAACTGCACCATCTGGTCCCTCAAGTATGTGACTATGTGACAACCCCAGCACTACACCTCTATATAGTTCAGGCACCAGGAGCTGACTCACAACCTCTCCCTGGACTTCAGTGTTTATGGCAACATGAGAGAACCTCTCCTCAGAGTCAGGCTCCTGGGAAACCTCATTTAGAACAATCATATTTTCCTGTGCCGTTTTAAGAGTGGGGTCTCGCACCGACTCACTCCCAAAATTGTCACAGGAGCCAGGCAGGTCAGGGACACTCGGTTCCCGAGAACCACCATCCTCGTCTCCCAACATCACCTGCAAAGAAATGTCATCTTTATCACGGTCATCATCAGTATCATCACTATTATGATTAGCATTATCATCATTATCAATATCAGCATCCTCATCATGGTCATCATCATCATGATCATCATTATCATTATCAATATTATCATGGTCATCATCATTATCACATAAGTTTAACGGCCCACTAGCATTGTGTTCCGCCCCTCGGGACTGCGCACCCTCAGTAGGAGCTTCATCACACTGTCCATCAGAAACATTTTTCCCCCAGAGATCCTTAGACCGGGGAAAGTCATTACCCAATATAACGGGGTGCACCAGGGTCTTCACTACCCCCACTTCATATGAAACCTCCCCGAGTTTGGGGACCAAGTCCACGGCAGTCTCTGGGTAGACTTTGGTGTCTTCATGGATGTACACCACACTCAGGTGCTTATCAGGGATGAAGTCCCTATCACTCAGGCTGTCACATACGGAAGTCACTGGACTCTCTGAGTCCAAGAGGGCCTGTGCTGGGCAGTCACTTACAACCACCGGGGACCCCTGGGTCCAGTCTCTTCGGCTGAGGTGGACACACACACAGGCTCTGCGCAGGGAGAGAGGGATCTGCCAACATCACAACACATAGGCTCCCCCTCTATTGGACAGTTGGCTGCAATTTCACGCCAGCTCCAACACTGTCCATCACACTCTCCCACCCACATGTCCCCTCGGGCCTGAACCCGCTTATCAGCATACCCCATGTCCCCAACAGCTGGAACGCTCTTACCGCGAGAGTTCAGCGTCCGGGAACTCCGAAGTGATGACCTCTCAGACGGCTGTACCTCAGGAGGACGTGCTTGGGTGTAGCGGTCCATTATCACCTTTTCAACTCCATAATCAGGCCTGCTGACTGCAGACTCCCAACTGTATCTCCAGTCACGAACTCCCCTGGCACGGGCTGTCACCGTAACACCCAGCCGGGTAAGAATCGCCGCTTTCAACTTTGCATAGTCTTCGCTGTCCTGCTTGCTCAGGTCAGCCCAGACTTTTTGGGGTTCCCCAATCAGATAGGGTACGACCACCATGGCCCATTCAGATAGTGGCAGATTCTCCTTCTCTGCCAGTCTCTCAAACCTAGTAAGATATACCTCCACATCATCACGAGGTGTCATTTTTCTCAAGGACCGTCTTACCGCCTTCTTTATAGCGGACAACGCCGGTGCCTTCACAACATTACTTCGGGACGCCGCACCGAAATCCTTTTTTGGTGCTGTCATCTGCTCAACAAATAACCGGTTATTCTCCTGCTGTTGCTGCAGGAATTGCTGCTGGGCCTGCTGCATGTGCTGCTGGTGCTGCAGGCGCTGCTGCTCCATGCTTCGCTGGACCTGGGCCAGGTACTCAACGAGTTCCTCCATACTGCCGGACTTATCTGTCTCAACCACGGCAGTTTTATGTTGCACATTAACTTGTGCCATTTGTTCAAACAGCGCCTCCATGCTGTCATCCATGCTGTCAGACTTCTCTGTCTCAACAACGGCAGTCTTCACTCAAGACATACACACTACACAGCTTTTTTTCCACAGAAAATTCAGCCTTGCTGTGCAACCACTTTTTTTTTTTCTTCGCAAAGTCTATTAGGGCTACTGTCTCTTTAAGACTGCTCCACAAACTTTTCTTTTGCTGCTGCACATTCCACAGTCATTTTCACAACAAGTTCAGCTTTGCTGTGCATACATTTTCTCTCTGCAGACCCTATCAGGGCCACTGTCTCTCCAAGACTGCTCCAAACAGACGTTTCTGCTGACACACACTTTTTTTTTTTTCTGTTGCTATTTCAATAGACTTCACCTTTAATGCTGTCTCTCGCCACTGTGCTGCATGCACACTCCAGCACTAACTGTACCAGGCCCTGCGCTGCCCCAGCATTCTCCGCCAATTGTAAGCTTTCCGGGGGGTTTAGCTCTAGGATCGCTGTCTGGGTAGACAGAATGGCACGGAAACAGTTCATTCAGACAGCAGTTTGGTGAAAACTGGCCGCAACCAGTTTTATTAAAGTCCACAGCACACAGATAAAAACAAATCATAAACAGAAAACCTGGGCTTGTCTAGCCACTAAATTACACTTAGATAGATGGCCCTCTCTATCCGGGACCCAGACTCTACCAGTCTGTGCCCAAAACAACACATATCACATATGTTACCAGTATGGATTTCACAGACACTCCTCTTTATGTCCGAAGACAACTCCAATGTCCAGACTTGAGAGAGGTCACCTCCTATTCAGTCGCTATTCGCACGGATTCTCACTGCGACTACTCCTGTGTCTGGGGTACTTCCTGCACCCAGACTGAGATAGCTCACACTCTTAGAGACTGCTTCCTTGTGCCAGGACACCTCCCTGTGTCCGGGCTAAAGACAGCTCCCACACTCTTGGAGACACCTTCTGTGTCTGGACCCCTTGTCCAGACTGAATGAGCTCTTTGACTGTGCTCCCAAGCACCTACTTCTGGCTTCCTAATCAACACCTGAGTGGAATCAGGTCTGAGCTGCAAGCGTGTACTGAATGGCAGGTGTAGTGACCTTTCTTTACCACCAGGTTTACAAAGCCACACATTTCGCTCATACCAGTCAGCAAGGTACTTAGGTGAAATATACACCTCATTCACCACATATTCCTTCACTGTCTCACATATAATTCTCAGAGGGGTGTCACATCAATTTATTCAACATTCTACATACTGTAATAGCCGCTAATTCAATTGCCGGCTTTTGTGAAAATACAGACCCGACATGAAATGACACATGGTTTACATACAGTTAACCATGTCATTTCATGTAGTTTGATATATGGTTTTAACTTACAATTACATGAGTGTATGTGTGCAAAATTGCAGACATATAGGGTTTAATTAAAGGTGTAAATTTGTTGAAAAAAAATGAGTGGGCTCCCGCTGTATTTTCTCCACCAGACAGACAAAGCAAGCGAGTGGGGGCAAATAATAATAGCCCAGGGAGGTGCATTTATTTTGTGCCCCCCCCCGGCTACTAACATCTGCCCCCAGACACCCCAGAAAAGGCAAATCTATAATTAGATTCGCCCTTTCTGGCACTTTGCCCATCTATTCCCATTGCCCTGTAGCGGTGGCGAATGGGTTAATAAGGGGTTAAAGCCACCTTGCAATTGAAAGGTGACTTTAAGCCAGGTTAATAATTGAGAGCTGTCAATTAGACAACTATCAATTATTAATTCTATTGTATGAAAGAAAAATCAAACACACACACTTTAATAAAAAAATCATTTTAATGAAATAAGCAAAAAGCTTTTGACCATGTTTTATTTTCCTGCTAAAACCATTTCCTGTAATAAAAATAAAATAAAAAAGCAAAATGATTCTTACCTATCCGATACACAGTCAGGTACCACGCTGTAATCCATCAGAAAGGGTTAACAGGTTACAGCTAGCAGGCAGCCTGCTGAGCTGTTACCCCCTGAATGAATCAGTTCCTCTCCCGGCGAAAGGAGAGGAAGTGATTAATGTGTGAAGCTTAATTGATTTTTTCTCACTTTCACTTTAGGTCAGGTCACCCTGACCTGACCTGAAGTGAAAGTGGGAAGCAATCAATTAAGCTACACACATTAATCACTTCCTCTCCTTTCGCCGGGAGAGGAACTGATTCATTCAGGGGATTACAGCTGAGCAATAAAATATGGTCCGAAACTGTGTCTTTATTTAATTAAAAGGAATAATAATTAATATGTGTGTGTTTTTTTTCCTTTCATACAATAGGATTAATAATTGAGAGTTGTCAATTTGACAACTCTCAATTATTAACCTGGCTTTAAGTCACCTTTCAATTGCAAGGTGGCTTTAACCCATTATTAACCCATTCGCCACCGCTACAGGCAATGGGAAGAGATGGGGAAAGTGCCAGAAAGTCCAAATCTAATTATAGATTTGCCTTTTCTGGGGTGTCTGGGGCAGATGTTAGTAGCCGGGGGGGGCACAAAATAAATGCACCCTCCCTGGGCTATTATTATTTGCCCCCACTCGCTTGCTTTGTCTGTCTGGTGGAGAAAATACAGCGGGAGCCCATGCATTTTTTTTCAACGAATTTACACCTTTAATTAACCCCTACATGTGCGAAATTTTACACAAATACACTCATGTAATTGTTAGTGAAAACCATATATCAAAATACATGAAATCACATGGTTAACTGTATGTAAACCATGTGTCATTTCATGTCGGGTTCTGTAGTTTCACAAAAGCCGGCAATTGAATTAGCGACTGTTATAGTATGTAGTAGTGTATGAACTATAAATATATGTGTATATATATGTCACAATGACATATATATATATATATATATATATATATATGTATTCTATGTGTGTATATGTATTGATTCTATTCTTTATTAAACCTGTCAGTGTGATTTTACAGTATAGCCGGGGATGAATTGCCGGCTTTTCTAAAGGACACCGGTGCGATTTACTCGCAAGTCACACGTGCGGTCCGTTTGTAATCCGATTTTTTCATCACTCCCATAGACTTATCTTGGCAATAGTCGACCCACAATCAGTGACAATCGCAGCATGCTGTCATTGCACTCGGACGTTTAAAACGGACCACAAAAAATCCGATACTGGGAGCTGCTCCATAGATTAACATAGGTCCGACAGCAATGCGATATTTCATTGCATTGCAGTCGTCCGATTTTGTCGCCAGTGTGACTCCGGCCTTACAGTGGTTTCAGACTATAAAAATCTCCTGTACTTTGAGTCTGCAAAACAACTTACACGGAGACAAGCTTGTTGGTCATTGCTTTTCCATAGGTTTATTATCTTCGTTACCTTTCGCCCTGGTTCTAAAAAACAAAAAGGCCGAATCTTTGTCTAGAAGTCTCGCTGGGGGGGGAAGCAGTGAAGAACCTGTGCCTAGCCTGGTGTCAGCACTTTGTACTTAAGTGGAGTCTGAGATCACAAAAGCTCAATATAGGGTGCCATCTGGGGTTGCTGGTAACAAATCGTTTGTTTTCCTATATCTTCATCTTAAGATCCTGGAAGAACATCATGATTTTGTACTAGCTTGTCTTCCTGGGGTTAAAGAGATGCTTGATCTCATATCGTGCTGCTTTTGTGGTATTTTATGCTTCTGCTTGCGCCACCTGTGCACGCTCCAAGTCATCTCATTCTCATCCTTCAGGGTGTTTGCAGCCTTCAAATATTCCCAATCAACCATGAACAGACATTTCTATGGACTTCATAGTAACATAGTTATTAGTAACATAGTTATTAAGGTTGAAGGAAGACTTTAAGTCCCTCTAGTTCAACCCATAACTGATTTGCCCTCTTCTGCTGGTAATGTGATAATTTTGGTGATTGTGGATAGGTTTTCTAAATGACACATTTTATAACCTTGCCATCTGACTCCTTACCAAATGCCAAAACATTGGCTCAGGTGATTGTTTGGGAGATTGTTAAACTCCACGGTGTTTCTTCTAATATCATCTGAGGTAGAGGTACTCATTGATAAATTCTGTTTATTTATATCCTTCTTTTTGATCGCGTGTTATTCCACTTTTTTTTCGGCGGTATGATGATAAAGCATGGTTTTTTGCATAATTTTTATTTTTTTTACGGTGTTCACTGAAGGTGTTAACTACTGGGACAGTTTTATAGGTCGGGTCGTTATGGACGTGGCGATACTAAATATGTGCACTTTTATAGTTTGTTTTTTATTTACATAAAGAAATGTTTGTCGAAAAAATTTTATTTAGGAATTTTTCAAAAATATTTTAACATTGTAATTTTTTTATTTACTTTTTTACATTGTCCCAGGGTGGGACATTACTATACAAAGTCAGATCGCTGATCTGACACTTTGTATAGCACTGCATCAGATCAGCGATTGACAAGCAGTGCAGGAGGCTTGCTGACGCCTGTTCTCAGCATTCACTGACAAGTTACCTCCCTGCAGGACCCAGAAGGACCCCACAGCCATCTCGGATCCAGGGGCCTGCAGGAGGAGAACTTCAGAACATCGAGATCACATCGCGTTGTTCTGAGGGTCTCAGGGAAGCACCAGGGAGCCCCCTCCCTACACGATGCTTCCCTCTGCCACCGGAATGCTGCAATCTTGTGTGATCACAGGGTCCCGGGGGTTAAATTCCCGGGAGCGGCATGTAGTATCGGCCGCGCTCCCCCTTGAACGCGACTGACCACCTATGAACTACTATCCCGTCCATGGGGATTAAGTCCCAGGGCACATGGATGGAATAGTACGTCCAATGGCAGAGAGGGATTAAACTTAAGGTACCTTCATTGAAACTTTATTGGTCTATGAAAAATTATAGAGTCATTTATCCTGCTGCTTCCCTTCTGGCACTACCTGCATCACTCAAAATTCATAACGTGTTTCTCAGGTCTCTGTTGAAGAGATATGTGGATTCTGAAACCTCTCCTCCAACCATAGTCAATGGGTCATTAGAGTTTCAGGTATTTATGTATTTTACTCATTTATATAGTGCCATCATATTCCGTAGTGCTTTACAAACATGATTTGCACTGTCCCCATTGGGGGTCACAATCTAGATTCCCTAATGTGGGAGTAAACACGAAGTACCCGGAGGAAACCCACGCAAACACGGAGAGAACATACAAACTCCTTGCCGGTATTATCCTTGGTTAGATTCTAACCCAGGACCTCGGCGCCGCAAACTGCAGTGCTAACCACTGAGCCACTCAAAGTTAATGATTCCTGGCTCATCTGTTGCTCGTGCAGTGTTTCCTGAGGAGAGGATTTGGGTACCAACCTCTGATATTCATGCCGAACGTCTGGTTTGGTCCTTTCATCTCCTTCATCCAGATAAACCAGGCCCTTAGGGTCTAGAGACCCTTCTTAGAGGGAGGGGCACTGTCACATGGAGCTTTTCCAACTGTCATGACGGTGTCAGGGTCTGTGAACTCCACACATTCAAACAATCCACCTTGTGACTCCATAAATAGCTATGGTCAGCAAGTGTGACTCTGGCATCGACTTCTAGAGCTGCAGCTCCTGCTCAGGTTAGAAGGAATTAAATCTTTGCTGAACTTAGCTTGATGATGTCCTGTGGTCACATACTGCAGGATAACCAGTCGTGTCTGCTTTTTCCCTATTCATACAGACTCCAGCAATAGTTTTCTCTATACTGGTCTAGGAGGGGTGGACACTAGAGTTGAGTGAATATTTCAGTGTTTGGTTCGGATTACAATTGCTGAATTTTCAATATTCACCGCTTAACTCATAGATCATAGAATGGTAGAGTGGGAAGGGACCTCCTGGGTCATCTGGTATAACCCCCTGTTCAAATCAGGATTCATTAAATCTGCCTCTGTTTGAAGACTTCCATTGAAGGAGAACTCACCACCACTCGTGACAGCCTGTTCCAATCATTGATCACCCTAACTCTCAAACAGCTTTTTCTAATATCTAATCTGTGTCTCCTCCCATTCAGTTTCATCCCATTGCTTCTAGTCATTTCTTGTGCAAATGAGAATAAAGATGATCCTTCTACAATGTGACAGCCCTTGAGATATTTGTAGACAGCTATTAAGTCTCCTCTCAGTCTTCTTTTTTGCAAGCTAAACATTCCCAAATCCTGTAACCGTTCCTCATAGGACATGGTTTGCAGGCCAGTCACCATTCTGGTCGCTCTTCTCTGAGCTTGCTCCAGTTTGTTGATGTCTTTTTTAAAATGTGGTGCCCAAACTCAACGAATATTCGCAGAACATAGCTAAATGCCATCAGTGTCTATGGGAGACAAAAAGAAATGCATGCACAACACCTTATAACGGTCCCAAATGCTGTCAAAGCACATCAAATGAGACACAGACACCGGAAGCATGGGCGTACCCAGGATCATAACTAGGGGGGACAAGTCAATGTCGCATCTTATACAGGTTACATCATATACACTGTACATTATCCTGCATATTAGGTATGGAGCATTAGAACTGTTGTATATTGTATAATACAGCAGTGTATGCGACACTACGCTGTATATACCATATATTATACATGGCAGTCGTGCTCATGTCAGGAGCGGTACCAGCAAGTCCGAGGATTGCAGTGAATCATAGAATCATAGAATCATAGAATGGTAGAGTTGGAAGGGACCTCCTGGGTCATCTGGTCCAACCCCCTGCTCAAAGCAGGATTCTCTAAATCATCCCAGACAGATGTCTATCCAGCCTCTGTTTGAAGACTTCCATTGAAGGAGAACTCACCACCTCTTGTGGCAGCCTGTTCCACTCATTGATCACCCTAACTGTCAAAAAGTTTTTTCTAATATCTAATCTGTGTCTCCTCCATTCAGTTTCATCCCATTGCTTCTAGTCTTTCCTTGCGCAAATGAGAATAAAAGATGATCCTTCTACAATGTGACAGCCCTTGAGATATTTGTAGACAGCTATTAAGTCTCCTCTCAGTCTTCTTTTTTGCAAGCTAAACATTCCCAAATCCTGCAAACCGTTCCTCATAGGACATGGTTTGCAGACTGGTCACCATTCTGGTGGCTCTTCTCTGAACTTGCTCCAGTTTGTCCAGTGTGATCCTCGCATGAGTTATACGGCCGTCTGTCTATGCCCTTGTTATAATAATACTGAAATATTAATCTATTTATTAAAGTATTAACGAGCTCACAAGTAAAAAAAAGCCCCCTACCTCCCCTGTCCCCATCCACACCCCAACAGCCCATATTCTCAGATGCACCCCTTAGTGTTCTGTCCCACTGACCCCACAATACCCCCATCCTCTCACATGCACCCCTCAGTGCTCTGTTGCCCCTCCCCACTTCAGTCCCCACAATACCCCATCCTCTCACAGTAAACCCCCGTGCCCTAGCCCCACAATACCCACATCCTCTTACATTCAACCACAGTGACCTGTCCACCCTCCCTCACAATTCCCATCCTCTCACATCAACCCCTGTGCGCCAGCCCCCACAATATCCCCATCCTCTCACATTCACCAACCAGTGCCCTGTATCCCCTCCCCCACAATACCCCATCCCCTCACATGCACTCTCTTTGCCTGTTGCCCCTCCCCCACTTCAGCCCCCACAATACCCCATCCTCTCACATTAATCCCCCCAGTGCCTTAGCCCCCACAAAACCCCATACTCTTACATTCACCCCAGTGCCCTGTACCCTCCCCCACAATACCCCCATCCTCTCACATTAACCCACTCAGTGCCCTAATCCCCACAATACCCCCATCCTCTTACATTCACCCCAGTGCCCTGTACCCCTCCCCACAATACCCCCATCCTCTCACATTAACCCCCCCAGTGCCCTAGCCCCCACAATACCCCCATCCTCTTACATTCATCCCAGTACCCTGTACCCCTCCCCCACTTTATCCCATCCTCCCACATTCCCCCACAATGACCATGACATGCCTGAGCAGAATGAATTTAATACATTCCATCCCCTCTTACCATGAAGCTTGCAGGCAGTGGCTGGGGCAGGACCAGGAAGTGTCCAGTGTATGCACACAGAGGGCACTAGGACCCAGTGTGGCTGAGACAACCAGAGCCTGCAGGGCAGAAAGTGAAACTACAGCTGCTGCCGGCCAGGAAGAAGCTCCTCTGGTGAGACAGCAGCTCCGTGCACTGCGCACACAGACAGGCACTGCAACCTGTGGCAGAGGGAGCCGGCATTGTACTGCTCTCTTCACTCTCTTTCATTGTGTGCCCCTTCTTCTAGGGAGGGGCCGCTGCCCCTCCTGCCCCACGGTGGGTACGCTGTTATGATTTGGTAGCTGAGGAGAGCAAGCAAAAATGGCAGTACACCAGAGAGGTTGGAATCTACTGGATTGCAGTACCTTGACTAACCACCACAACTAAAGGCAGCCGTGGAGCGTACCTACGTTGGTCCCAGACCCTCGCCACAGCCTGAAGGTTAACCACACCAAAAGATAGAAAGAGGAAAGCTATCTGCCCCGGAGCAGATCCCCAAAGAACATAGGAAGCCCCCAAACATGTAATGGCGATTAGACAAGAGGAAATACAGACACAGACAGAAAATAGTATGAGCAAACGTTGGGGCCCAATCTTCCTAGACAGAAAAGGATAGGAAGGACACTTACTGCAATCCAAAAAAACCCTAAAAATACCAACTCTACTAATTGCAAAAACACCTGAGATCACACGACCTCTACCACCTAAATTAGTTCTCTGGTGTAACAAAACTAAGCCGCAGCCAGTGAAAAAAAAACTGGAAAAGGCAAATGAACAAACAACAGTGGCTCAGACAAAACTGAAAGGAGCACAAGCCCCCGGAGGGGACCTGGCTGACCTCCACAAAAGTGCAGGAAACAATGCAAAAAGCAAGCAGAAAAAAAAAAACAGAAATGTCTTATCTGAGAGCAGGAGAAGAGGCAAGATCACAAGCTTCCAAGTGAACCAGGAACCACAGTTGAGACAAAGAACAATGATCACCGTCAACACCTGATGGGAGGGAAACCTCCCTTAATAGGACCAGTCTGTAACACCTGATTGCCAATCTGCACTAAATGGTTCAGCACTGTCTGCAACCACCAAGGGAGCTTCTGCTCAGAACAATTTTCTAACACACATTCACAACAGTAACCCCCCCCCCCTTGAGGAGGGGTCACCGAACCCTCACTTGGGCAAACCAGGTCGGTCAGGATGAGCTCTGTGATACGCACGGATCAGTCTCCTAGCATGGATGTCCGAAGCAAACACCCAAGAATTTTCCTCCTGACCATAACATCTCCACTTAACCAAATACTGGAGTTTCCGTCTAGAAAAACGAGAATCCAAAATTTTCCCCAACCACATACTCCAGATTTGCCTCAACCAAAACAGGGTCAGGAGGCGCAGCCATAGGAACCACTGGCTCGATAAAAAAACCCCTTCAATAAGGACTTGTGGAACACGTTATGGATCTTAAATGTCCCTGGAAGAAGTAAACGAAAGGAAACAGGATTAAGAATCTCCATGATCTTATAAGGTCCAATGAACCAAGGCTTAAAATTTAGGAGATGCAACTCTCATAGGATTTTCTTGAGGACAACGAGACCAAGTCCCCACTTCAAACCGAGGACCATCAGTCCTATGCCGGTTGGCAAACCGCGGGCCCTCTCCTGAGAAGGGGCAACCCTCCACACCTGGTCCCAAATCTCTGCATACGCTCTACAACAAGTCAACACCTGGACAGACAGAAGCCTCCGTGTCCCGAAGAAAATGGGGGGGAAAAACCCCAAAAATTGCAGAAAAATGAAAACATCAAAGGGGCAGAGCTAGCCCTTTTTTTAAAAGAGCAAACCAGTCAAAAAAAAAAAAGAGATCCAGTCATTTTGATCAGCAGACACAAGGCATCTCAATAAGCCCCAAAATTTGGGGGTTTTTGGGTTCTCTCATTTTGCCATTGGCGAGATGAAAGGCCAAGAGAAAACAATTGAAAACCAAGTTTAAAACCCAAAAAGTCCTCCAAATCTGGAAACAAACTGGACCCCTTTTCAGAAAAAATGTTCCGGGGAAAGCCGTGTAACCGAACCATTGTTTGAGGGGAAAAAAGGCCCCAAATTTTGGGGGGGGGAAAGGAAACCCTTAGTAATGGCACAAGAGTATCATTTTAAAAAACCCTATAAAAAATTCCCCCAAAAAAACGTTTTTCTCTAAAAAGGGGGGAGGGGGAAAAATAAAAACCATAGAGATATGGGTTTCCATGGTCTCTGGGCAAGGCAATGGCATCACCCCCCAAAAAATCCCCCTCGGGTATTAAACGCCTTTTTCCCCCTTTCCCCCCCCCGTGCTTAATGCGAAAAAAGGTTATAAGCCCCACGGGGTAAATTTTTAAAACCAAAAGTACACTTTTAAACCCTGAACAGGCCCAAAAAAAAAAGGGGGTAACAAAAATTGAATTTCACATGATTGTTCAAGAGCGAAAATCAATACAGGGCCCTTTAAAAGAACCACCCTTTTTTGGGCCCAAACAAAAAAAAACCGCCCCCCAAGGGTGAAGAGAGGGGCGAAATACCCTTCTCCAATGACCCCCTTGAAAAAAGACCGCATACCCGTCTTTTTCAGGTACAAAAATTAAAAAGGCGACCTTTGGGGAATTTACTCCCGGGCAAAAATTAAAATAGCCCCGTCATAGCCCAAAGGGGGGGCCCAAGGGGAGGCCGATTTATTTTGCTAAACACATAAAAAAAACAGTAAAAAAGTCGGGGAACATTCTAAACCCGGGGGGAGGCAAAAAACGGGGTTTTTGGCTTTAACCTTGGCACCCCAACTGGTCACAAAAACACAGATTTCAAATCCAAAACAGGATTATGAACTGAAAAAGGGAAACCCAGTCAAAAATTTCCCATGCAATTATACAAAAAAAAAAAAATTTTTGCAATCTCCTGAGAGGGGGTTCAACCCTCATTACCCCAAATAGAAACTGGGTTTATTCTCACCAAAGGGGAAAAAAATTCCCCGTAGGGGAATAATTTCCCCAGGGGGTATCAAGGGAAACCCAAACTTTTCAAAAAAAAAAACCATCAGTTAATACTGCTCCCCCCTCAACAAAACCTGAGCAGAAAAGTGAAGGGAGCAATCAGGGTAAAAAAGTCCCAAAAGAAAAATTTTTCTGAACACTACCCCCAAAAAACGAGCGTGCAAAACGTCTTTTTCCCCCTTTGGGGAACGAAAAAAGCAAGAGAGGCGCACCCCGTAGAAACATAACCCATTGCGTTTTCGAAACCCCATACGCGTGCCCCCCAAACCCCCGGGCACACTGCATGGCCCCCGAACGGTTTTACAAGGGGGCACCTTCCCACGCATATCTCACGCTCACCCCAAAAGTCTGTCCCAAATTTAATCGCTAAAGAAGAAAAAAAAAAGACCAGAAAGGGGGCAGGGGAAAAACCCCCCCTAACATCTTTTTCATTCTCTGACAGAAAAACCCCAAAAAGGGCTGCCAAAAAAAACATCATTTTTCCCCCTTTGGGGGGGACTGCCCCTTTCGGAATTTTTTGACGTACAACCAGCCCTCAAGCCCCCTTTTTTAATGGGGCCCCAAAAAATTTTTTTTAGTTGATCATGACTTTTTCATCGTACAATAACCCCAAAGCCGAAAAAATGCATCAACATTACTAAAAAAAGGGGCCCCGGGGGTCCCCGGGAAAAACCCCCAAACCTGAGGTTTGGGGCCCCGCAGAGAAAGATGACAATTTAAAAACCCGCGGGGGGTTTTTTCCCCGAGGACTTAGGTTTTTAAAGGAAAAAAAAAACTTACATTATTTTTGAATTTTGAAATTTTAGCTCGATCCCCCAAAAATAAAAACTGGCAGGGGGTCCTAGGCTCCACCCCGGCAACCCGCAAGAAACCCGGGAGCAATACCCGAACCAGGGCAACTGACCACAGGGGCCCAAAAACGGCAAACCCCCTTGAGAAAAAAAAAAAAACCTTCTCACCCCCAGAAAAAAAGGGGGAAAAAAAACAAAAAAAAAAAAAAAAATTTTTGATAACCCTTTCTTTTTTTTTTTCCTTTACTTTTTTTTCCTTCTGTTTTTTACCATAAATTTTCCCGTTAGGGGCCCTGATACGTTATGATTTGGGAGCTGAGGAGAGCCCAAACAAAAACGGGCCCAAAAACCTGAGGGTTGGAATCACGGGGTTGCAGTACCCCCAAATAACCACCCCAAAATAAAGGCACCGTAGCGTACCCAAAAATTGGGCCCAGACCCCCCCCACAGCCTGAGAGGTTTTAAACCCAAAACCCCAAAAAAGAAAGAGGGGAAAGCTTTTTCCCCGGAGCAGATCCCCCAAAAAAAAAAAGGAAACCCCAAAAAATGTAATGGGGTTGACCAAAAGGGAAAAACAGAAAACAGACAGAAAATAGAAAAAACAAACTTGGGGGGCCCAAAAATTTCCCAAAACAGAAAAGGATAGGAAGGACACTTTCTGCAATCCAAAAAAAAAAACCCCCAAAAAGTACCCAAATCACAATTTTCAAAAAAACCCCCGGGTTTACACACCCCCACCACCAAATTAGTTTTCGGGTAACAAAACTAAGGGGCCCAACCCCTGAAAAAAAAAATGGAAAACAAAAGAACAAACAACATGGCCAGAAAAAACTGAGAGGAGCACAAAAACCCCGGGGGGGGCTGGCTGACCTCCAAAAAGTGCAGGGGAAAAAAGGGAAAAACAAGCCCCAAAAATAAAAACAGAAAATGTCTTAAACTGAACAGGAGAAAGGGCCCAAAATCAGCAAGCTTCCAAATGAAAACCCCCAAAAACCCCCGTTGGGGACAAGAACAAAGTCACCGGCAACCCCAAAGGGGGGGAACCTCCCTTATATGGGCCAGTCCCGTAACTCCTGTTGGGCCCAAACTTCACTAAAAGGTTCAGCACTTCGCAACCACCCCGAGGGGTTTTTCTCAAAAATCATTTCTAACACATTCACAAAAGTACCCCTTTCCAGGAAGTGGCCCCTTTTAATTTTAACCCCCATAAAAAAT
>JARQOD010000002.1:80418877-80435434 GCA_033576555.1 Oophaga sylvatica | reverse complement strand
AAATCAATTCACACCAGTACTACAACCTACCAAAAGTTTGTTAGCAAGAAACAGGGACAGATGGAGGGACATATTCACAAGAACAAACCTTATTGGCTCTGGTTGTCAAAAATAGCTGGTTGTTAAGTGGATAAATACATATATATAATATATAATCATATACCTGTGGTTTCTTTTTGTTTTGAACATCTTTAGAAGAGGGAAAAACTTCCATCCACAGGCTTAGTAGTGTGAATAAATTGACTTTAGAAAGCCTTGGGACTTGGCCTACAACACAAAAATGACAAAATATCAAAATGAGTATCGAATAAAGTCTGCTGTTACCAAAGGCACCTCTTGTAGCTCTCCATAGGTTTCTTCTTGACAAACGAGTTTCATTCTCTTTATCATCTATTAATATGTAAACTATTATTGATTCTCCCTTAGAAGAATGCAACTGTTTAAAGGGTTCTTCCATTTTAAGAAAAAGTGTGTTTTGTTTTTATTTCAAATAAAGGACTTTATGTTTGCTGTGTGTTTATTTACAATACAGCCATAGGATTAGTAATGGATAGGTGTCCTATAGACGCCTCTAACACAAACAAACATGAACCCCACTTGCCACCGCTACAGGGCAAGTGGTAAGAGCCGGGCAAAGCGCCACAATTGGCGCATCCAAGATGTGCTTTTTCTGGGTGGCTGTGGGCGGTCAATATCCATGGCCCCTTTCCAGCCTGAGAAAACCGTCCCCCAGCTGCCTGCTTTAGCAAGGCTGGTTGTCAAAAATAGGGGGGACCCCACACCGGTTTTTTTTATTATTATTTATTTAAATCATTTTAAAAAACAGAGGGGAGACCCCTCTATTCTTAATAACCAACCTTGCTAATGCTGAAAGCTGAGGGTTACAGCCCACAGCTGTCAGTTTTGCCTGGCTGATTGTCAAAAATATAGGGAGTAATTAATATAAGTGCTCCGCCATTGCAGATGATTTCCTTCTATACATTACAAGCCCACATACGTCAATTCCATCTATCATGGCAGAAGTGGGTCATTTTGGCACATAGTCCAATTTCAAAATAAACACTTCAAAATCTCAGGCCCTCAACGTTTCCTTGCAAACTACCACTCAGGCTATCATACAATCAAATTTTCCTTTTCCTTGGCCTTCACAGGGTATAAAATATTTAGGGACATGTGTTATGATTTGGTAGCTGAGGAGAGCAGGCAAAAACGGCAATACACCAGAGAGGTTGGAATCTACTGGATTGCAGTACCCTGACTAACCACCACAACTAAAGGCAGCCGTGGAGCGTACCTACGTTGGTCCTACATGCCTCGTCACAGCCTGAGAGGCTAAATACACCTAAAGATAGAAAGAGGAAAGCTATCTGCCCCGGAGCAGATCCCCAAAGAACATAGGAAGCCCCAAACATGTAATGGCGGTTAGACAAGAGGAAATACAGACAGACAGAAAATAGTATGAGCAAACGTTGGGGCCCAATCTTCCTAGAAAGAAAAGGATAGGAAGGACACTTACTGCAATCCAAAAAACCCTAAAAAAAATACCAACTCTACTAATTGCAAAAACACCTGAGATCACACGACCTCTACCACCTAAATTAGTTCTCTGGTGTAACAAAACTAAGCCGAAGCCACTGAAAAAACTGGAAAAGGCAAATTAACAAATAACAGTGGCTCAGATAAACTGAGAGGAGCACAAGCCCACGGAGGGGACCTGGCTGACCTCCACAGAAGTGCAGGAAAAAATGCAAAAAGCAAGCACAAAAATAAAAGCAGAAAATATCTTATCTGTTAGCAGAAGATGCAGGCAAGACTCAGCAAGCTTCCAAGTGAACCAGGAACCAAAGTTGAGACAAGAACAATTGATCACCGGCAACCCTGATGGGAGGGAACCTCCCTTATATAAGACCAGTCTGTAACTCCTCATTGCCAATCTTCACAATCTTCATTGAATGGTTCAGTACTGTTTGTAACCACCAGAGGGAGCTTCTGTTCAGAATTCATTTCTAACACATTCACAACAGTACCCCCTCCCTTGAGGAGGGGTCACCGAACCCTCATTTGGGCAACCAGGTCGGTCAGGATGAGCTCTGTGATACGCACGGATCAGTCTCCTAGCATGGATGTCCGAAGCAAACACCCAAGAATTGTCCTCCTGACCATAACTTCTCAACTTAACCAAATACTGGAGTTTCCGTCTAGAAAAACGAGAATCCAATATTTTCTCAACCACATACTCCAGATTGCCCTCAACCAAAACAGGGTCAGGAGGCGCAGCCATGGAACCACTGGCTCGACAAACCTCTTCAATAAGGACTTGTGGAACACGTTATGGATCTTAAATGTCCCTGGAAGAAGTAAACGAAAGGAAACAGGATTAAGAATCTCCATGATCTTATAAGGTCCAATGAACCTAGGCTTAAACTTAGGAGATGCAACTCTCATAGGGATATTTCTCGAGGACAACCAGACCAAGTCCCCCACTTCAAACCGAGGACCAACAGTCCTATGCCGGTTGGCAAACCGCTGGGCCCTCTCCTGAGAGAGGGACAACCTCTCCACTACATGGCCCAAATCTGCTGCATACGCTCCACAACAGAGTCAACACCTGGACAGACAGAAGCCTCCGTCCCGAAGAAAATCGAGGGTGAAACCCAAAATTGCAGAAAAATGGAGACATCAAAGTGGCAGAGCTAGCCCTATTATTAAGAGCAAACTCAGCCAAAGGCAAAAAAGAGACCCATGCATCTTGATCAGCAGACACAAAGCATCTCAGATAAGTCTCCAATGTCTGGTTTGTTCTCTCAGTTTGTCCATTAGTCTGAGGATGAAAAGCCGAGGAGAAAGACAATTGAACACCAAGTTTAGAACAAAAAGTCCTCCAAAATCTGGAAACAAACTGGACTCCTCTGTCAGAAACAATGTTCTCAGGAATGCCGTGTAACCGAACCACGTGCTGAAGGAACAAAGGCACCAATTCGGAGGAAGAAGGCAACTTAGGTAATGGCACAAGATGTATCATTTTGGAAAACCTATCACAAATCACCCAGATAACGGTCATTCTCTGAGAAACAGGGAGGTCGGAAATGAAATCCATAGAGATATGGGTCCATGGTCTCTTGGGCACAGGCAAAGGCATCAACAAACCACTAGAGCGAGAGCAAGGCTTGGAGCGAGAGCAAGTCCCGCAGACTGCACAAATTCCCTGACGTCATGAGACAAAGTAGGCCACCAAAAGGAACGACTAACCAAGTCTCTGGTACCAAAAATTCCGGGATGACCGGCCAACGCGGAACAATGAATCTCAGACATCACACTCTATTTCCACCGGTCTGGGACAAACAATTTCCCAATAGGGCAGCGCTCGGGTTTATCCTCCTGACACCCTTCCAGAGCCAGTCTCAAATTGGGCGAGATGGCGGAAAGAACTACACCCTCTTTCAAAATAACAGCAGGATCAGATAACTCAGGAGAGTCCGCAAGGAAACTCCTCGAGAGGGCATCCGCCTTAAGATTCTTAGTGCCAGGAAGAAAGGAAACCACAAAATTAAAACGTGTGAAAAACAAGCCCCACCTGGCCTGTCTAGGATTAAGTCGCTTGGCTGATTCCAGATAAACCAGATTCTTATGGTCCGTGGTTTGGCTCCCTCCAGCCAATGTCTCCACTCTTCAAAAGCCCACTTCATGGCCAATAACTCCCGATTACCCACGTCATAATTACGTTCAGTTGGAGAAAATTTTCGAGAGAAAAAGGCACAAGGGTTACTTTTAGAGGTCTCTGGATCTCTTTGGGACAAAACGGCACCTGCCCCAATTTCAGAGGCATCAACCTCCACCTGAAATGGCAGAGAAACATCAGGCTGCCGTAGAACAGGAGCAGAAGTGAATCTCTGCTTAAGTTCCTGAAACGCAGAGACTGCCTCAGGAGGCCAATTCACCACATTAGAACCCTTTTTGGTCAAATCAGTCAATGGTTTAACAATAACAGAGAAATTACCAATAAATTTACGATAAAAATTGGTAAAACCCAAGAATCTCTGAAGAGCCTTTAATGAAGTAGGGTGGACCCAATCACAGATGGCCTGAACCTTGACCGGGTCCATTTCAATAACAGATGGGGACAAAATGAATCCCAGAAATGAGATCCTCTGTACACCAAAAGGACACTTTGATCCCTTCACATACAGAGCATTCTCTCTCAAAATCTGGAACAAGTCCGAACATGTTTCACATGAGAGTCCCAGTCATTGGAAAAAATCAAGATATCATCCAAATAAACAATCAGAAATTTATCCACAAAATCCCTGAAAATGTCATTCATGAAGGACTGGAAGATGGAAGGAGCATTAGTGAGCCCAAAGGGCATCACTAGGTACTCAAAATGCCCCTCTGGGGTATTAAATGCCGTCTTCCATTCATCCCCGTGCTTAATGCGAATAAGGTTATACGCCCCCCTGAGGTCAAGCTTGGTAAACCAAGTAGCACTTTTCACCCTGGAAAACAGGTCAGAAATCAAGGGTAACAGATATTGATATTTCACAGTGATATTGTTCAAGAGACGATAATCAATGCACGGCCTTAATGAACCATCCTTTTTGGCCACAAAGAAAAAACCGGCACCCAAGGGTGAAGAGGATGGTCTGATATGACCCTTCTCCAATGACTCCTTGATATAAGACCGCATAGTGTCATGTTCAGGTACAGACAAGTTAAAAAGGCGACCTTTAGGGAATTTACTACCAGGCACTAATTCAATAGCGCAGTCATAGCTCCTATGGGGGGGCAAGGATGCAGATTTACTTTCGCTAAACACATCAGAAAAATCAGTCAAAAAGTCAGGAACATCCTGAGCCTGGGGAGAGGCAGAAAAAACAGGAGTGTTGGCATTAACACATTGGCAGCCCCAACTGGTTACAGACACAGATTTCCAATCCAAAACAGGATTATGAGACTGCAACCAAGGGAAACCCAGTACAATAATGTCATGCAGATTATACAGCACCAAAAATTTGCAACTCTCCTGATGATCAGGTTCAACCCTCATTATCACCTGAGTAGAGAACTGGGGTTTATTCTCAGCCAAAGGGGTAGAATCAATCCCCAGTAGGGGAATAGACTTCCGTAGGGGTATCAAGGGAAACCCACAACGTTTAGCAAAATCAAAATACATCAGGTTAATAGCTGCTCCCGAATCAACAAAAGCCTGAGCAGAAAATGTGGACAGGGAGCAAATCAGGGTAACAGTCAACAGAAATTTAGTCTGAACACTACCCAAGACAACTGAGCGTGCAAAACGTCTTCCCCGCTTAGGGCAGACTGAAATAGCATGAGAGGCGTCACCACAGTAGAAACATAACCCATTGCGTTTTCGAAACTCATGACGCTGTGCCCCAGAAGCCACTCTATCACACTGCATGGGTTCAGAAGCTGGTTCACAAGGCAACACTATTCCACGCATACCTCTACGCTCACGCAAACGTCTGTCAATTTGAATCGCTAATGACATAGAATCATTGAGACCAGAGGGAGCAGGGAAACCCACCATAACATCTTTTACATTCTCTGACAGACCCTTCCGAAAAAGGGCTGCCAAAGCATCATCATTCCATTTGGTCAGGACTGCCCACTTTCGGAATTTCTGACAGTATAACTCAGCGTCCTCAAGCCCCTGATTTAATGCCAACAAGGTTTTTTCAGCTTGATCAGTGACATTAGGTTCATCGTACAATAACCCCAGAGCCAGAAAAAATGCATCAACATTACTCAAAACAGGATCCCCAGGTGTCAGGGAAAAAGCCCAATCCTGAGGATCGCCGCGCAGGAGAGAGATGACAATTTGAACCTGCTGTGCTGCGTTCCCTGAGGACTTAGGTTTTAAGGCAAAAAACAACTTACAGTTATTTTTGAAATTCAGAAATTTAGCTCGATCCCCAAAAAACAAATCTGGCATGGGGATCCTGGGTTCCACAACTGGCAACCTAGCAAGATAGGTAGTAATACTCCGAACCTCAGTGGCAAGCTGATCCACACGGCCAGACAACTGTGCAAACTCCATTGAGAGAAAAAAAAATCCTCAGCACCCAGAGAAAAAGAGGGAAAAAAAATGCAACAAACAGAAAAAAAAAAAAAAAATCTGACAACTTTTTTTTTTTTCACACTATTTTTCCCTTCTGTGAGTACCATATAATTTTCAGTTTTGCCGGTGATACTGTTATGATTTGGTAGCTGAGGAGAGCAGGCAAAAACGGCAATACACCAGAGAGGTTGGAATCTACTGGATTGCAGTATCCTGACTAACCACAACGAAAGGCAGCCGTGGAGCGTACCTACGTTGGTCCTAGACGCCTCGTCACAGCCTGAGAGCCTAACTACACCTAAAGATAGAAAGAGGAAAGCTATCTGCCCCGGAGCAGATCCTCAAAGAACATAGGAAGCCCCCAAACATGTAATGGCGGTTAGACAAGAGGAAATACAGACACAGACAGAAAATAGTATGAGTATGAGCAAACGTTGGGGCCCAATATTCCTAGAAAGAAAAGGATAGGAAGGACACTTACTGCAATCCAAAAAACCCTAAAAAAATACCAACTCTACTAATTGCAAAAACACCTGAGATCACACGACCTCTACCACCTAAATTAGTTCTCTGGTGTAACAAAACTAAGCCGAAGCCACTGAAAAAACTGGAAAAGGCAAATGAACAAATAACAGTGGCTCAGATAAACAGAGAGGAGCACAAGCCCCCGGAGGGGACCTGGCTGACCTCCACAGAAGTGCAGGAAAAAATGCAAAAAGCAAGCACAAAAATAAAAGCAGAAAATATCTTATCTGTTAGCAGAAGATGCAGGCAAGACTCAGCAAGCTTCCAAGTGAACCAGGAACCAAAGTTGAGACAAGAACAATTGATCACCGGCAACCCTGATGGGAGGGAACCTCCCTTATATAAGACCAGTCTGTAACTCCTGATTGCCAATCTTCACAATCTTCATTGAATGGTTCAGTACTGTTTGTAACCACCAGAGGGAGCTTCTGCTCAGAATTAATTTCTAACGCATTCACAACAGACATGCATACATAGTGATCGTTCTCGACTGTTTGACCTCAATTACAAACCCTTACTAGGTCAAGTCCATAAGGACCTTAATTCATGGACTGTGAAAAATTTCTCATGGTTCGGCAGAGTAAATATATTAAAAATGAATATTTTACCTAGACTGCTTTACCTTTTTCAAACTATCCCGACCAGAATGCCTTTAAATTTTTGGAAACATCTACGTAGTAGCTTTTGTAAGTTCATCTGGCCAACTGGTCGTCCACATATTCGTGGTGATATATTAGTCAGGTCTAAAGAGATGGGAGGCCTCGGTCTTCCTGATTGTAGAAAATACTACATGGCAGCAGTACATTCTAGAATACTCGATTATTTTCATCATCAACATGGAAAGCTTTGGGTTCAAATAGCACAAACTGTATGTCCAAGGGCATTAACTACACTCCCTGGAATCCACATTCCCCAGCCCTTAAACTCTCTCAACAATCCTACAGCACATACTGTACAATCCTATCCCTACATCGAGACAATAAGAATATCTCTCTAATTGACCCACAGGGCCCATTATACCCAATCTCAGACTATCCCACCTTTTTACCAGAGCTATCTTCCAATCAATTTCTGGGTAGAAGTAAATATCATCCTCTTCACTTTGCTCATGTACTATCTAACGCATCTTTAATACCCTCAAAGAGATATTTTGGGACTGCTCTATTCCTCCAAGAGCCGTCTATGACTATAGACAGTTGCAACATTTCTATTCCCATGTTAGAAACGATAGACGGCTCAATAGGGATCTTACAAATTTTGAAAAACTATGTCGTCGTCTCCACCCTTGCACTCCATCTCATTGCTCTATAAAAACCTAATAGCCCATACTACAACTGTCAGACCATCCTATTGCGATGCATTGGAAAGAGAACTGGGCACATCTTTTGCAGACTCACAATGGGCTAAATGTTATCAATTTGCTCACAAGACGTCAATTGCAACCAAAGCTCAAGAGACCTCCTCTAAGATCATCTCCAGATGGTACCGGGTTCTGGTATTACTTCATAAGTGGTTTCCCGCAGTATCAGATAGATGTTGGAGATGTGGAGTGGAAGAGGGGATGATGACACACATTTGGTGGAGCTGTCCCATAATAAGAGGTTTCTGGACTCGGGTAATTCAGACTATTATAAAATGACTAGTCTCTCTGTGCCTGACTCTCCTGAATCTCTTGCTCTTTATGATCCCAACTAGTTTCACCAGCTACAAAAGGTCTTTAATAAGCTACCTTATACAGGCTGCTAAGAATATCATTCCTCGTCAGTGGAAAAATACTTCTCCACCAGCTCCGGAGGAGTGGTTCTGTGAAATAGCCCTTCTAAATAGGATGGAACATTTGATTGCCCAATCCCCCACTGACTGTGATAGATACTGTGAGACTTGGAGAGACTGGATTGAATACCAAGAATCCGATGCCTACTGTCTGACACCAGACTGATGGGATCCACCCATTTCTCTGGTGCGTTTCTTCTCTGTCCGGATTGTGCTCCGTGTTGGTTCGCACCTGGTTACGCTATGTATGGTGTCCATTGGATTTTAGGAACTTCATAATTGTAATACTGATGGCCTAAAATGTTCCCTTCCCTCCTTTTTCTTCCTATAACTTGATGTTTTACTGGACGTTATACTTATATTCTATGATATACTGATACTGTCCTAGTTCTTCTTTTCATTTTGTTGTATTTTGTGATTGAAAATTATTTAACCTTTCAATAAAAATTGAATTTTGAAAAATATAGGGGAGTGATGAATACTCCCATCAGCCGCCACCTGCTCTTATCACTTGAATATAACTCATCATTCTCCCCTGCTTGAGCTGATCGCCGGCAGAGCAGGGGAGAATAATGTGAGCAGTGTTCAGCACCTGGTGTCGGAGAACAGTGCTAACTGTACCGCTGCTTCACAAGCGCCGGTTCGTGTGGTACTGATGCGGCACACGGTTGCCACACGTATGCTATAAGTATTACAAATGTACACGGATATTTCCAGTACCGGAAATATCAGGACGTGTGAAACACACCTTCTGCTTCCTCACCTGTCCATGAAACATGCGGATGGGGAACAAGAAAAAAAAACCTGCAATGTGTGAATGCAGCCTTATACTGAGACCTGAGAACAGTCTCTCAGCGTCAGGAAGTATCATACACAGGCTGTAGCGGCATGCAGAGGCTGCCACAGACGACAATATAGTCCCCACGTGGCACATTAGCATCATGTTGGGACATGGGACAGCGACTGCACAGTCACCCAGTCTAGTTTAATGCTGCAGCGGGCCACCAGTCTCAACAGGGTCAGACATATCATTGGTGCAACCGAACAGGGGCCCAAGAGATAAGGAGGCCACATCTAATTCCAAAGCGGTATCATAGAATCATAGAATGTTAGAGTTGGAAGACACCTCCAGCCTCTGTTTGAAGACTTCCATTGAAGGAGAACTCCCCACCTCTCGTGACAGCCTGTTCCATTCATTGATCACCCTCACTGTCAAAAAGTTTTTCTAATATCTAATCTCTATCTTCTCCCTTTCAGTTCCATTCCATTGCTTCTCCTGTTTACATGTGAACATGAAAATAAGGATGATCCCTCTACAGTGTAACAGCCCTTCAGATATTTGTAGACAGCTATTAAGTCTCCTCTTAGCCTTCTTTTTTGCAAGCTAAACATTCCCAGATCCTGTAACTGTTCCTCGTAGGACATACTTTGCAGTCCGCTCACCATCCTGGTAGCTCTTCTCTGAACTTGCTACAGTTTTTCAATGTCTTTTTTAAAACGTGGCGCCCAAAACTGGACACAGCATTCCAGATGAGGCCTGATCAAGGACGAGTAGAGGAGGATAATTACTGATCTAGACTTTGGAGGTACTAAGGGGAGCTGCACGGAAACTACAACCTTTACTACAAAAAGATGCCCGATTACAATCCATATTTCCAGACCCCCCACTACTGTGTTTTAGGCAGCCCCCAAATCTAAGAAGCATCATTGTCAGAAGTTCCCTGTCCTCCCCAACAGCTGCAGGAACCTCTCCTTGCAACCAGAAGAAATGCAAAACCTGCCCATTTATAATGACCACGGACAAGATAAAGATCCCCAACTCCCATCGGGACTACAAGATACCAGGTACTTTCAGCTGTATCACATCTAATGTGGTGTACCTAATTATATGTACTAAATGTCCAACTGGGGGTCTGTATGTGGGGGAGACCGGGCAAAAACTGAGAACAAGGATGAATTCTCATCGCCACACAATAAGAGAAAAAAGAATGGATCTACCTGTGGCAAAACATTTTTGCTCCCCTGATCATAGCATGTTAGATATGAAAATACTTGTACTGAGAAGCAACTTCACATCTCGGAGACATAGAAGAATTTGCGAATACAAATTGATGGTGACCTTTGACACTCTTAATGCTGGAATGAACCTGTCACACGGATTTATGACTTTCTACATCAATTAAGGAATTTACTCCAAATATCCTGTGAAAACATCACAAAACATTACCAGACCCCAATCAGAGGGCAATAAAACTTTCACACTCCTTATCTATGAACTCTTCCAATATTTATGTTCATCCCTCTGCCATAATGACTATTCTGCTTCACGTCCCTTGTCTTACCTATTGCATTTTTTCTGTGCTGTTTTGTGTATAAATATGTGATTCTTCAGATTTTGTATTAGTCTTTGCCTGATGAAGAGACCTGAGTAGTCTCGAAAGCTTGCAATTTGTTACCATCTTTTCAGTTAGCCATTAAAAGGTATCAACCACTGAGGACTCTCAACTCTAAATATTTTTCTATCTACTGGCTAACACGGTACAAAGATATACATCTTTACTGATCTAGACTTTATGCCTCTCTTAATAAATCCTACAACTGTGTTTGCCTTTTTTGCTGCTGCATCTCACTACTGGCTCATGTGCAGTCTGTGATCTATCAGTATATCCAAGTCTTTTTCACACATGCTGTTGCTTAGTTCTATTCCACCCATTCTGTAGATGTAATTTTCATTTTTCTTGCCCAGATGTAGAATCTTGCATTTCTCCCTATTAAATACCATTCTATTAATTGCTGCACATTGTTCAAGATTATCTCAATCCTTCTGAATCCCTTCTCTGTTTTCTCTAGTGTTATCTATTACTTCTAGCTTTGCATCCTTTACCTTTAGTTCCCTTATCTAGGTCATTTTAAAAAAATGTTGAACAACACTGGGGTCAAGACAGAGCCTTGAGGTATCCCATTTGTAACACTCTTCCAATTGGATGTGCAACCATTCATTATCACTTTGTGAATACAATTACTGAGCCAGTTATGAATCTACCTATCTTTATCAAATGCTTTGCTGTAGTCGAGATATACTATACCACATTTCCCCGATCCACCCAGCCAGTGATTCCATCATAGAAGGAAATTAGATTAGTCTTGCATGATTTGTTTGCTACAAACCCATGCTGTCTCTGGTTAGTTACTGTATTCTTATCCAAGTACTTGCTGTTTAATAATTTGTTCACAGATCTTTCCTGGTATAGAAGTAATGCTTCTTTTACACTTACGGTGATTTTTGAGGTCCGATATTGCGGGCCTTTTTTGCAGGCCGTATCGCTGCAATTTTCAAGGTCTACCACAATAACGAACCGCAAAAAACTTGTGGATCGCCGTTTCCAATACTATAGAAAAGTATTGGAAAGAAAAAAACGGCGTTCCGCAAAACCGTAAGTTACGGAACACCATAACTTCCGGTTTTGCGGAAGTCATTAATTTTCTATTGGGGCCGTGTCCGTAAGCTGTGAAATCGGCCATACGGCACATGGCCCTGAGTAGAATTTTTGCAGGTCGTTTTTGCGGCCCCATAGAAATGCATTGATGCCGCAAAAACACGGTAAGTGTAAAACCAACCTAAGGCTCACTGGCCTGTAATTTCCTGGCTCCATCTTCGTGCCTTTTTTGAAGATAGGAACAACATTTGCTCTTCTACAAACTTCTGAGACTTCCCCTGTTCTTCAGGAATTTTCAAAGATTCTGATTAGTGGTTCTGCAATTTCCTCTGCTATCTCTTTCAGTACCCCATTATGATAGGCTAGTGGCCAAAAAAAGGCCCATATACTGTTTTTGCACAGCGTCCCTTGTCCAGCTGTGTCCGCCAGTGTCAATGAAACAGCACACTTAGGGCCCCGTCTCACATAGCGACACACCAGCGATCACGACAACGATCAGGATCGCTGGTGTGTTTATACATGATCGCTACTGAGCTGCCAAACAAGCAGCTCAGGCAGCGATCAGGACAGCGACAATGCGGGTAACGTCGCTTAGTTACCCGCAGTGTACGTTGGTTACCAGCCAGCTGATGCAGGGAGCTGGTAACCAAGGTACACTTCGGGTTTCCAGGCTCTGCGTGATGCCTGAAAACCCGATGTGTACCTTGGTTACCAGCTCCCTTGCAGCAGCGCGCTGGTATCCAACGTACACATCGGGTTTCCAGGCACAGCCCCGCGCCTGGAAACCCGATGTGTACCTTGGTTACCAGTAGATCGCTGGTCTCCTGCCTGTCACACGCAGCGATGCGTGCTGGCCAGCGGGAGACCAGCGATCAAAAAAAAAAGTCCTGACATTTGACACGACCAGCGATTCACAGCAGGGGCCTGATCGCTGGTATGGATCAGACATAGCTAGATCGCTGCTGAGATCGCTGTTTAGCAGAGATCTCGCTATGTGAGACGGGGCCTTAAGGCTGTATTCATACAATGCAGTCATGTTCCTTTTTCTCTGCAAAAAACATTAGCCAGGAGAGCGGTGAACCCCTTCTTGTGTGACCGCAGGCTTACACGCTGGTGTGCAGTTGGGGGTATACAAGTACAGCTTGGGGGCCGGCTCTTAATTATAAATTATAAAGTAAAAAAAGTAACAAAAAATCCCCAAAAATTAAGGAAAACAAACCCACCCGAATAATAGTAAGAATTCTGCTTCATTCCAGGGGTTGTCCGATATAATGTACTGTCGCCAGTGGCTCGGACTGACTGCAAATAACAAAATCCTCTCCATGGTCTGAAAGTGATGTCACCGTTCACAGCACCGCCGTGATCGGTGATTAGCTGCAGCAGACAAGGCGACTGGAACATTGCATCACAGGATGACCGCTGCAGCCAATCACAGGTAGCAGCAGTCCTGTGGATGGTGCACCGCGCTGTCATTGCTTTCGGTGCTGATGCAGAACATTTTCAGCATTTGGGGCCCCCACTATGCATTTTGCTCAGGGCCACAGCCTAATAGATGTAAGTGAGCAATGGACATTTGCTGTGCTGTCTGCAGTGACGCCATGGAGAAGACAACCAGGATCCTGTCAGGCTGTACACAGGCTCCATGGCTGCAGTGCGGGCACAGGTCACACACTCACCCTGCATGCTGTCAGTCTGTGTCCCGGTGGAGGAGCAGGTGCTAGCGGGCTGCGGGCTCCTGTACATGGGGGCGCCGGGTGTCCTCCTCCCGCTACACTTCTGCATTACCGGCAGGACAGAGCAGGCTGGCGGCGCTCCTACTACATGACAGGTAACGCCACACAGGTCACTCGGTCCCTCAGCCAGTCACAGCGGCCATCGTCTCGGAGACCACACAAACAAACACAACATTGCAAACTGTAGTCTACGCCAAAATGGCCGCCATACCTCTGCGTCGTCGCGACTTGTCCGGCCTGTGTACTTTTACCTCTGTCGTTTGTGACTGGAATCTGAGAGGATTCAGTTTTGAGCTGTAATTTATTTTGCTGCTATTTATATTTATGTAGGTGGAAGCCATGAGAGCAGAAGCTGCTGCAGAGATGGATAGAATTGGGGACGTACTAAACTGCATATTGGGATGATGGGATTATGCATACCTCCCAACTTTTGAAGAGGGGAAAGAGAGACAAGCATGCAGCGCGCTATGCGCGCAGCGGCAAATTTTAGGCCACGCCCTGACCACACCCATTTCACAACTAGTCACACCCATATCCACACCCATTTAGCACTGCTGATCACAGTTTCAGAAACTGTTTTCATAAATTGAAATTTTTCCAGTGGACTCGTCTGCTTGAACACGCTCCATATTCTTTGCTAGTAAGCTCCCCAGATCATCATATAGACTGACTTGTAAAATGAGAAAAGGAAGGATGGCAAAATGTAGATTTAGAATATAAAAAAAACGAACTAAACAAGCTTCATTTAGTATCCATTGCGTTAAAATACAGATACTGGTGATGGCAGAGCCACCCAGTGTGTCTGCATGTCTGCCTGAGAGATTATGTGGGTGTGACATGTGTGTCATTGTGTAAGCACTATTACTTCTCTATATGCCTGGACGATGGAAATCCTGAAACTTTATAATTATCACTAACTCATGATTTTTCACTGCAGATTTTCTTGCCAGAAATCAACAATGTACTACCATACCAGTGTTCAGAAGGTTTCACTAAATTTTATACAGAGAAATCCCAAGTGTAAATTGACAGACGCCGCAAATTAAAAATCTGTTGGGGGATGTTGCAACAGATTTCAGCTTTTTAAATGAAAAGGGATAAATGTGCAGCAAAATCCAGGGTAGTGTGACTATAACAATTTAGTGTTTTTATTCACACAGTGGATTTAACTGCATATTTTTTAAAGCAGGAGGTGGTTTAAGAATTAAATTAATTCTCACATATGTCCTTTTAGGCCGGAGTCACACTAGTGAGAAATACGGACGAGTGCTATGCGAGAAAAAATATCTCATAGCACTCGGACCAATTGTCATGTATAGTGTACAGTTCCTATAGCGTCTTGTGCTTGGGTGCGAGGAAAACACATGAGACATAGGTTGATATGAAATGACTTGTATTACTTCATACAAGCATGCTGAAAAGTTCACACAGTTTGCAGGAAGAGCGACAGGAGACACAGCAGGCCAGAGTAACTTCAAGCTCTACAATAAATCTCCAAAGCAGGTTCAGGATCTCTTCTCTGTACCGTAATTCCTCTGCAAACATGGATTCACCAAACAGCAGGTTTCCAGAGTCCAAAAGTGTTCCAAAGTTCCTCAGTAGGGAATAGCTGGAGTACAAGTCCAAGGCTTCCAGGAGTCAGGTCACAGACTGACTGAGGCTTGATTCAGGAGCACTGATTGTTCAGCTGAGGCTGCTTAAGAAGCAAGAGGGAAGAATCAGGGCGGGAACATGAAAACTGGAAACTCCATATTAACTGAGGGCAAGAGCTGCAGAAAGACAGAAAGCAAAATGGCCGACGAAAAACTGAGTTTCAAGGAACATGTCAACAGAGACAAAGAACCTTACATTACTCCCCCCTTAGGGACAACCTCCGGATGACCTCAGACCAGGCTTGTCAGGGTACCTCTGATGAAACTGGCGGAGCAGGCGAGGAGCATTTACATTATTGACTGGTTCCCATGAGTTGTCCTCCACTGGGTAGCCCTGCCATTTAATCAAATATTGCAACTGATTTCTGTACAACCTGGAATCTAGAATCCTTTCCACCATAAATTCTTCCTGACCATCGACCAGCACTGGGTCAGGGCAAGGAGAAGAACGTCCAGGAAACGTATTGGGTGTTGCAGCCTTTAGTAGGGATACATGAAAGACAGGGTGGATTCTCATAGTTCTGGGCAGTTGAAGACGACAAGCAACAGCACTTATAATCTTACTGATCTTATAAGGTCCAATGTACTTATGTCCCAATTTAGACGATGGAATCTTTAATTTAAGATTTCTGGTTGACAGCCAGACCAAATCTCCTACCTTGAAAGCTGGTGCAGGTTTACGAAATTTATCTGCTGCTTTCTTGTACCTTTCCTGAGCCAATTCTAGATTTTCCTTTAGAAGATCCATATTCTTTTGTAAAGAAGTGATTCTTTCAGCCACTGCCGGCAAGGGCGTATCTATGGGAAATCGAGGAAGAATGTTAGGATGATAACCTAGATTGGAGTAAAAAGGAGACTGCTTAGTGGAGGCGCTCTGAGAGTTGTTATAAGAGAACTCAGCCAGTGGAAGTAGATCCACCCAATCATCCTGTAGGTGGCAGATAAAACAGCGGAGATACTGCTCCAGGGTCTGATTGGTTCGTTCTGTCAGTCCATTAGTCTGGGGATGAAAAGCAGAAGAAAGGTTTACTTTAATGTCCAATGCTGCACAGAAATTTTGCCAAAACCTTGAAGTGAATTGCACCCCTCGATCCGAAATGACCTCATCCGGTACTCCATGTAAGCGAAACACATTCTTAATCATCAAGTGTGATGTCTGTTTTGCAGTGGGTAAGCCGACACAAGGGATAAAATGAGCTGCCTTTGTTAGACGGTCAACCACCACTAGAATGGTGTTCTTCCCTTGAGAGGTTGGTAACTCCACAATGAAGTCCATAGAAATGGATCCCCACGGGCGGGACGGGGTGGGAAGAGGTTGCAACAGACCAGTTGGTGAGGAGCGAGGTGTTTTGCATCTTGCA
>JARQOD010000002.1:80287005-80418777 GCA_033576555.1 Oophaga sylvatica | reverse complement strand
TAGTAGAGTTGGTATTTTTTTTAGGGTTTTTTGGATTGCAGTAAGTGTCCTTCCTATCCTTTTCTTTCTAGGAAGATTGGGCCCCAACGTTTGCTCATACTATTTTCTGTCTGTCTGTATTTCCTCTTGTCTAACCGCCATTACATGTTTGGGGCTTCCTATGTTCTTTGGGGATCTGCTCCGGGGCAGATAGCTTTCCTCTTTCTATCTTTAGGTGTATTTAGCCTCTCAGGCTGTGACGAGGCATGTAGGACCAACGTAGGTACGCTCCACGGCTGCCTTTAGTTGTGGTGGTTAGTCAGGGTACTGCAATCCAGTAGATTCCAACCTCTCTGGTGTATTGCCGTTTTTGCCTGCTCTCCTCAGCTACCAAATCATAACACATGTCCCTAAATATTTTATACCCTGTGAAGGCCAAGGAAAAGGAAAATTTGATTGTATGATAGCCTGAGTGGTAGTTTGCAAGGAAACGTTGAGGGCCTGAGATTTTGAAGTGTTTATTTTGAAATTGGACTATGTGCCAAAATGACCCACTTCTGCCATGATAGATGGAATTGACGTATGTGGGCTTGTAATGTATAGAAGGAAATCATCTGCAATGGCGGAGCACTTATATTAATTACTCCCTATATTTTTGACAATCAGCCAGGTAAAACTGACAGCTGTGGGCTGTAACCCTCAGCTTTCAGCATTAGCAAGGTTGGTTATTAAGAATAGAGGGGTCTCCCCCTCTGTTTTTTAAAATGATTTAAATAAATAATAATAAAAAAAAACCGGTGTGGGGTCCCCCCTATTTTTGACAACCAGCCTTGCTAAAGCAGGCAGCTGGGGACGGTTTTCTCAGGCTGGAAAGGGGCCATGGATATTGACCGCCCACAGCCACCCAGAAAAAGCACATCTTGGATGCGCCAATTGTGGCGCTTTGCCCGGCTCTTACCACTTGCCCTGTAGCGGTGGCAAGTGGGGTTCATGTTTGTTTGTGTTAGAGGCGTCTATAGGACACCTATCCATTACTAATCCTATGGCTGTATTGTAAATAAACACACAGCAAACATAAAGTCCTTTATTTGAAATAAAAACAAAACACACTTTTTCTTAAAATGGAAGAACCCTTTAAACAGTTGCATTCTTCTAAGGGAGAATCAATAATAGTTTACATATTAATAGATGATAAAGAGAATGAAACTCGTTTGTCAAGAAGAAACCTATGGAGAGCTACAAGAGGTGCCTTTGGTAACAGCAGACTTATTCGATACTCATTTTGATATTTTGTCATTTTTGTGTTGTAGGCCAAGTCCCAAGGCTTTCTAAAGTCAATTTATTCACACTACTAAGCCTGTGGATGGAAGTTTTTTCCCTCTTCTAAAGATGTTCAAAACAAAAAGAAACCACAGGTATATGATTATATATTATATATATGTATTTATCCACTTAACAACCAGCTATTTTTGACAACCAGAGCCAATAAGGTTTGTTCTTGTGAATATGTCCCTCCATCTGTCCCTGTTTCTTGCTAACAAACTTTTGGTAGGTTGTAGTACTGGTGTGAATTGATTTGCAGGTCCCAATCCATCAGCCGCGTCAGTAATGTGTGGCCACTGGTCAGGAGCCCTGAGAACCGCTTCCCACCTCCTACTTTACACAGCTCTTCTTTTACTTGACCAGTCTGGCACAACATGATGCACATGGGACATTGCTTGAGGCCGGCGAATCATAAGACAAGCTGCAGATGCCGTCAGGTAAGGGGCAGTAATCTGGGCGCCTGTCCAGCAGCCAGAGATTACCGATGTGGCCGATGGACTGAATCCTGCAAATCGATGCTCACCAACTCTAGTAGCCAAGAGGTAGGCTACACAGTATGACTACACAGGGTTTGGTTGTAGTCTGTTACTATAGAGACACATAGATCTGCACAGGAGCTGTAGACATAAAGTTGCTTATTTTTATTGTAGATGCATTGAAGCAACCTAAAAATTGCTGCAAAGTGGGCAAAACTCACTAATCAGAAGAACTTCCATAATCTTTAGTAGAAACAATCCAAAAAAGTTACACAGCAGTGGATGTCCACCTGTTTTATATACAGAATTTATCAGAAAATTAAAGTATAACTGCACTTTCAGGTAATGTTTCAGAATAAGCTGTCGTATGTACAGGAGGAATAACACTTTTTTCAGCTTGTATTCTTCATTTTTAGCAGCTTGTCCCTCTTTACCTCTGCACTAGAAACCAGTAGTTTCTATTAATTTATCTCTTTCTGTGCCTATCTCTGTCTAGCATCTCCCTATCACCTCTCCATAGACTATTATAGGCAGCTCCCCATCACCTCTCCATAGACTATGATAGGCAGCATGTGTAATTTGATTCTTCACTGAAAATAGATCTGTAGACCGATTTAGGTTGTTTTTGAGAAGGAATGTTCATTACAGGAAAAAGGAAATGAATTATTTGGGAAAGCCACATATTTCCTCCGATAAGATATTTTACGAAGTTTCTTATTTTCACATTTACTGTTGATTTATCAAACAAAAATTAATATACGGTAATTGAACAGTGAACAAACGCTGAAAGGAAAAAAAAAATTGAATTGCAGAATCTCTGTTTATTTGGTGACTTAATTTCCCATAAAGTAGAGTAAAAAGAGATCAGAGAGTTGTATGTTACCCAAAATGGCGCTAATAAGTACTACAGATCGCACTGCAAAAAACAATCCCTTGTTGAGCTTTGTAGATTGAAGTATTAAAAAATGTTTTGGCTCCTGGAATATGGCGACACGAGCTAACGTTTTTAAGTTCTTGCGTTTTTTTAAATTAGTATTTTATATTAATTTGGAAGCACCAAAGCCCATATGACCCATAGAATAAACTTAATTTCTCACTTTTTTCCACGACTTAAAAGTTGTAAAAGTAATAACAGAAAAACATTAATTTTTTTTCCTCTATTCCATGAAATAAAATGAATGGTGTCACTTAAAATTTCAACTCATCTCATAAAAAAACCAAGCCCTCAATACTTTGTCATCAACGATGGTTGTTGAAATGCGAGATTGAAAAAGGAAAAATATCTGCTTCTCTAAGGGGTTAAATAAAAATAATGTGCAGTGATTTTTTTTTTCCGGTCTACTGTGCTCTCTAGATTCCTTTCACATGATAAATTTTCTGAATCTGGTGATTCTTGCAGCATATTAAGAAGACGGGGCTCGTAGTTGTGAGCAGCATGAAGATCATCGGTCTCCACTGCTCCAGCAGCGAACTCCATGCCGGTCAGATTGCCGTGATAAAGCATGGCGCAAGGCTCAAGGACTGTGATCTCTACTTCTCCAGGAAACCGTGCTCTACCTGCCTGAAAATGATTGTAAATGGTGAGCTGCTGGTAAATCCTTCTTATGGTTTATCAGAAATATACCTGATATTAATATATGTATATTACTTTTTTTTTCCCCCCAGCTGGCGTGAACCGTATCTCATACTGGCCATCAGATCCTGAGATGAGTCTACAGCCAGGAAACTCTTCTCAAACCAGCATTGGAGATGCCAGGCTAGATGCCAAGGCTGTAGAGAGGTTGAAATCGAACAGCCGCGCTCATGTGTGCGTGCTTCTGCAGCCGTTGGCGTGCTACATGGTGCAGTTTGTGGAGGAGACCTCCTTGAAGTGCGACTTTATACAGAAAATCGCCAGGGTAGAGCCTGAATTTGCAAGAAGCACTTTTTATGAGTACCGCCAGGAGCGGGTTAAGGAGTATGAAGCACTTTTTTTAGTCTCCAGTGAAGACACGCACAAGGAAATTCTGAGATTAATTGGTTTGGAAAATCTGTGTGAAGACCCATATTTCGTCTGCCTGCGGCAGAACATGAAGGAGCTTGTCCTTATTCTTGCTACTGTTGCTGCTAGTGTTCCCAGCTATTCTGATTTTGGTTTCTATCTCACTAACTCGAAGGATGAGAATCAGCAGGGACTCACCCAAGAAATTGCTCAGCACTGTACAATACAAGCACGACTGCTGGCGTATCGAACTGGTTAGATGCTCTTTAAATTCACTGATTATAATAGTTACAGGGGATGTCCCATAATTGTCATAGGTCATCAGTCCACAGTATAAGTGATAAATGTCAGATAGCGGGGGGCCGCACTGCTGGGACCACCAGGACCCTGGCAATCCATCCAATGTCTAGGGGGCAAACAGAAACTGACAAGTACTGCCTCATAGACATTAAACTGAGGGACTGGACACATGGATGCAAACTCCTCCTCGCTGCAGTAAGGAGGAATGGCGAGCACAGGACTGCTATTTACGGTTTCAGTGGTGCTCCACTGATCAGAGGTTTATCCCCTATTCCCTAGATAAATATCCATTACAAAATGACTCCTTTAAATTTGTAGTACACTTAAAGCACCACTCCAGTACCCTGACCCTAGTGTTATACTCACCAGCTTCCATCTTCAGGTCTTCCCTGCGCCAATCTGTGTCCTGCCCCTCAGTTTAATGTCTATGGGGCTTTCATTTGCTCCTTAAACATTGAATGAACTCTCTTTTTTCTGGAGTAAAATGGTTTTAATAGTGACTTTTATGCTTGTGCCTTATTCATGATATAATTTGTACCTTTTTTAAAGTGAAATATTTTGGCCTGATTCAACTTTTGCAAAATGTTGCATCATTTTTGCTCTGGACCCTACTGGAGTACAGAATCAGTCTCGTTTAATTTTTTTCTTTTTTCACTTTTATTTCTTTTTACAATATTTTAAAGGATCTTGCCACTTTTTTTTTTTTTTTTTGCTCTACAGAGCATAATAATAATAATAATCTTTATTTTTATATAGCGCTAACATATTACTCTTTACAGTTTGCACACATTATCGTCGCTGTCCCCGAAGGGGCTCACAATCTAGATTCCCTATCAGTATGTTTTTTGGAGTGTGGGAGGAAACCGCAGTACCCGGAGGAAACCCACGCAAACACGGGGAGAACATACAAACTCCTTGCAGATGTTGTCCTTGGTGGGACTCGAACCCAGGACTCCAGCGCTGCAAGGCTGCTCTTTAATTTTGTGCAAAGCTCATCAACGCTCTTGCGCCATTTAGAAGAATTTGGCACAAAAAACAGCATCGAATGCAGCAACACAGAAAAGTCACTTTCCGTATATACTCGTGTATAAGCAGAGTTTTTCAGCACATTTTTTTGTGCTGAAAATGCCCCCCTCGGCTTACACATGAGTCAATTGTCCCAGAAAGACAGCGAGGAAAGGGGAGCGGTGTAGCAGCGGGTCACAGAGGCAGGAGCCGGCGCCTGTGCCACTGCTAAAGAGAAATGAATATTCATTTCTCTGTAATAGCGCACAGTTACAGCTGCAGCTGCCGGCTTCCAGCACACATCCTACTTACCTTCCCTGTGCGCCCTCGCTGCATCTTGTTCGTTCCGGCACCAGCAGCATTTCCGGCTGAGCGATCACGTGACCCCGCTCATTAAGGTAATGAATATGCACGCCTCTCCACTCCCACAGGCGTGGAGTGAATATTTATTACCTTAATGAGCGGGGCCATGTGATCGCTCGGCAGTAAGAGCTCCTGGCGGCGGAATGATATGCAGCGAGAGCGCACAGGTAAGGTAAGTAGGATTTTATTTTTATAGGAACCATGCATACAAGGATAGGGGATAAGGAGCCATACATATAAGGACTGGACAGGGGGAGCCATGCATACAAGGACAGTGACGGGGGAGTCGTGCATACAAGGGTAGGGACCGGGGAGCAATGCATACAAGGACAGGGACCGGGGAGCCATGCATACAAGGACAGGGACCGGGGAGCCATGCATGCAAGGACTGGGACCGGGGAGCCATGCATACAAGGACAGGGACTGTGGAGCCATGCATACAAGAACAGGGACCGGGGAGCCATGCATACAAGAACAGGGACCGGGGAGCCATGCATACAAGGACAGGGATGAGGGGACAATGCATACCCGGCTTATACTTAGGTCAATAAGTTTACTCAGTTTTTTGTGGCAAAATTAGGTGCATCGGCTTATACTCGGGTCGACTTATACTCGAGTATATACGGTAAGCAAAACGCAAATGCTGGATCTGGGCCTATGAGTCTATTCTCATCATGTATCACAAAATCAACAAGATTAATCAAGTACCGTACTTTTCGAGATTTTTCTGATTATCTTAATTTTATATATAGATGCTTGGTTTTTAAATATTAAGTGATACAGGTGCAAATTGCCTCTTCAAACAAAGAGGACTTGTACTCTATAGCGCCACCTATTGGAAGTAGCGATCCTACAAGTCACAATCAACCCTTTAACGAGTCTTGTAATATGACTTAGGATAAAAGCCAAATCAGAATCTCCATTTGCAGACACGGTGTTTCGGACTGTTGGTCCTCGTCAGTGCAAAGTAGGAGAGATCTGATTTGGCTAGTGATACAGGTGTTAATTTATTCATTTTTTTTTATGTTTGCTTCTTTAGAAGATCACAAAATCGGAGTTGGTGCCGTTATTTGGGCAAAGCGGAAATCTGTAAGTAAACTGATTACAGTATAATAAACTAGATGAAACCTCTCAGAATAACACGTCTAAGAATGTGCTCTCTGATTGTTTTTTTTCTGTATACGAGAAAAACAAAAGACACACAGATGATTAAAACAGATACACGACAAAAAACTAGTGAAAATCTGATTCGACACACAAAATTGGGCTTTTTTTTTTCTTACAATCGTTTAGTAGCCTGATCAGACAGGCCGACCGCACTTCCATGCGCACAGAGCAGTCGTTATATGATCTTGCTGTGTGCATAACCTGTAATTGTTCTCAGCAGCATTTGATCTCCTTACAGAGCCGCCAAGAACGATGATTCTTAAACCTTTAGTGTCCAGGCCAAATTTTTCAAGTCTGTCGTGTCAATTTATGTCGCAATAAATCTAGAATATTTTATCATATGTCAATGATGACTTGTTTTTTCGCGACACATTCTACTTTATGTTAGTGGTATATTTAGGTTGATACATGTTGCATTTGTTTATAAAAAATATCAGACATTTGACAAAAATTTTAAAAAAATTGCAGTTTTCAAACTTTAATGTTTATTTTTTTTATCCAAAAAGTCATACGACATAAAATAAATAGTTAATAAATAAAATTTACCATTATGTCTTCCTCACATCAGCATAATTTGTTATATGTTAATTTATTTTTTAGAATATTAAAAGGTTGAATAATTTAGCACCAATTTTTCATTTGTTTTTTCAAGGAAATTTTACACCTATACAGTTTTGAAGTTATCTTGGAAGATTTCTGTATTAGGAAACCCCCCAGAATTATACCATTTTAAAAACAGCGCTCATCACTATATTCAAAACTATTGTCCGTTTATTAACTCTGCAGGTGCTTTTCAGGAATAATGCTAAGTGAAATGACAGGAATGAAAAATGTTATTTGTCTCTGTTCATCTCATTGGGGGGAACACAGACCCATGGTGTAGCGTGCTGCCACCTGGAGGCTGACACTGTTATTGCATTTAAATTTGTCTCCTCCCCAGCAGGGCTAACCATCGTTGCTTTGTGTTTTTCAGATGGATTTCTCTGGGTAGCAGTGTACTTGTGCACTCTGTTTTACCCATATAGTGATGGATAGTGCAGGCTGTAATTATTCAGTCCGTATCCAATTGCGTTGGTGTGGCCGGACCAATGTCCCATGACATCAATAGTCAGGTACTGGGGAAGAAGTTCGTAAGCTAACTAGCTTTTGCCCTCCGCAAAACATAGCACGCATTTGTATGGAGTAGAAGTTAAAGGGATCCGTATGTATGCCACTTGGGTTTCCTAGGCATTGATGGCGTGGGCTAAGCATTTGTGATATAGATTTGTGGTTGGCACCCAGGATTTGGCATTAGCCAAGATCACGGATCAGATTGTGTAGGCAGGGAAGTATCTCTGTTCAGCATTTTTAGATGTGGCGGCAAGTAGTTGCGTGGCAATTCTCTGTTTGCTATGGCTCAGGGGTGGAGGGCGGATCTAGCTTTAAAAAGATTGCTGACAGGACTACCATTCCAGGGCCCTCGCTTATTTGGAACCAGGCTAAATAACATAATTTCAGAAGCTACAGGTGGCAGAAGCTACCTGCTTCCTGAGTATGGGGCAGATGTCATTTTCAGAGACGTGGGGCCTTGCAGGTCCGTCCCTTTAGTCAGTTTCCAGCACTGGACGAGTCGGGTTGGCAGGTTGGACCGAAGGTCTGCCAGGAGCCTAAGAGAGTTACCTTTTAGATCCACACCCTTTGGACGACCTTCTAGATCACAGGCTAGGCCCTCCGGGTCCAGAGACAATATCAAGGTCAAGGCTTGATGGGCTTCCCCCACTCAGGGATTCTTCCCGGGTGGGTGGACGCTGCCTCTTTTTTTCTGGAGGCATTGCTTGGTACAATTAGCGATCTTTGGGTCAGGGAGGTCATCTCTTTGGATTACAGAATAGAGTTGCCCACTCTACCTCAGGATCGTTTCTTTTTGCCCTTACCCTCCCAGGTCTTCAAGCATGAGAGTCAGTTTCGACCAGGCGATAGCTTCCTTCTTCAGGCTGGGGTGATTGTAGGTCTTCTCATTTCAGAATGCTTCAGGGGGTTTTATTCAAACGTATTCGTCATCCCCAAAACGGATGGTTCTGTGCTGACGATTTCTATATTTAAGGCGCCAGAACAAATTGGTTTCGCTTTGTCTCTTCAAGATAGAGTTGCTCTGGTCAGTAATCGCATCCATGGAAGCTGGGGAATTTCTTCAGAAGATATTGAGGATTCTTAATCTGCAGGTGACAATTTTTCCAGCACATCAGCAATTTCTTCCTTTTGTGGTCAATCAAGATCACTATTAGTCCAGGGCTCTCCTATTCGGACTGACCACAGTGTCCAGGGTATTCATGAAGATCCTGGCCCCGGGTATAGCTCTGCTGCGATCAAGGGAGATAATTATTTTCCCCTGCCTGGATGATATTCTTGTCAAAGCGCCATCCTTTGCTCAGAATCTAGAGAGCATGCAGATCGTTCTACAGACTCTGGAGCGATTCGGTTGGATTGTCAACAGTACAAAATATATTTTATTTCTGACACAGCGGCGACAGTTTCTGAGAATGGTGTTTGACAGCGTTCAGTCATCCATATTTCTTCCGGGAGGAAGAGATTATCTCTTCAGTTTTCTTTCAGAACTTTGAAGCGTTTGGGCAGGCATTCCCTTCAATTTTGCATGAAGATCCTACGAATGATGGTGGCAACGTTTGTGGCAGGGCCATTTGCTTAGTTTTGGGCAAGGCCTCTACAGAACACGCTTCTAGCCTCTTGGGACAGGTCACTATAGTCCCTGGTCCTCGACTGATGGAGCCCACAATATGTTCAAACAGGATCTACGTTCTAAAAGCCAAGTCTCGCTCCTTCCCATCCAATCCCTGCCATGAGCTCAAATAGTAGTGTACAACCACATATGGGGCACAGCCACGTTCAGTAAAATTTGCAACAAACTATGGGGATAAATTTTGTACTAAAGCAGTATTTTTAGTGGGAAAAATGAATTTTTTTGTTTTCACTTCTAAATGTTGCAAAATTTCATGAATCACCTTTAGGTTAAAAATGCTCAGTACATACACCCCCAGATGAATTCCTTAAGGGGTCTAGTTTACAAAATGCCATCACTTGTGGGGACTTTCTGCTGTTTTCTTATTTAAAGGGGTCAGCTTATGGCATTCACAATATATTCCAGACAAAATACACTCCAAAAATCAAATAGCTCTTTTCTTTCCGAAGCCCTGCTAGGTACCCAAACAGCAGTTTTTGACCAAATATAGGGTATCTTCATGTTTGGAAGAAATTGCATAACAAGTTTCGAGGTCTGTTTTTTTTGGGGCTAAAACAACATTTTTAGCAGAAAAATCATAGTTTTCGTTTTCACATCCACATTTTAAAAAGTTCTGTGAAGCACCTACGGGTTCAACAAGCTCAACACCCCCTTAGATGAATTCCTTGATGGGTCTAGTTTCCAAAATGGGGTCACTTGTGGGGGTTTCTGCTTGTTTTGGTACTTCAGAGGCTCTGCAAATAACATATGGTTTCTGCAATCTATTCCAGCCAAATTTACATTGCAAATACCAAATGTCACTTTGTTCCTTTCCGAGCCCTGCCGTTTGTCCAAACAGAACTTTATGACTACATGCGGGGTATCGCCACTCTCAGAAGAAAGTGGGTAACAAACTTTGCAGACCACTTTTTCATATTACCTGTAATGGGCTGGTTGGTGGAACCACTGTGCCATGGCCCAAGGGCGTAGCTAGGTGCCTCACTGTGTCCGACTTTGGATACACTGCGGTTGACGATACGCATTTCGATGAGAGACTAAGGAGGTGGGACTAGGTTCTACATCAGGACTGACGTCGGGTGGATGGCAGCTGACCCCCAAGTGACTGGAGGCAGGGATGGTCGACTGGACAAATCTTTACTGGCACAACTGACACACAGGCGGTACTGGTGGACACAACAGATATCCTAGTAGGCAACTGCAGTGGACACGGCTGATTGACAGGCAGGCTGGCACACGCAACTGAAGTACAGGACTGGTATATTAGATATAGTACTGGGACCTGAGAACTAGCAAGTGTATTAGAACATACAAACAACATTGCTCAGGCACCTCCATGCTGGAGGAGGTGCCTTAAATAGTAAGTGCCCTCCAGCTATTAGCTGGGGACACTTTAGAAGGACGCACACAGCCCCTTTTAAGAGAGGGGAAGCGTGCGCTCGCTCCCTAAGAACAGTGTCTGAGATTATGCGCTCAGTGCGCGCACCCTGGGCAACCGCCGACCCAGAAGGAGGAGACTGTGCGGAACGGGGGCCACGGTGGTGAGTAAGCTGACGTCTCTGCCGGAGGAGTGAGACATAAGACAGAGACACCAGCACGACATTACCTCTTGTAAAAGTAAAAAATTTGAGGCTAGAGCAACATTTTTGTAAAAAGAAAAAAGAAAGTTTTTAATATGACAACCTAATGTTATCAAATAATGTGCTATTTGGGAGTTTAAAATGCCCACTATACCTGGGGGTAAAATCCTTGAGGGGTGTAGTTTCAAAATGGGGTCACCTGTGGGGGTTTTCAGCTGTTTAGGTGCCTTTGGGGCCCTGCAAATGCGACATAGTGTCTGCAATCTATTTCATACAAATTTGTATTCCAAAATTCAATTCGTGCTCCTTCGCTTCCAAGCCCTGCTGTGTGTTGAAACAGAGGTTTATGGGCACATGTGGCGTATCAGTGCACTGATAAAAAATAGGTAACAAATAATGAGGTCCATTTTCATGTGCTATTCTTTGTAAAGTGAAAAAATGGAGCTAAAGCTACATTTTAGAGTAAAAGTTACAATTTATTTTTTCATTCGACTTGCTGCCAGCAGTTTTGAAATATTTGAGGGGTGCGGTTTTTAAAATGGTATCACTTTTAAGAAGTTTCCAATAAATAGGCCTCACAAAGTGCATTTAAAGCTGAATAGGTCCCTAAAGAAACAGGTTTTGAAATTGCTATTAAACTTGTAACCCTTCTAACATCCTAACAAAATAAAATGTTTGAAAAACAATGCAGATGTGAAGTAGAAATGTGGGAAATGTCATTTATTATTTTGTACATCATGACTAACTGGCTTAAGGATATAAAGATTGAAATTTGGAAATTACGAATTTTTCTAAATTTTATCCAAAATTCCAATATTTTCACAAATAAACGCAAAACATATCAATCTAAATTTACCCTTAACATACAGTGCAATGTGTCACGAAAAAAGGCTCAGAATCAATGGGATCTGCTGAAGCTTTCCAGAGTTATTACCACATAAAGTAGCACTGTTCAGATTTTAAAAATATAGCCTGGTCAGGAAAGTGAAAATTTGCTCAGTCACTAAGAATTGTGACAGCGTGTGGTACAGGGTCGCATACTTTTGTCTCAAGCCCTGACAACTCCATTAATGAAAATGCATATAGAAGATGTAAGCAGTTGCATTTGTCGGCGAAAGAACATAAAAAGATGGGATAAGCACTAAATGTCCTAAAAAAAAAGAATAATACTCAACTCTTCTGTCTCCTGCCTAACCAGCAGACACTCTCCAATGATCCCTCTTCTCAATTTGTTTACAATCTGGCATAGATGATTAGACCGCTCTAACACTTAAAGGGGTAGTCCGGAACAAAATGATAAGCTTGCAGTCACTCACTGGAATCAGGGTTTCTACCCCTACAGTATGCTGCTCTCAGATGAGCTAGCAAAAACCCGATGACGGGTTCCATTTAATTCTGGTATAAAATGGAGGCATTTGCCTTTCACATGTAAAGCGCCATGGAATGGCGCTATAATAATAATCTGGACCTGGTAATTTTCCTATTTTAATCTTTTTAAGATGAAGTTTTGTGAAATAATTCTATGTAATCATGTTATTTAGCAGTCAGGACTTTGATGTTAAAATAGACGTTCTATATAATTCCCTGACTCTTGATAATCTGCTTTCAGAGCTCATTTGATTGTGATGGGACAGAGACCATGTACTTCGTTGGGTGTGGATATAATGCTTTCCCTGTGGGTTCAGAATATGCTGATTTTCCTCACATGGATGACAACCAGAAAGATAGAGAAATCAGGAAATTCCGATATATTATCCATGCAGAACAGAACGCAATAACATTCAGGTGATTTGTTTTCTCTTTTACCTTTTACATGTCTTCCCTATATTATTGACCAGTTTCTTGGCACTCATACTTTGGACTGCAGCATAAATCTTTGTTGTATACAGTATATATATACACCACTTTTCATATGAACAGCTACTCCAATGGGCTGGTACATACTGTATATTGGATATCGCAAACTCTGGTACTGGAAGTGATTATGTCCCATCCATCAGTCACCTTACCACTGCCGCTGTTCACTGTCCTAATCCGGTGAATGCTGATACCAAGTGATTGGCTGCAGTGGTCAGGTGACTGTTGGACAGGATGTCATCACTTCTGGAGCTGGCGGGACTACAAGAGCAGGCAGCAGAGAGCTCTAGAGGCATCTAATGTTTATTACTTTACTTTAGAAGAATACGCAATGTTATTAATGTCTACAACAGAGTGTGCAGAAGAAGGGTTATGGCTGGAAGAGTCTAAAACGTTCCAAAATGATTAAGAAATGGACCATTTTAAAATATATCTATGCCAACAGGAGATTATTGACCATTTCTAGTACTGGAAACTAATCAGAAATGAAGGGTCCGGCTGTCATTTGCCGTTTTATCATATTATAAATATTGCAGGTGCCAGGAAATTAAACCTGATGAACAAACTATGATCTTTGTGACCAAATGCCCATGTGATGAGTGTGTTCCCCTGATTAAAGGATCTGGCATCAAGCAGATCTATACCGGAGATGTGGACAGTGGTAAAAAGAAGGCTGATATATCCTACATGACATTCTCTGAGCTCAGGGGAGTTGGTAAATATAGTGTAAGTATTCATTAATATGTACGGTTTTAATGTATCTGTTTAGAATTAATATACTTCTCTTGTCCAGCCATCCACATCTACATGAATAATGTTACCGTTTATTAAAAAATATGCACTTAAGCCATTTCAGTGTCAAACGTCTGCATGACAGTGATGTGGCCAGCATGTCACTGGTTATGTGGCTAGCATGTCACTGGTTATGTGGCTAGCATGTCACTGGTTATGTGGCCAGCATGTCACTGGTTGTGTTCATCATCTCGCTGGTTACGTTCTATTTGTAAGCGATGACAGAACATCTAAGGCCGGGGTCACCCGACCAATTTTCTGTCATAAGATGGGGATGAGTGCTAGCTGTCAAAGCGACGAATAGCACTTGTCCGATTTTTATGGTCATGCACAAGCCTTTAGGCTACAGCATTATGTAGGTGTAGGTAGTACTGTCTCCCTGACTTAATGAGGACAAAGCTGGTCCTGTCCAATATTATTCTCAAGTGTGCTTAGATCAGAGGTGATACTGCCCTCAATCTCCTACATTATGGTCAGGGTAGATATATATTGTATCCTATACAGTTGTGTGAAAGTGTTTGCCCCCTTCCTGATTTCCTAATCTTTTGCATGTTTGTCACACTTAAATATTTCAGATCACCAAACAAATTTACATATTAGACAAAGATAACACAATTAAACACAAAATGCAGTTTCTAGATAATGATCTTTATTAAGGGAAAAAAGCAATCCAAACCTAAAGGCAGGTCCCTGTGTGAAAAAGTTATTACCCCCCACCTTAAAACATAAATTAATTGTGGTTTATCACCTCTTTGGGAAGCGGAGATCAAATTCCCTCCTTAGCCACACCCAGGCCTGATTACTGCCACACTTGTTCTCAATCAAAAAATCACTTTAATTGGACCTGCCTGACAGTGAAGAAGGCCCATAGATCATAAAAAGATAGACATCGTGCTACGATCTAAAGAAATTTTGGAACAAATGGGAAACAAAGTAATTGAGCTCAATCAGCCTGAAAAAGGTTAGAAAGCCATTTCTAAAGCTTTGGTACTCAAGCGAACCAAAGTGAGAGCCATTATCCACAAATGACAAAAACATGGAACAGTGTTGAACCTTACCAGGAGTGGCCGGCTGACTAAAACTACCCTAACAGTGCAGCAACGAATCATCCTAGAGGTCACAAAAAAACCCACAACAACATCCAAAGAACTGCAGGCCTTACTCACTTGCCTCAGTTAAGGTCAGTGTTCATGACTCCACCATAAGAAAGAGACTGGACAAAAATGGCCTGCATGGCAGAGTTCCAAGATGAAACCACTGCTGAGCAATAAGAACATAAAGGCTTGTCTCAGTTTTGCCAGAAAACATCTTGATGATCCTCAAGACTTTTGGAAAAATAGGGAAAATACTCTGTGAACTGACAAGACAAAAGTTGAACTTTTTGTAAGGTTTATATCCCATTACATCTGACATGGAAGTAACAGCATTTCAGAAAAGGAACAGCAAACCAACAGTAAAATATGGTGGTGGTAGTGTGATGGTCTGGGGCTGTTTTGCTGCTTCAGGACCTGGATGACTTGCTGTGGTAAATGGAACCATGAATTCTGCTGTCTATCAAAAATCCTGAAGGAGAATGTCTGGCCATCTGATTGTGATCTCAAGCTGAAGGGCACGGGGGTTATGCAGAAGGATAATGATCCAAAACACACCAGCAAGTCTACCTCTGAATGGCTTATGAAAACCTTAAAAAGACAGTTCATGCTCTCAAACCTTCCAATATGGCTGAATTACAACAATTCTGCAAAGATGAGTGGGCGAAAATTTCTCCAGAGCGTTGTAAAAGACTTATTACCAGTTATAGCCAACGCTTGATTGCAGTTGTTGCTACTAAGGGTGTCCCAACCAGTTATTAGGTTTAGGGGGCAATCACTTTTCACACAGGGCCCAGTAGGTTTGGATTTCTTTTTCCCATAATAGTAAAGACCTTCATTTAAAAACTGCATTTTGTGGTTACTTGTGTTATCTTTGTCTAATATTTACATTTGTTTGATGATCTGAAACATTTAAGTGTGACAAACATGCACAAGAATAAGAAAGCCGGAAGGGGCAAATCCTTTTTCACCCAACTGTATGTGCAGTATTAGATCTCTGCAGATACATGGAAGCAAGTAAATACAGCAACACCCTGAATACACTCACATCTCATACACAGCATGTATTACAGGGAGAGACACTCCCACAGAGAAAGATCTGAAACGTGGATTAGGGCTCATACCCACTTGCGAGAAATACGGACGAGTGCAATCCAATAAAAAAATTGGCTTGCACTGGGACCAATGTTATTCAATAGGTGACATCTCATCTGCGATTTTTTTTTTCAGCGGAAATCGGACTGAGAAAAAAATCGCAGCATGCTGCTTATCTCGGACTAGACTCACCAAAGCAAGTCAATGGGTGCGAGAAAAAAACCCCACAGCACTCGCACCGTGTGAGTGCTGTCCCATTTTTATGCACTGGTATCCTTTGAAAAACCGGCAATTCATATGCGGCTATACAGTAAAATTACACTGACAGGTTATAATATAAAAGATAGAATAGATATATACACATAGAATATATATACACGGTACAGACCAAAAGTTTAGACACACCTTCTCATTTAAAGATTTTTCTGTATTTTCAGGACTATGAAAATTGTACATTCACACTGAAGGCATCAAAACTATGAATTAACACATGTGGAATTATATACTTAACAAAAAAGTGTGAAACAGCTGAAAATATGTCTTATATTCTAGGTTCTTCAAAGTAGCCACCTTTTGCTTTGATTACTTCTTTGCACACTCTTGGCATTCTCTTGATGACCTTCAAGAGGTAGTCATCGGAAATGGTCTTCCAACAATTTTGAAGGAGTTCCCAGAGATACTAAGCACTTGTTGGCCCTTTTGCCTTCACTCTGTGGTCCAGCTCACCCCAAACCATCTCGATTGGGTTCTGGTCTGGTGACTGTGGAGGCCAGGTCATCTGGCGTAGCACCCCATTACTCTCCTTCTTGGTCAAATAGCCCTTACACAGCCTGGAAGTGTGTTTGGGGTCATTGTCCTGTTGAAAAATAAATGATGGTCCAACTAAACGCAAACCGGATGGAATAGCATGCCGCTGCAAGATGCTGTGGTAGCCATGCTGGTTCAGTATGCCTTCAATTTTTAATAAATCCCCAACAGTGTCACCAGCAAAGCACCCCCACACCATCACACCACCTCCTCCATGCTTCACGGTGGGAACTCTGTGTGGCATTGACCAGGTCTCTAATCTGAGCTGCTATAAACCTGCGATTTCTGAGGCTGGTGACTCGGATAAACTTATCCTCAGAAGCAGAGGTGACTCTTGGTCTTGGTCTTCCTTTCCTGGGGCGGTCCCCATGTGAGCCAGTTTCTTTGTAGCGCTTGATGGTTTTTGCAACTGCACTTGGGGACACTTTCAAAGTTTTCTCAATTTTTTGGACTGACTGACCTTCATTTCTTAAAGTAATGATGGCCTCTCGTTTTTCTTTACTTAGCTGCTTTTTTCTTGCCATAATGCAAATTCTAACAGTCTATTCAGGAGGAGGACTATCAGCTGTGTATCCACCAGACTTCTGCACAACACAACTGATGGTCCCAACCCCTTTTATAAGGCCAGAAATCCTACTTATTAAACCTGACAGGGCACACCGTGAAGTGAAAACCATTTCCAGTGACTACCTCTTGAAGCTCATCAAGAGAATGCCAAGAGTGTGCAAAGCAGTCATCAAAGCAAAAGGTGGCTACTTTGAAGAACCTAGAATATAAGACATCATTTCAGTTGTTACACACTTTTTGTTAAGTATATAATTCTACATGTGTTAATTCATAGTTTTGATGCCTTCAGTGTGAATGTACAATTTTCATAGTTATGAAAATACAGAAAAATCTTTAAATGAGAAGGTGTGTCCAAACTTTTGGTCTGTACTGTATATACACATATATATATATTAGTCCTTCAAAGATGAAAGCAGCACACCATAGTAGCTTCAGCTAAAGTGCACTTTTATTTGCCCATCTGCCGACGTTTCGGTACCAAGGATATGGACCTTTTTCAAGCATTTTCTCACACTGCAGAGTTCACAGCAGGTCAGCCTGTGAGTGAGCGGAGCATCAGTGACGTCAGCGGTGATGCTGCCCTGCGGTGAACTCAGCACCGTGGGGAAATGTTAAGAAACTTTCCCACGCTACAAAGTTCATATCCGGTGAGGCAGGGAAGCTGCGCAGGCAGCTTCTCAGTCATTCCACAGTGGTTTACAGCCGGACCGGTAGCATGTTTTATTTTTTCCAGGAGAACGAGGGCTTCGCAAGGATTGGGAGTTAAGTAAAGATGTGAAACCTGTGTGTTTAATAATTTAATTAAAATAATTTATTCTTAATTCTTTTTTTAACCGTTTCAGACTATTAAATTAATAATGGAAAGTTGTCTTATTAACACCACTCCATTATTTAACCAGGCTTAATGTCACCTTACTATTGTAAGGTGACATTAACCCCTTATTACCCCACATGCCACCACTACAGGGCAATGGGAAGAGAGAGGCTAAGTGCCAGAATTGGCGCATCTTACAGATGATCCTTTTCTGGGGTGGCTGGGGCCAGATGTTTTCAGCCAGGGGGGGCAATAACAATGGTCCCTCTGTAGGCTATTAATTTGTGCCCTCAGTCACTGCCTTTCCCTCTCTGGCGGAGAAAATTGCGCGGGAGCCCACGCAAGTTTTTTCCATGAATAAATACTTCAACACCTACAGCTCCAAATTTTTACACACACATACACTAATAACATTAGTAGTCAGGGACATATATAAATCTAACGGATATGCAATGGTTTACTGTACGTCTCGTATCCTGTCGGGTTCTGTAATGATTTTACAGAAGCCAACAATTTAATTATCACCTATTCTGCTATATATATCTCTATGAAATATAAATATATGTATGTCATTGAGAATATATATATATATATATATATATATATATATATATACAGTACAGACCAAAAGTTTGGACACACCTTCTCATTTAAAGATTTTTCTGTATTTTCATGACTGAAAATTGTACATTCACACTGAAGGCATCAAAACTATGAATTAACACATGTGGAATTATATACTTAACAAAAAAGTGTGTAACAACTGAAATTATGTCTTATATTCTAGGTTCTTCAAAGTAGCCACCTTTTGCTTTGATGACTGCTTTGCACACTCTTGGCATTCTCTTGATGAGGTTCAAGAGGTAGTCACTGGGAATGGTTTTCACTTCACAGGTGTGCCCTGTCAGGTTTAATAAGTGGGATTTCTTGCCTTATAAATGGGGTTGGGACCATTAGTTGTGTTGTGCAGAAGTCTGGTGGATACACAGCTGATAGTCCTACTGAATAGACTGTTAGCTGCTTTTTTCTTGCCATAATACAAATTCTAAGTAAAGAAAAACGAGTGGCCATCATCATGACTTTAAGAAATGAAGGTCTGACAGTCCGAAAAATTGGGAAAACTTTGAAAGTGTCCCCAAGTGCAGTTGCAAAAACCATCAAGCGCTACAAAGAAACTGGCTCACATGAGGACCGCCCCAGGAAAGGAAGACCTAGAGTCACCTCTGCTTCTGAGGATAAGTTTATCCGAGTTACCAGCCTCAGAAATCGCAGGTTTACAGCAGCTCAGATTAGAGACCAGGTCAATGCCACACAGAGTTCTAGCAGCAGACACATCTCTACAACAACTGTTAAGAGGAGACTTTGTGCAGCAGGCCTTCATGGTAAAATAGCTGCTAGGAAACCACTGCTAAGGACAGGCAACAAGCAGAAGAGACTTATTTGGGCTAAAGAACACAAGGAATGAACATTAGACCAGTGGAAATCTGTGCTTTGGTCTGATGAGTCCAAATTTGAGATCTTTGGTTCCAACCACCGTGTCTTTGGACGACGCAGAAAAGGTGAACGGATGGACTCTACATGCCTGGTTCCCACCGTGAAGCATGGAGGAGGAGGTGTGATGGGTGGGGGTGCTTTGCTGGTGACACTGTTGGGGATTTATTCAAAATTGAAGGCATACTGAACCAGCATGGCTACCACAGCATCTTGCAGCAGCATGCTATTCCATCCGGTTTGTGTTTTGTTGGACCATCATTTATTTTTCAACAGGACAATGACCCCAAACACACCTCCAGGCTGTGTAAGGGATATTTGACCACGAGGGAGAGTGATGGGGTGCTACGCCAGATGACCTGGCCTCCACAGTCACCAGACCTGAACCCAATCGAGATGGTTTGGGGTGAGCTGGACCGCAGAGTGAAGGCAAAAGGGCCAACAAGTGCTAAGCATCTCTGGGAACTCCTTCAAGACTGTTGGAAGACCATTTCCGGTGACTACCTCTTGAAGCTCAGCAAGAGTATGCCAAGAGTGTGCAAAGCAGTCATCAAAGCAAAAGGTGGCTACTTTGAAGAACCTAGAATATAAGACATAATTTCAGTTGTTACACACTTTTTTGTTAAGTCTATAATTCCACATGTGTTAATTCATAGTTTTGATGCCTTCAGTGTGAATGTACAATTTTCATAGTCATGAAAATACAGAAAAATCCTTGAAGGTGTGTCCCAACTTTTGGTCTGTACTGTATATATATATTATATATACAGTACAGACCAAAAGTTGGGACACACCATCTCATTCAAAGATTTTTCTGTATTTTCATGACTATGAAAATTGTAGAATCACACTGAAGGCATCAAAACTATGAATTAACACATGTGGAATTATACATTACACTTTACAAAAAAGTGTGAAACAACTGAAAATATGTCTTATATTCTAGGTTCTTCAAAGTAGCCACCTTTTGCTTTGATTACTGCTTTGCACGCAGAAAAGGTGAACGGATGGACTCTACATGCCTGGTTCCCACCGTGAAGCATGGAGGAGGTGGTGTGATGGTGTGGGGGTGCTTTGCTGGTGACATTGTTGGGGATTTATTCAAAATTGAAGCGGTGAGCGGTCCAGCTCACCCCAAACCATCTCGATTGGGTTCAGGTCTGGTGACTGTGGAAGCCAGGTCATCTGGTGTAGCACCCGAACACTCACCTTCTTGGTCAAATAGCCCTTACACAGTCTGGAGGTGTGTTTTGGGTCATTGTCCTGTTGAAAAATAAATGATGGTCCAACTAAACGCAAACCGGATGGAATAGCATGCGCTGCAAGATGCTGTGGTAGCCATGCTGGTTCAGTATGCCTTCAGTTTTGAATAAATCCCCAACAGTGTCACCAGCAAAGCACCCCCACACCATCACACCACCTCCTCCATGCTTCACGGTGAGAACTAGGCATGTAGAGTCCATCCGTTCACTTTTTCTGCGTGCAAAGCAGTAATCAAAGCAAAAGGTGGCTACTTTGAAGAACCTAGAATATAAGACATATTTTCAGTTGTTTCACACTTTTTTGTAAAGTGTAATGTATAATTCCACATGTGTTACTTCATAGTTTTGATGCCTTCAGTGTGATTCTACAATTTTCATAGTCATGAAAATACAGAAGAATCATTGAATGAGAAGGTGTGTCCAAACTTTTGGTCTGTACTGTATATATATACGCTAGTGGAAGAGAAACAGTAGACAGCACCACTGATATACCATTTGCTGTGTATTCCTGCCAGAGAGCTTCTTATTGCGGCCTACACCTCAAGATACTGGGTGCTTGTCCATAAATCACAGTGTAAATATAGCTTCAAAGAAGGAGACGGATAGCACTGACCAATCTTGCAAATTCAGTCTTTATTCGGCACAAAAGAATGTCATGGTCGGGAGGGAGAAATAGGGAGTGTGCAGCGGCAGACGACGGCCGTTTCGCGCTCTCAGCGCTTCAACGGGGTCAATCCCAATCTATATACTAATATATATATATATAATGTGTATGTCTGTTTTGAAGATTATTTTGTTCTAAAATGATGTGTACAGTTTTGTTTTAAAATGCGATTTTAACATGAGTTTTTACAATAGAGAAACTGCTGTGTGTAAAAGCTCGTGTTAAAATCGCATTGCACACGGATTGCATACGCATGTCATACGGATGTTCTGTTGCAAAATCGCACAGAAATCGCATTACACTAGCATAGCACTCGGCTGTTTTTTCAGTCTGGAAATCGGACCGTTTTTTTTTTTTCGCAAATGGGCACGTACCCTGAGGTTGCAACCTGCATTTCAAGGAGTCTTAAAATGAATGAATTAAGACTGCAGCCCAAAACTTTGTGACATTTTATTAACTAAAGGTTACTACTGTCATAGGTGTAAAAATATTTTTTCCCCTGTCAAAGGTGTCCATATACATTAGACACGTTTGCAGAGAACTAAATATTGTGACCGGACAGGATGACCATATAATGTTTAAGGGGTTGTCTGTACTATAACTATCACAAAGAAGGAGAAGGGAGGATCGGCGGGCCGTGGCTTATTCACCGCTTCCTGTTGAAAACATATGAAAACATATGCACATATGCCAAGCCAAGTATGCCTGTATATAGGAAGGTCTGGAGGAATAGTTGTCAGCTGAACGATCCTGTAGACAACATCTATGTAAGGTGTATGGGGAGCTGGAGAAGGGAATCAGGAAATTAATGAGAGAAAAAAACAACAAGGATGGACTGTGGCCTCTGTAACTGATACGTGATGGCAGTATGTAAATGACGAGTCATTTCCTCTCTGCTGGTTTAATACAATCTGGCCAGATGGTAAAAAATGACACTGGTGAATAATGCGCCAGTCCCTTTCATATCGGCCCTATTGGTATATACTTCCTCCTGTACCAATGTGGGAATGCGTATTTACTGTTTATTTTAATATTGATTTTAGTTTATATGTCACATTGTAAATTATAATAGTTCATATTTAGGATTTTGTACATTTTAATATTTTATAAATGCAGCAAAATTCCATATGAGTCTTCTACAATCCTTAATATTAAAATTACAACACCAAGAAGGAAAATTCATGGCATTATGGAAATCACAAGATGGATAGACATGTTAGTGATATGTAAATTCTAAAAATAAAAAAATGGAAACAAATTTTTCAAAAGTCTTGATTTTATTTAGGATTGAGTACCATCATCACGTTCAGAAATCTCGCACTTAAACACCTTGGCTGCTATCCATGAGGTTATTAATGGTTCTCCAAAGAATGTTCTGCCATAGTAAATTCACTTCTTGGGCAGAAAATCATCTAGATCCACTGCTGACTGCTACCTTTGTCATTTCTGACCAATGATGTCGCAAATGTGCTCAACTGGAGACGAAGTCCGGAGACCCTGCAGGCCATGGTAACACATTTAGGCCTCGCAGTTTGCTCACAGTAGCACAAGCAACATGCGGCCTTTTGTTGTTGGGTACAAAAACATCTCATGGATAAATGGTTGCACCACTGGTTCCACGATTGATCCATTCTGTACTGTAAGTGAATGTGTTCCATTGACTTGTGTTAAAGACTTTTATGGTGCAGAGCAAGACAGTAATGGAGGCTGGAATGGATATCTATACTCTTCAGCAATTGCTTCCGCTTTTTCTTGGACGCCAGGTGAGCCAAAAATTCATCTGGAGACCACATAGGCAACGACATGAAGAGGACTTCATGATTGAATCATAGAATGGTAGAGTTGGAAGGGACCTCCAGAGTCATTCTCTCCAACCCCCTGCTCAATGCAGGATTCACAGCCTCTGTGTGAAAGCTTCCATTGAAGGAGAACTCACCACCTCTCGTGGCAGCCTGTTCCACTCATTGATCACCCGCACTGTCAAAATATTTTTTCTAATATCTAATCTGTATCTTCTCCCTTTCACTTTCATTCCATTGCTTCTCATGTTTCTCATGGTGCTACTTCTACTAGTCTTTATTCCAGGTACACTAGGAGCTCAGCATTACATTCATTCGGTGGCCGAACGAGTAGTATAGCCATTTATCCAAAGGAGTGTTGTGGGAGGCAATCATACCTGATGCTGAATAAATTGAGATGATTTGAAAATATTGTTTTCCTTTTTCTCATTATTAACATTATTAATATGTCTATCAATCCTGTGATTTCCAAAATGCCACAACTTTTCCTGCTTGGTGGTGCAATTCACATGTTGAGTGTATAATGTCAGTATAGTATAGCAGGAGTATTAATAGACCGATATTAACATAAAAGAAGGATGAACACACTAAGGTAAATTGTAAGAGGGTTAATCAGGAGAGGGATGACACAGTTAATAGGAGGCTCCGGTAGCCACGGACTACTGACATGGCGCTGGAAATCTTTTTTTTTTTTTCCTGCTATTAGTAATGTCTCATTTACCCAATCAGTGACGCAGTAACACGTACATGATGGCGGTAGATTGCTCTATTTATATTGCTGTAGGGCGGCCCTGAGTAATGAGGTGCTGGCTGCGTGACTTCTTAGGCGGAAGGGTGGTTGTCTGTGCTACATCAGTGACGGTGACAGCAGATCTGGTTATTTTTGAGACCTAATTATTTCGTGATTGTGCATTGATTCCTCTAATCAATACCGTGTGATCAATGACACATTCACTGTGAAAACGCTACTACTAAGCCTCCATGTTATTAGAATGCCCTGAGCTACACCGGAATCTAATCAATATTCAGCATTTGTCTCCGACCCCAGACACAGAGCGAAGGCTTATAACACATGCAGAGAGGTATCAAAACCAGTGCAAAGGAGTTGCCCATCGCAACCAATCAGCGTGCTTCTTTCATTTTCCAAAAAAAGGCAGTTCAGAAATGAGACCTTAAGGCTATGTGCACACGATGCGGATTCTGCTGCGGATCCGCAGTGGATTTTCCGCTGCAGATCCGCTGCAGATCTGCAAGTGATGTACAGTAGCATTAGATTCAATGTTAAAAAAAAAAATGCAGTGCACATGCTGCGGATTTTTTAGCGCGGATTTAAATCCGCAGCATGTCACTTCTTTTGTGCAGTTCCGCAGCGTTGTCAGACCTGCTCTAAATAGAAATCCGCAGGTCTAAAAACGCGTAAAATCCGCATCAAATCCGCAGGTAAAATCCAGGTCATTTTACCTGCGGATTTACCAAAATCTGCACGGAAAATTCCTCTGCAGAATCCGCACCGTCTGCACATAGCCTTAATCTGAATGGCTGCTGTTCTATCAGGTAGCTTTTGGAGTGTATTCTGCCGAAGATGGAGTTTTGAAAAGAATGGATGGAAGTCTAGGGCTATGTGCACAGAAAAGAATGGATGGAAGTCTAGGGCTATGTGCACAGAAAAGAAAGGATGGAAGTCTAGGGCTATGTGCACAGAAAAGAAAGGATGGAAGTCTAGGGCTATGTGCACACAACATCTTTTTGGTGGATTCGCTTATAACCAACTGCTGTGTATTTGTTCTGTCTGTTTGAGCTTCTTTTAACCTCTTCAGTCTTCAAAAGCCATGAAGCAGCTAAAAGAAGTGACCTGACCATTCTTCAGGCTGCTTCTGCTTGGAGGCCACTCAGTATTTTATTTACAAAAGTTGCCGGCGACAAAACGGGCGAGAACGCTCCAGAAAGACTCTTCAGAAAAGACACCGCTGTGTTTTCCTGAGCTTCCAAAACTCAGCGGGTACAGCAACATCAATAAGACAGTGCATGCGCACACCCTAAGGGTGTGTTCACACTGAGCCTTTTTTGCTGCATTTTTAGAGCAGAAACTAGGTGGAAACTCTTCAGTTTTTCCTGAGTTTTGAGGTGGATAATGGAGTGTTTCTGCTATAAAAACTCAGCAAAAAGACCGAGTGTAAGACTCTTCTTTCCAGCATCCATGGCAATGCTGTAGTGAAGGCTTAGCTTATATATATATATAACAGATTTGCTGTTCATGATCACAACTATAACCTGGTTCCATAATACAGCTCCCATGTAGATCTATACACCCAGACCATATCTCCAGTTTATCTCAGATTTTTTATGGTTTTGCCGAGATATCAGATATTTTCCAATCACACTTTTCACTCCAGATAATATACATTGTTTTGATCATTACTAACATTCTGTAGGATTGCGCCCTCTTGTGGCCATATTCATTGACTGCAAAAAAAAGATTCAAAGAGGTTTTCTCCACAATCCATGTATCAGCTGTCTACAGTATAGAGCAGAATGGTCAATAAAGCCAAGTTCACACTGTTATTTTTGGTTGCATGAAAAAAAACTTTAGAGGAAACCAGTCTTTCATGCATTTTTTAAGTGATTTTTCAGTCATTTTTTTAAGTGGACCTAGTAAGGAAAACTCACATGTCCTAAATGTTCAATAGTGGAAAAAATGAGCACTCCAAGTGTTCTTTCCTTTCACCCCTGTCTGAAGTTTGCAGGAGTTATGTAGCAGCGGTTAGACATCTGAACATATACTGAGTCACAATGTTCATTGCTAAACAATTGCTTCTTGGCTGCACAAAAAAAATCTATAAATGAAAGGGACGAGCCCTGCTCAATCCGTGTGTTTATACCAACTAAATAATAACACTTCTCCTCCACTCCAGTGCAGGCGCCATTTCAGCAGTGTCGGCACTGGTTCTCCAAATGTTCCGTGTCCTATATGAAAATGCCAGTTCTTTTAATGACCCATGATAATTTATTTTAATTAACCCAAGATATACTACCTGTGAGCAGCACGGCGGCTCAGTGGTTAGCAGTAGAGACTTGCAGCGCTGGGGTTTGGGGTTCAGATCCCAGCAAGGACACCTGCAAGGAGTTTGTATGTTCTCCCCGTGTTCACGTGGATTTCCTCCCACACTCCAAAGACATAGTGATAGGGAATTAGATTGTGAGCCCCAGTGTGATGTCTGTAAAGCGCTGTGGAATATGATGGCGCTATATAAGAGAGTAACAGTTGCACATATGGAATCATCCCTAAGAATTAGGTCCATGTGGGACACCTAAAGAATGAAGTGTACATGCTGTCTGCAGAAGGGACCGAGCTGTGCAGAAATCATACAGTTTTGGGTGTGGGACTTCTTGCCTTGATATGATAGTGCTGGTGGTCTGGCATCTATGGGACTTGTGATGGATTGATGTTCCCATGTGCAGTTTCATAAGTTTGGAAGATGCAGAAGTCATAGAAATTATCTGTGCAGGATTATATTAGACCATATTTGTTATGTTATTCCGGAGTGGTTATTAATGCTTTTACACTTTTTTTTTCCAAACAGTGGCAAAAAAATCCTCATAGACGGAGTCCTAATAACACATCACCTTCCATAGCTCCAGAAAGTGAGTATGTTCTCCTATGCCTCCTCAGTGGGCCTCGAGGTGATAGAATAGTATTGACCTCCCTCTGTGCTCCTGGGTTATGTCTCAATTCATTTTGTAGATGGAGATCTGAAGAGCAATGATGAAGATGATTTAGGCTTCACGAACTAAAGGATTTGCTATGGGAAGAGCTCGTAAATCTGGTCTTTCTTTCCTGCGATTTGACGTTTTATTTTAGAAAAGATTTTATTTATTACAGAAGCTTTTCTATTTTAAGCAGAAAAGAAATCTCTATTTATTTTTTTGCTAACCAGATCATTCATTCAGGCGCTGTCTGTAGGTCGCTCACTTTGGGATGCAGCACTCAGATCGGAGCTAAGACCCATGTGGACCATGAAGATCTACAAAGAAAGCAAGTGGCTTTCCAGTGATAAGTTACGGGAGCAGCACAAAGTCATTACAATATACAATCTTGTTAATGCAATCAAAACCCGGATAATGGTGAAATCCTGATAATCCAACTTCGGTGTTTCTGGAACCACATGACCTCACATGACGAAGTAAAACAGCACATGCAACTCATTATTTTTTTAATCATAAGCAGTGATAGTTTTCGCTCGTATTATAATGTATCAGGTATATGTGTTTAATCTGACGCCTTGGATAGCACATCTCTACCATGGTTACGATTTTGCATCTTTTTTTGTGGAGTGGTCTATATGCTGTATATCCCCCAGGAAAGTATTGTGCTGATGTAAAATCTATGTTTTGGCTATTGTTACATTATAATCTACCCATATCATGGCTAAAAAATATTGGAACACACATTTTAATACATTCAGTCCCATTGCTACTGGTGTATAACATCAAGCCGCTCACCATGCATTCTGCATTAGGAAAGAGTCAGCTGGCTGTATAACTTGGACAGAGATCGCAACATAATGCTCGGTCTGGCCGATGGCTCTCCTGACCCGGCCATGACACCATATATTTCAATGCAGCGTGTTGAGAGAGCCACCGGCCAGATCGAGCATTACGTTGCAATCTCTTTCCAATTTATACAGTTGTCTGACTCTTCCCATACTAACATTTGTGAAAACATGGCTTGTTCTAAAGATCTCACTGATACCAACTGTCCCAGTGCTTTTGTATATAAAGAGTATGTACTGTATGTATCTTTATTTTTCCCCGCTAATATATATATTCATCAGAAAAGCGAGTACACCCCTCACATTTAGTCTCAGATGTGAATGGGGAGCAGGACTTGTAAATTTGCTGTTATCGCTCTCTCACACACATACTGAGTAACTGGAAGTTCAGCATGGCTCCTCATGGCAAAGAACTCTCTGAGGATCTGAAAAAAAGAATTGTTGTTCTATATGAAGATGGCCTAGGCACTAAGAAGCTTGTCAACACCCTGACACTGAGCTGCAGCACGGTGGCCAAGACCATAGAGCGGTGTAACAAGACGGTCTGCTCAGAACCGGCCTCGCCATGGTCAAGCACAGGAGTTGAGTGCACGTGCTCAGCGTCATATCCAGATGTTGTCTTTTCACAATAGACATATAAATGCTGCCAGCATTGCTGCAGAGGTTACAGGGGTGGGGTGTCCGCTTGCCAGTGCCCAGACCATACGCTGCATAAAATTGATCTGCTTGCTGTTGTCCCAGAAGGAAGCCTCTTCTAAAGATGATGCACAAGCAAGCCCACACTTTGCTGAAGACAAGCAGACTAATGACATGCATTACTGGAACCATGTCCTGTGGTCTGATAAGACCAAGATAAACTTATTTCATTCAGATGAAGTGAAGCGCATGTGGTGGCAACCAGCTAAGGACTACAAAGACAAGTGTGTCTTTCCTACAGTCAAGCATAGTGGTGGGAGTGTCATGGTTTGAGGCTGTATGAGTGCTGACGGCTGTGGAGAGTTACAGTTAAATGAGGGAACCATGAATGCCAGCATGTAATATGACATACTGAAGCAGAGCATGATCCCCTCTCTTTGGAAACGGCTTCGGGCAGGATTTCAACATGATAACGACCCCTAAGTCCACGGTCTCACATTGAGTATTTGGTCAGTATTTTACATCAGTATTTGTAAGCTAAAACAAGGAACAATCAGAGGAAAAGAATAATAGAAACGTGGACCACGGCTGCATTTTTTTTTGCACTCCTTGTTTTGGCTTACCGATACTGCGGTAAAAATTCACCAAATACTCAGTGTGTGCACAGACCTCCAAGACTACCATGGCCTTGCTAAAGAAACTGAAGGTAAAGATGCTGGACTGGCCAAGAATGTCTCCAGACCGAATCCCTATTGAGCATCTGTGGGGCATCCTCAAGTGGAAGGTGGAGGAGTGCAAGGTCTCTAACATCCACCAGCTCCGTGATGTCATCATGGAGAAGCGGAAGAGGATTCCAGTAACAACCTGTGATGCTCTAGTGACCTCCGTGCCCAAGAGAGTTAAGGTTGTGCTTGAAAATAATGGTGGCTGCACAAAATATTCACACTTTGGGCTCAATTTGGCCATTTTCACTTAGGGGTGTACTCACTTTTGTTGCCAGCGGTTCAGACATTAATGGCTGCATGTTGAGTTATTTAGAGGTCACATCAAATTTACACTTATACAAGCTGTACACTGACTACTTTACATCGTATCAAAGTGTCAGATCCTCTGTGTTGTCCTATGAAAAGATAAAATATTTACAAAAATGTGAGGGGTGTACTCACTTTTGTGATCTAAGGTCTGGATATACAGGTGCTTCTCCCAACATTATATCAAAAAGTTAATTTATTTCAGTTCTTCAATACAAGAAGTGAAACTCATATTAGATAGAGTCAATAGAAACAGAGTGATCTATTTCAAGTGTGTATTTCTGTTAATGTTGATGATTATGGCTTACAGCCAATGAAAACCCAAAAGTCATTATCTCAGTAAATTAGAATACTTTATAACACCAGCCTGAAAAATGATTTTAAAAACCAAAATGTTGGCCTATTTTTGGCATTGTGGAGAGGTGCCAAGTCCTGCTGGAGAATGAGATTTCCATCTCCAAAAAGCTTTTGTTGGCAGAGGGAAGCATGAAGTGCTCTAAGATTTGTAAGCCATAATCATCAACATTAACAGAAATAAACACGTGAAATAGATCACTCTGTGTGTAATGACTATATAATAACTTTCACTTTTTGTATTGAACTGAAATAAATAAACTTTTTGATATTCTAATTTTGTTAGAAGCACCTGTATATACAATATATATACATACATACGCTCACACTGTGTGTGTAAATATATGCATACACACGCACACGTCCTGTGAGATTGTGAGGCACTTCTTAGTTGTGGAATTATGGACACTACAGAGTGGATAGACATGTTATTGATGTGGAAAAGAAATTTCAAAACCTATTTATTCAGCACAGAGTATGAATGCCATGCCACCAATTTTAGTTGGAGTACAGAATGGATCAGTTATAACACCATTGGTTTGGCCATTTATCCAGTGTTCCAGGAGCCATTTTTCAACATGACAACACCAGGCTGCATATTTGTCGTGCTACTGTGAGTAGCCTGCAAGGCCTAATTGTACTTCCTTGGCCTTCAGAGTCTCATGACTTGTAAAGGGAGCTGCCAGCAGCAGATCTTGATGATCTGCTGCCCAAGTGCATTTAGAGTGGCAGAACATTTCTCAGACAACCATTAATAACCACATTGATAGCAGCCAAGGCGCGTGAATGCTTGTATTTTTGCAAATTGGCTCTCCACTTGTACTCGATACTAAATAAATCCATATATTTTAGAAATGTTTTCATTCTTTGCATATCACTAACGTGTTTATTCATCGTGTGCAAATTTCCAAAACTTTTCCTTATTGCTGTTGCAATTTGAATGTTTGGGAGTGTATTTTACCGTACATATTAAGAGGCTCAACTTCTAGCTTCATTTGTTGTAGGAGAGAGTTTCCTTTTTTCATTAATGCTGTAAGTTTAAGGGGCTGGTTGTTTTATTTCAGTAGCTAAGCAAACTTATATCCGTGTCACCACTGATGCAAAGATGGAGAAAAAAGCTGGCTCAGCTATTGAAATAAGCCGGTCATCCAGCCCCGTTCCCACTGATGGTGCCGACAGAGAAACCCTCCCCCATGACAAACCCAAACTGCAAAACCAGGACCGTAGAGGAGCTTAGCTATCATAAGTATTTTAGAAAGTTAACATCAAAAGCTCATCTTAAATGTTTAAGTGGAAATCTGTTAATGTTCATATTTAAGGAATTTTACTGCAATTATAATTTGTCATAAATGCATATTTAGAGGATTATGCTGCTCTTTGTATAGGAAGATAGATTTGGAGAGTCTGTGAAGCATGTTTTAGTTGGACATTCATATTTGGAGGATTGTGATCATGTGAGTTATGATCTTGTGCTCAGATGCACTTTATCATGGATTCTAATTTTCCACATCATCCTTGTCAGATAACATAATATTGTATTTCTTCTATCAAGAAACGTCGGACAATTTAGCTTCAATAACACACTCAGACATTTCCTTTTCTTAGTATGAGAAGTAAGGGTGTACATGACTGCTAAAAGTCCTACAAAAGTCTCATGGAAATCTTTGTATAGGATGCATTACTGCTGTTGATTATGACTTCTATTTCACTTCTTTATATCAATTTCTGAGCAAATTCCAGAAAAAGCATGGACAATCATGCAGACAATTTAAGAACAATGGTGGGGAACTTTAAAATCCAGAATTAATCTTTAGATGATCTGCTAATATGTTAGTGAAGATTGTCTTACACTTTAAAGGGACTAGATTTATACTGCCCAAAAGTCTGCGAGAACGGCGGCAATACTGACAGCAAAGCCGCTTCAGGAAAACGATCGCCTAGAAATATGTGGTGGCTGCATCATCACCTAAAAGACACCGTGTGCATATAGCCTTAAAATGTGACTATAAAAAAAAAAAAGACTGAGCAGACTCTTAAAGAAAAGAAAAACTATTGAACAATGTATTGTTTTTTTTCCAAGTTGTTTTAAAGAGGTTTTTTTTTTTCCCCAGAAAAATATTTTTCCTGCAGATTTTTTTTTCCAGCCTTTTGATTGGAAAGTGTCTAGTTTGGAGCCATTTCCATCAGGATTTGTTGGAAAGAAATGATATGCAAAGCAGCTTTTCGTAACAAGAGGCGAACAAAAAAAAGCTCAAAAAAATCCTTGTTTGAAAAGCGGAGTGGAGTAACATTAAAATGAAAAAGTTTTCAGGTTTTTTTTTTGTTAACCCCTTTGAGGCATTTTTGCAGCAGATCAGTTCCAAGCAAATTTCTCAAATCTTGTCTGCACATAGTTAAATTGATCTGATCGTTACAAATAGTGATCAAAAATATCCCGTAAGTCAAAAGAAAGAAGTGTAACATACACAGAAAAAGATAGAAAGACACAGAAAAAGATAGAAAGACACAGAAAAAGATAGAAAGACACAGAAAAAGATAGAAAGACACAGAAAAAGATAGAAAGACACAGAAAAAGATAGAAAGAAGATTAGGATTACTTCTGTGTTTCGGTTCCTTTTCTGGATTTGTCTTACAAATAATGATTCAAAATATGACGTGTGCAGGATTTAATACTTAGGGCTAGCGGCGCGCATGTTCCTAACTTTGGTAACCTATAGGATTTTAAGTACTTGAGACAACTTCAAGAACGTACCGTATGTAAAGTTATTTTTTGGGTACAGCGATTTTCCCATCGTGCACTGCACTAATTTTGTCTAACACACAGTTTTAACAATTAAAGAGAACCCGTCACCAGTGGCCAATTTTTTCTTCTTTTCTTTTTGTGCTGATCACCCGAGTATCGCATTTATCTATTTATTGCATTTGCTGTAAGGTTAGCGATACGGGCCTTTTTATTTAGTGCTAGTTTTATGGTCTTTACAATGGGGCATGGCTCACAGGGTCTGCTTGGGGCGTGCCGTCAGGCTGCGCTGCGTTATTACCCTGTGAGAAACGCTCTTAGTAAAGACCGTAACAATTAGCACTAAATAAAAAGCTTCATATCTCTGGAACCATTTGGCGGTTTTAAAAAAAACAAAATTTATATTATTCAGGGGAACAGTGAGAGTAAAATATGAATCAGGCATGTTGAATTTTTACATGCCCAGTCCATTTGTTTGTAAAAACAACTTGTTGGATCCTTTTGCTGCCCACTCAACAGCACAAACTAATGAAAAACACTGATTATAGTGGTTTAAAGTATGGGACCACTTATATCTAATTTTTTACACGTGATGCAAGCAATGGGTTCAGTTTATTCACGATTTGTGACCTTGACTAGTCACGCTGTCGTATTTAAAGAAAACCAAAAGCTTACCTTGGCATTGCTCAGTCGTCTTCCACACTGTGTATCAATCCTATTTAAAATCCTAATCACTACAATGTGACATTACCCTTTATTGCTGAGACCACAATATTGTACTGTTGTCCCTGCATTGAAAGGATTGTCCACTGCTGGACAGAGTGCTAAAGTGGACATGGTAAAAACAAAGAAAACTTACCTTCTGGACTGGCGCCGCTACAGTGATTTTGGCGTTGGCTCTCTGGGCGATCAAGTGACTTTATATCACATCACTGCTGGAGTCAATCATTGGCTGTGTGACATAATGTCATAGGTACAGCGCCAGTACAAGAATTACTTTATTTCTTTTACTTTGGGCACTTTAGCATTTACATAGAGGTTATTGAATAGTGGACAATCCATTTAATTGTCTGCACCCCGTGATTGCTTTAATGAATAATAGTAATGTTCAGTTATGATAAAATATAATTCTGAAACAATAAATGCAAATAGTGCAAAAATTGGTTAAGCTTGTATTTTTCACCAATGCTAATTCTATAAATCAGTGTACACTCAATGTTTTATTTTAACCCCTTTCCGACATGTGCTGTAATAATACGCTGAGTCCGCACCTTTCCGGGCTCATGACAGCTGATCTATACAGCTGAAATGTGCCCTCAAACGCGATCCACCCGCGGCTGTTAACTAGTTCAATGCCTTTGTCAATCTCTGACAGCTGCATTTAACTCGTGCTTACCGGAAGCGTGTTGCTAATCCCGCCCATCGGTGACACTGTCACGTGATCGCGGGTCAATGATGGGTGGGCATAACAACCAAAGGTCTGCAGCAGACCTCTGTGGTTGTCACCGCTACGATCGCAGCCCCAAGGTCGGCAGGCAAGCATTTCTGCTAAACACAGGTGATCTGATCATCGCCTATGTGTAGCAGAGGCGATCAAAGTACTGCAGCTTCTAGTCTCCCATGGAGACTATTGAAGCATGCAAACAGTAAAAAATGTAAAAATATTAAAAAGAATATAAAAGTTCAAATCACACCTCTTTCGCCACATTAAAAATAATAAAAAAAATCAAATATACACATATTTGGCATCGCCGCGTTCAAAATAAAAAAATAATTAACCTGATCGCTAAACGGTGTAACAAGAATAAAATTAAAAACACCAGAATTACGTTTTTTTTGGTTGACACCACATTGCACCAAAATTGTATCAATAAAAAGGTCGGCTCAGCGCGCAAAATATAAGCCCCGACCCTGCCCCAGATCACGAAAAATTGAGACGCTACAAGTCTTGGGAAATTGCGCCATTTTTTGAAAAAAAATATATTATGGATATTTTTCACCACGTAAATAAAAAAGAACCTAGACATGTTTGGGGAACTAGACGTATTTGGTGATTATGAACTCGTAATGACCTGGGGAATCATAACGGCAGGTCAGTTTTAGCATTTAGTGAACATGGTAAAAAAAAAAAAAAAAACTGTGGAATTGCACTTTTTTGCAATTTCACCACACTTTTAATTTTTTTCCGTTTTTCAACTACACGATATGTTAAAACCAATGGTGTCGTTCAAAAGTACAACTTGTCCCGCAAAAAACAAGACCTCATACTGCCATATTGACTGAAAAATAAAAATGGCTCTGAGAAAAAGGGGAGCAAAAAACAAAAAAATTAAAATGGCCGGAGGGTTAAGGGGTTAAACAATGAAACCAGCACAATGACAATGATAACAATTTTCCAATATACGTTCTGCCTCAATTTCTCAACGTTACAAGATCACTGCTTGTTGTCATTCAGTGGAAACTACCATAAAATAAAAGGTCTTATTGGAATAAAGACATCTGCATGCATACTGGTATAGTATCAGTTGGGGACAATCAGGGCTCATACTCGCTTGCGAGAAACTCGGACGAGTCTCGCACGTCAAATACCCGGCACTCGAATTGGAGCGTTCAGCTGCATAGAAATACATGCAGCTGAACGCTCCGCTGCCGGGTATTGACGTGCGAGACTCGTCCGAGTTTCTCCCATGTGAGTATGTGCCCTTAGGCGACATGACAGGTTCTCTCTAAAGGGAACCACCTGTCAGCTGATTAATTTAAAGATCTGTCTGGGGTCTGTAGCTGGAGATGTGACTAGTCCGATGCCGCCCTTGGCCTGGTTTTCCCTATGCTGCTGCAGGTAATTGACCCGTCTCCCATAATGAGCGATCGGTCAATCATCTGGAGAGACACTGGGAAAAGCCACCCTCTGCAGCGCTGGACTAGTCTTGCCTCCGGTTAAGGTCCCCCGGCTGGATCTTAAAACTGTATTTTCTCTTGTACGCCAGCGCGTTTCAGAGAAAGACATACCTGGTTGCAATTGTGCAGCCAGGCTCCAATTCAGCTCCCGTAGTTTGGACAGCATGAATTATGTGACCAGATTATCTTTAAAATGAATCAGGTCAGCAAGATGTCACCCCTCAAACTATATATATGTGCATGTAGCCAATTTAAAGACTAGTCCAGATGAGGCTGAAAAGCTCTGAAGCCTCAGTCACTCCAGCTCTATTCCAGGTGCTGCCTTCTGCTTGACAGCCTCTATGCTGTGTATAAAGGAGTCATCTATCAATCAGGAGGCGGTGCTGGGCAGGGAATAGAGCCGGAGTGACGGCGGCCTCAGATCTACAAACAGCTCTTCAGTGTTGGATTTGGTATGCAAAAGAGATGGATTTCTCAGTAACGGAAGAAAAAACTGGCCATGTAGAAGGTATTGCTAGATAAGTCCTTGAAAGAGTTACACACACATACAAATAGTTTGAGGGGAGAAATCCTGCTGACAGATCCCTTTAAACCCTGTGCGAGGGAGAAACCTGTGAAGATCCTTTAAACCCTGTGCGAGGAGAAATCTGCGGACAGATCCCTTTAAACCCTGTGCGAGGGGAGAAATCCTGCTGACATCCCTTTAAACCCTGTGCGAGGGGAGAAATCCTGCTGACAGATCCCTTTAAACCCTGTGCGAGGGGAGAAATCCTGCTGACAGATCCCTTTAAACCCTGTGCGAGGGGAGAAATCCTGCTGACAGATCCCTTTAAACCCTGTGCGAGGGGAGAAATCCTGCTGACAGATCCCTTTAAACCTGTGCGAGGAATCCTGCTGACAGATCCTTAACCTGTGCGGGGAAATCCTGCTGACAGTCCCTTAACCTGTGCGAGGGAAAATCTGCTGACAGATCCCTTTAACCTGTGAGGGGAGAAATCTGCTGACAGATCCTTTAAACCTGTGCGAGGGGAGAAATCCTGCTGACAGATCCCTTTAAACCCTGTGCGAGGGGAGAAATCCTGCTGACAGATCCCTTTAAACCCTGTGCTCCAAAAGCCTGTTTTTACCTTCCTGAACTGCTGCTGTGATTACAGATCGGTCACACAGCAGGAGCCACAGATCGCACTGGCCACCAATGATTACTCACTCAGGTACACAGAGGACCTACACCACCACTCTGCACACCAGATCTGAGAAAAAGATGGTGTGCAGAGCGGTGATAGTTATTCTAAATCAACCTTTTGGTTAGTGACTATTGTTCAGCCAATCGGCGCCAAAAGGGTTGAGTCAGCATCATAGTGCCACATTGTGATTGGCTGGTCAGAATTGACAGGCCGATCTTAGTGATCGCTGACGCGGGGGTGGCTTTACAGTCCCCTGGGATGACGTGCAGGGATGGTCTGCTGTCAAAAACAGCAGCCATCTTAACGGTCACTGCACGATACAGCGCAGTGACCGGAAGCAGTGGTGCTGTACATGTACGGCTGATGTCGTGGAGGGGTTAAACATTTGAAAAAGTACTCTACTGCTAATATCAATGTGGGCTGTACTGACATCTAGTGGTCAATAGATTATCTGCAATCAACAATATTCCATTTTGAATATCAGTGCAAACAAATGTCAAAAAACCCTCCGTGATCATATGCACATTACTTTCCTTACCTTTGCACCACACAAGATTTTGATTCACTGTAATTCCAATTACTAAGGATCCCCAGCTGTCCCTATAGCAGAACTCAAGACGGAATCCCATGCGATTGCTTATTTATGGAAGCCAACAACCTGAGTCCAGTGGCCGCCGTGAGCTTACCTTCTTCACTACGTACACCCTCATGTTTCCCATGACACCACGCAGTGCCCATGTTTACAATGCTGGAATGACTTGTATGGAATAAAACCGTTCACGATGCATGAAATAAGAGAGAAGACTGTGAAAGAAGCCGCACACCAGCGATCAGTAACCGTGCCTTTAATGCTCTGTAAATATAATCTTATAAGTACAAACTGATGATGATATACATTTATTTTATACACACAATAGTTTAAATAAGCAATTCGTTACTTGTTAGGTTTCCTCCCTTTTCTAAAGCACAGATTGGAAATCCGCTTGCAGTACAGACATCTCACATTTGTAGAAAGGACTTTTTTTTTTGTTTTGCAAACCAAAGTGCTGAGGTTTTACATGAGCGCAATCATTCTGCATGATTTACCTTGCGATGAGTTACGGTGCAGCATTCAACGAGAAAGACCGTGAACATGGCATTGTATTTAGTACTGCCATTACAAATCCATTGCAGCTTCAATGGCATCAGTCAGTAGCACAGATCATGGTATACAGTGTGACTGTACAATATCATGGGGCTAAGGGGTCAAGTCTCTCCTTGTAGAAAGCACCAAGTTGGAGAAGGGAGACATATGGGTAAAGCAATGTTCCCCTGGGAAATTAAATATGTAAGACACAGCTGCACGGAAGAGAACATGATCTGTAGTGCCACCTTGTAGAAGTAGCAAGCCTTAGTCAATGCTGTCTCTAAAGAACCGTGCCAAGTCACCCGGGATTTACAGCCAAACTTGAGCCTCAATTTGAAGGATAGATGTTTCAGGGTTTTTGCTCCTCAGTGGAGACTGACAAACAGGACCCCCACAATTACTAATCCACGCATTGATTTAATGTCTAGCCCTCTACCAGCATCACGGCATTATCCCTTACCTATGGGTTGTGTGCTATGGCGCCAACATAATCCAGGGCCTGAAATCAGCTCCATGAGCCTCCACTTTCTGACCGCCATTTCATGTCACAAAAGTGTGCCTTGGACAAGCAAAGCCCACATTTAAGACTCTCATTTTATATATGCCAGTCTTATAAAAAACAAAAAGGAGTGATTTGCATAAAATGCATTAATAAAGTGCACAGCTCTTAACTAATTTGCAGCATTTTAATGCAGAAAGTTAACATGAAGGTTTTTGGTCTCCGTTTACACCAACATTGATTGATAAATGAGGCCCTTTATGTGTAAGGCTTATTACCGAGAACAAATCGGACACTGAAGCGGATTCAGGGTTTGGGAGGAGGATTTTGAAGTAGATCTCTAAAATCCACATAAACTGTAAGAACATACACAAAAGAAGAAAAAGCTGAAGTGAAGGGTAAGAGTGCATCGTCTTCCTTCTATCGTCTGGGCTTACAACCTCTACGACACCTGTACTTTATCCCGCGTGGAAATCTATGGGCATAATAGTAGATGCATTGTGTTACTAAGATATACTACCATACTTGCAAATGGTCCAAAATTCCCAGGGACTGTTCTCCAAAAAGAAGGAAAAAAAACACCCAAAAGAATCAGTTTGGGGTTCTTCCTAATTACGTAATCGTCCTGAATTTTGGGTTACAAATATTGGTAAGTATACACCGCCTACACTGAAGTTACCTTGTCCACGGCTAATATACCCGAGAATGCTTCATTTTGAGGGAAATTAAGGCATTTGCTTCCATGATCACAAATTCTCATTTTAGTGCGACACAAAGGGTTAAAACATAAAACACGTTTGCATATAATCTTGTGACATTCTTACATCGTGCAGCACCCAACTCCATATTTAACATAAGTCATAATAGAAAAGAACAGAAGTGCCGATCGCCTTAAAGTGAATGCCCCCCCTCTTCAAATTTTTAGGTCCAAGATACTGTGCATATTAACTTATTGGTACACCTCCCCGGCACATACATCTGTCCGCCTGCAGCCACCACTAGGGGGAGCTTACTGCATACGGTGTTATTATGGAGGTCAATTTATATTGAGTATGCAGGAAGCTCCCCCTAGTGGTGGCTGCAGGCAGCAGAATACTAGATTTTAAATCTACGTGATGCAGGGGATTGGAGCTTTGTGTCAGAACCTACCGCTGCGGAAGAAATTGTGCACAATAATTTTAACCTATTTAAGTTAAGAATAAAATGAAATTCAAGGATGGGCCATGCAATTAAAGCTGAAGGATCTCCGCCGCTGAAAGTCAGCTCTTAAAATAAAAAAGGACAACATTCAAAATTAGGTTAAACCATAATATATTAAAATTAATATTAAAGAGATGAATTCCTTTACAAAGCCAACTCCATTGCCTACATAGATATCAAATTATAAAAACTTGTTTGAACCTTATGCCTTGAACGCCATAGTAATCGTGTTGCATCTGAGAGTGTGCGGGGCACCTCCAGGTGAAGGCGAGCATCTCGGAGTAGACACACACGAAGACAGACGAGATAGCAATGCCCAGTCACAGCTGGGTAGACACGGCACCATCATCCACCGGGACAAGTGACTGACGGGAATACTCTTATGAGCATGACTCGGACATATTTATACATGCTGCAATGAGCGCGGTGCAAATACGGCCGCTGTAAACATCCATGAAGACTACCTGTCTACTAGTGTATATACAATCTGCCATTGTCATGTAGTACAATCCATTTACAATGACAACGCAAGACATTCATGCATGTATATAGAAGACCATGGATTCTAGAAATGCAGCTCTAAGGCTGTGACCTGTGCTGCAGATCACAAGTGTTTAATAAACCTAATAGGCTGTAAAAAGACAGTTTCTTACCTTAAACATTTCTTTATGCCATGTAGGTTCAATATTCTTTACAGATTAATCTCATAATCTACCTTTATCATGGTCATGGCAGCATCAAAGAGCTCAAAATGACCTATGCAGACAGGTTTTTAAAGTAACATTCTGCTGCCTGCAGCCGCCACCAGAGGGCGCATAGGAGCGTACTGCATACAGTGTATACAGTAATAGTAAGCTCCAAGGCGCCATCTAGTGGCAGCTGAAAGCAGGCAGCATGTCATCATTTAAATCTATCACTATGCAGGACATTGAAAGCGTCACATCAGGGAAATGGAGCTTTGATGGCTGTATATAGGTACAGTCTGGATCTAATTAGCTCAGAATGGTCGAGTGATAGGTAAGTGAAAGTGAACCAGCCCCCTAACCCTGAAAGGTGACTATTGTGCATGTAAAGTCACTTTCTCTGCTGACCTCTGTTGTTCACCTGCTGCCGCCTCCTATGCCTCTGGTCCTCTTCAATCTAGCTTGGACATGGTCACTGCAGTGTCATGGGGAAGGCAGACCGAAGTCTAAGCCATGCTGTCTCTATTTCATGTGCGGAGTGATGGGCACCGCTGTTGAGATTGGCACTGTGTCCATCTCTCTGCACACGAAAGGCAGCGGAGGCATGGTTCACTTTGCCTTTACCCATGCCACTGCACTGACCATATGTCCATGTCCATTGAAGAGGACCAGAGGCAGAGGAGGCGGCAGCAGGTGAAGAACAGAGGTCATCATGGAAAGTGAATATACGTGCAAAATGTATAGTCACAGGGTGGAGGATTGCTATAAGGTGGCCAACAAGAGGAAACAGATCCCTTACAAAAAAAAAAAAAGGTGAAGGGGACAGATAATCCATTTCTAGAAGCCATGAGAGTGGATTATGGGGGACATTCAGAGAAGAAAAGTCCTACAGATAAATGGGTGCAGACGCCTGTGGTCCTGACCGTACTGGTGCGGAGCGCCGTGCAGTGACCGCTATCACACCACAGTTACTTGTAAGACGATCTGCACGGACGCCACGCTTAGATCTTCTACTGCACATTTGGAAAGTGACATTAAAATAAAAAATAATAAGAATTACTTCAGTCAGATTCACATCATCATAGTGACCTTCCCTAGTGATTGTGAGGACAATGAGACTCCTCTCGCACCCAACTGCAAATTTCACATACCCACTGATTATAAAGAACATATTTTTTTTTACGTTTTAATATAAAACCTTTATACTCTTGGCAGCTAATAAACTAAATAGAAACAAAAAAAAACCGTAGGCACTGACGATGCCATGACAATTCCGTAAAACACTTATTCAGATGACCGGCGGTGGATGCAGCGCAGGAGATCATCATGGGCTGGGCTTTTTCAAGTCTCGGATCTGTTTGATCAAGTAGTTCTTTTCATCTGAGAATTGTTCGTCATCCGTCCTCTCCTTCTGGAAGCTGCTCAGGAACTCAATTAACTTGGTCTGGTTTTTTAACAGGATGTCCACAATTGGCTGCGTCTTGTTTGGATTTGCTACGAATACCTAAAATGTAAGAGAAGGTGAGTGAAGACATGATGTTCAGGCTGTAATACCACATGGACGGAGTCAGCCGGCAAACAAGCAATGCATGCCATTTACTGGAGGCATAAGTCACACGCGACACAGAATGGAAAAGCCCATTCCAGCTCCCTGGCACGTCCCCTATGCATTTCCTTATTCTACACCTGCTCAATTTCCTAAATGGTAGTGACCACTCAAAACACAAAAAATGCCATATAGTAGTACATGAGAAGTTATGGCGAGTGGCCAGCGTTTGGTTAGAAGGCTTGTGTTATTTAAAGAGAAACCAATGTATTAGTTTGTTCTGTATAAATCAATAGTACACATGAAGATCAGAAACTTTGTAATATATCTACTTAGAAAAAAATGCTTGTTTCTCCTCCTGAACCGATCATTCTGAAAATTCTCAATTTTTCAGGGAATATAGACTGTCCCATTACGGAGATGACAGTTGGTGCTCATAGAGTTCTATGGAGAACTGCGACTGCCGCCTCAGGAGAACTTGCAGCTGTATCTGTGTCTGCCTCCAGCTCCTCCCTCCATAGAGTGATACGAGCACCAACTGTTCTCTCCAGAACAGGACATTTTGTCCTCATTGAATACAGATTTTACTCATGAACCGAGTGAATGATCAGTTCAGGAGGAGAAAGAAATTTCTGTGATAACATTTATTACAAAGTTGCTTCTATTCATTTATGAAATAAAAATATGCGATGATGGTTACTCTTTAAAGATGCATTGGCAGTAAAATGCTACTGGTATCTTTAACCCCTTTAAGACTCGCCTGTTTTAGGTCATAATATTGTTCCCCACTGCTTGGTCACATTTTGTAGTATATTTTTCTTTTATGGAGCTGTGTAAGCGTTTGTTTTCTCTGGATGAGTTGTATTTTTTAATAGCGCTTATTTGGGGTACATATAGCTTTTTGATTAAGTTTTATCAACCTTTTTTTTTTAATGGAAAGAAAAGTTAAATTTTTCCATTGACATTAATGGTAATTTTTTTGCCATTTTCCATGCAGTAAAAATGAAAAAAATAAATAAATAAAGAAATGAATGGAACCTGACATGGGATTCATGGGTGCCATGAATCAGACCCGGGATGTGTTATTGCTGCCATTTATGCTTTACTCTGATATAATAATAATCATACTTTGAAAAGCCAGCCATGGGCTGTGAGATCTCACATGACTAGCCCAATCCTGCTCCCAAAGAGTGACAGGTCCCTTACTATCCACTCACATAGGAAGAGACCTGCCAACCTAGGGGAGTGAGGGCAGAGACAAATATCCAGTATTTGTACTTTTGCGCGCTGTATCCGGGGCATAATTACTTATTTTACCATCGATAAAGTCTGGGGAGCTGGTGGCTTTTTGCAGGCTGGGTTGTAATTCTCATTTATTAATCAGCTTTCAAGGGAGTAATGGAGCAAGAGCGATGTTTCCAGATCCGTGGTGCAAATAATAACTTTCCTTTATGCAATGGGCCGCAGACCTCTAAAGGGAAGGTGTGAATGTCGCTAAAGGAAAGAATCCCCTGTAATAGGGAAGAATGTAGGCCATGATGGGAGCAGAACCCCACCTGAAGCTAACCCTGTGACGCAGTACTCGTATCCCGCAGAACACTGCTTTCTTCTGCGGGAGCCGTCACTGTAAGCACCCTCTCATCTATCACGCTCAGAGCCGTACAGAAATAGATTCTGGTTGCGTGTTTCCATTACCTGTGACGTAGATGGGATTTTGGACACTCGCCTCAAGAACATTGTCAGGAGCGCTCCTATAAAATGTTCTTCACGTGTCTGCGGCCTGACAAAACACAGACCCCCCTGATCCTCACAAGGGCTGAATATCTTACCTTAAACACATGAAACGCTTCAAACTGGATGTTGGGCTCTTATCTCTCAGCAGATTCATCATCAGCTTCAGATTTTCTGGTTTGCTGATGTACTTTGTCATGATGGAAAAGTTATGCCGATCCAAGATTAGCTCCCCCAGCAGCTGCAGGGGGAAATGGAAGAGTTAAACCTCCTGAAAGTAAGACATTGATGACAGCAATACTAAATGATACCTTTTTTCAGAGTCTACATATGGCCATACCATGCCTGCATATTAGAGACACTAGACCTTGTCTCACTGGTGCATCACATACATCCCCTTACTGCCCCGCTCTGGGCTGACATTGGATATCGGCTATGATGTAGTGTTTCCTTGCCCGTCGTCTCCGTGTCCATTCATCCACTTACTATTTATGGTACTTATTTCTTTGTTACATGTATATGAACGTAATGAAACGTAATAAGCTTTTGAATATTGATTAATACATACAGTGCTTCTCATTTCAACATTTTTTTATACGTTTTGGGGCATTTATCTCAACGTTCTTTGTAGGACTCTACATGTTAGTGTCATACTGTACTCAGCAGAGCAGTGCCCATAATCTTAACCTTTGTTTATATTCTTAAAAAATATTGCTTAAAAAAGTGTGTGTCATAGTCCAGAGGCAAAATGGAAAGAAAGCAGAAATTTCCACAATTACTTCTGCAGTTATTTTTTTGCTCTTCACTATATAGAAAAATAAAAAGTTAAAAGGAACCTGACATAAGATTCATGGGCAGCGTGGATCAGATCCTGGCTGCATTAGTGCAGCAGTTTATTATGTACTCTGAAACAATTCACATAAGTCGTACTTTGAAAAGCCGGCCAAGGACTATGCATTTTGGGTGACTGGTCCCAGGACGGTCCCGGAGGCTTCTCCCTGCCCAGCTTCCCTAGACTAACAGGCTTCTCACAATACACATAGGAACAGATCTCGATCACAGAAAACTATGCAGCAGCACAATTCTCTCTTCTCCTGCCCGACACTAATCAATCTGATTGGTGCAGGGCAGGAGGAAAAGCTAACAAGACGTGCACATCAACTCCAGATTAAAGGATTTTTCTGGTCATGTGTTTAGTCACATGTTTGGAAGAAATATCAAAATGTGGTAATAGTTACACTTCATTTAAGGCAAGTGTGTATTTATGTAGCAGAGCAGTTTGTGTAGGACAGCTGTACGTGTCTGTGTGCTTGTAACAAGCCTGTGTGTGCACATGTAGCAAAGCTGTGTGTGTCCGTGCGCTTGTACCAGGGCTGTGTGTGCACATGTAGCAAAGCTGTGTGTGTCCATGCATTTGTACCAGGGCTGTGTGTGTACATGTAGCAAAGCTATGTGCATTGCCCAGGTGTGTGTATGCGCTTGTAACAAGGCTGTGTGTCCACATGTAGCAAAGCTGTGTGTGTAGGACAGTTGTATGTGTCCGTGCACTTGTAGCAGGGCTGTGTGCGCACATGTAGCAAAGCTGTGTGCCAAGGACAGCTGTGTGTGTGCACTTGAAACAAGGCTGTGTGTGCACATGTAGCAAAGCTGTGTTTATGAGCTTGTAGCAGGGTTGTGTGTGTACATGTAGTAAAGCTAAGTGCATAGGACAGCTGTGTGTGTGTGTGCGCTTGTAACAAGGCTGTGTTTGCAAACGCAGCAAAGCTGTGTGCATAGGACAGTTGTGTGTGTCTACATGCTTGTAGCAGGGCTGTGTGTGCACATGTAGCAAAGCTGGGTGCATAGGACAGTTGTGTGTGTGTGCATTTGTAACAAGGCTGTGTGTGCACATATAGCAAAGCTGTGTGAGTAGGACAGCTGTATGTGTCCGTGCGCTTGTAGCAGGGCTGGGTGTGCACATGTAGCAAAGCTGTTAGCAGTACTGTGTGTGTATATACAGCAAAACTAAGTGTGCATGATGCAGTGTCGTGTATATGTGTGCGCTGAAGAGAGAGTGTACACAATGGTGCATGCTGTAAAGCTGTATGTATATAATACACATGCTGAAGAGAAACACTAACTAAACTCTGGAATGCCCGCTCCATCTGCAATAAACTCCATGTGATTCACGACCTCTTTAACTCTGAAAATTTTTCCTTCCTTGGCCTCACTGAAACACGGCAAGTCTTTATTATTCAACCACCACATCCCCTTTGTATAACTGACCAATGCCCAAAGCCCGTAACCTCCTTATCCAACATCACGGAAGGGGAGCTTGCTCATCTTCTCTCCAAATCACACCTCACCACTTGTGCACTCGACCCCATCCCATCCCACCTCGCCACCACTCTTATCCCATCACTAACCCACCTCTTCAACCTATCACTAACTTCCGGTACCTTCCCTTCTGCTTTCAAACATGCCACAATCACGCCTATCCTCAAAAAGCCAACCCTCCTGGAGCAGCACGTCCACGCTGAACTTTCCTCCCATCTCTCATCTAACCTGCTCTTTGACAATCTACAATCTGGTTTCCGCCCCAATCACTCCACAGAGACAGCCCTGACCAAAATTACTAACGATCTACTTACAGCCAAAGCGAACGGACAATACTCTATACTCCTCCTTCTAGACCTGTCCTCTGCTTTCGACACAGTTGACCACTGCCTCCTACTACAGATCCTCTCTTCCTTTGGCAACAAAGACCTCGCCCTATCCTGGATCTCCTCATACCTCTCCAACCGCACATTCAGCATCTCCCACTCACACACTACCTCCTCATCCCACCCTCTCTCTGTTGGAGTCCCCAAGGCCCGGTTCTAGGACTCCTACTCTTCTCAATCTATACACTTGGCCTGGGGCAACTCAAAGTCCCACGGATTCAAGTACCACCTTTATGCCGATGATACTCAGATCTACCTCTCTGGCCCAGATGTCACCTCTCTGCTCTCCAAAATCCCGGAGTGTCTATCAGCCATATCCTCCTTCTTCTCCTACCCGCTTCCTCAAACTGAATGTGGACAAATCTGAACTGATCATCTTTCCCCATCTCACAGATCTTCCTTACCCGACCTATCTATAACAATTGACAACATCACTCTTTCCCCTGTACTGGAGATCCGCTGCCTTGGAGTAACCATTGACTCTGCCCTGTCCTTCAAACCGCACATCCAAAATCTCTCCACCTCCTGCCGCTTCCAGCTCAAAAATATTTCCAGAATCCGTCCTTTCCCCAACCCTCACTCTACTAAAATGCTTGTGCACGCCCTCATCATCTCCCGTCTCGACTACTGTAACATTCCTTTTCTGTGGCCTCCCTGCTAACACCCTCGCACCTCTCCATTCCATCCTTAACTCTGCTGCCCGACTAATTCATCTCTCTCCTCGCTACTCCTCCGCTTCTCCCCTCTGCAAATCTCTTCACTGGCTCCCATTCCCTCAGCATATCCAGTTCAAATTACTAATACTGACCTACAAGGCCATCTATAACCTGTCTCCTCCATATATCTCTGAACTAATCTCTCGATATCTTCCCTCACGTAATCTCCGATCCTCCCAAGACCTCTGTCTCTCCTCCACACTTATTCGCTCCTTACCGCCTCCAAGACTTCTCCCGAATATCCCCTATCCTCTGTAATTCTTTGCCCCAACATGTCCGACTATCAACCACACTCGGATCCTTCAGACGGAACCTGAAAACCCATCTCTTCAGGAAAGCTTACAGCCTGCAATGATCCCCGCTACCTCCTCACCACTACCGGAGATATCGCCTCAACCATAACTGGAGCTGCTGCAACCCACCAACCTGCTGTCTCCTTCCCCACCATCCTATAGAATGTAAGCCCGAAAGGGCAGGGTCCTCTCGCCTCTGTATCAGTCTGTCATTGTTAGTTTGTTTACCGTAAGTGATATCTGTAATCTGTATGTAACCCCTTCTCATGTACAGCACCATGGAATCAATGGCGCTATATAAATAAATATTAATAATAATAATAATAATAATAACAATTGATGTATTATGGCCCTATTCTACCCTAGTGTATTAGTGATATTGTCCCCTCCACTTATTGCATCATTAGTGATATTGGCCCCTGCAGCATAGAAATTTTAATTAGTAGGAAATTGATCCTATTTTCTGATATCTAAATCTTGGGTGCGTCAAATAGGACGAAAAATATGGTAAAAAAAAAGAAATGACATAAGTAAACCCCAAAATAGTTCATTGGTATTTACCCCTATTGATAATACTAGAATTCAGATCCACATCTAATTTTAAAAGCATTGTTTGGACCTCCTAATAAATGCCAACGGGGGATGAGTGCAGTTTTTAAGGGCAAGAATACTTGGTATAAAGTTTCCCTGCAAAGAAAACACATTATTGCAGAAATCATTATGGTGTGTATTACATGGGCTGTACATTTTAGACAGCGGTCAGATGAAGACTCGTTCATCTGACATAAAGCTCAATCTCCCACCTCATACACATCCGCTCAGCTTGGATAAGTGTTCATGCGCTTCTATTTGGGAGGGATGCAGTGCGAGATGATGCTGAGCACCTATGACAGTTTGAATGAGAACAAAACGATTGGGCATGTTGAAATCGAACAGCCTGATATTTACTTCTTGGAAAATATACTGTAGGGGAAAATCAGTCCCATCCCGGGCACATCCGATCAGGGACAGCACCATAAATGAATACACGCCTGTAGATCCTCACTGCTTGATAGTTGCCAACAGAACCACAAATAACTGTCTTGTAGAGCGAGCAATAAGGCTAATGACAAGGTGAGGTCCTCCCGGGACCCGCATGCCATACCCACTCACCTTCAAGGACTGTCTTTTAGTCACATAGTTCTCAGAGTGTAGAAGCTTTTCATAGTCATTAAATATCTAGAAAACAAAATAGGGAAGAAAATATTATACTAAGAATTAAGAAAAGACAAATGATAAATCACATATAGCACATAGGAGAAAGTGTTTCCTCCAGTTTAGAACCCGAGTGTTCCAGTATGAAGACTGTGCGCCCAATGCATGGAAGTTTTTACAACAGTAGACTGGCTTAAAAAGCTTTGAAAAGTCACAGCATTTTGGAGCAACTGGTAGCTTCGCTAAAGTGATGCGACTTTTGGCATATACCAGTTACGTCCATCTCCAACAGGAGCGTGGCGGTCACCGGCCATCAAATTAATGACAAGCGGCAGTGTTGGCGACACCACAAATCTTACTCCAGCAGGACTTGTGGCGAGGTGCACGCCACTCTTCCAGCGCGCCTGACTCATGTCGTACGCCTTTTCATGAATCAGGAGCTGCTGACTCCAGCACATCTCCTCATCAAGACTGGTGTGGAAAACACCAGCACTGATGTATCAGGTCCTGTGTATGTAGAACGCTATGTAAGGATGGGGAGCAAACAGCATGGTGGGCCGTGTGGTCCTCATCTCCTGCTCTTATACACTGGTCACATTAATCAAGGTGGCAGCTGACTTCCAGAAACAGCACCACTTTTATTCTTGGGCTCTGTCTGGTTTGCCAGTCAGTTTGAGTAAATACTAGACACAAAAGTGGTACTGTTTCTGGCACACAGTTGCCAATTTTTCTTTTTCTCATACAAAGGCAACCCTTATATATTAAAAAAATACTTTATTTAAAAGGCAATCTGACACCAGATTTCTGCTACACTATAATATAGGGGTAGACACCCTCATTCCAGTGATTAACACTTACTGCGCTGCTTGCTGCAGTTTTGATAAAATCACAGTTTTATCTCCTGTAGATCTACCAGTTCTCTGTATGCTGAGCTCTGTATACACTGCGCATAGGCAGAAAGCTGGCAATCAGTGGTGGTGTGGGCGGTGTAATATACAGCTGATGAATACAGAGGAGGATATCAAACCAGGTTTACTAGTCCTCTACTGATAATCTCCTGCTAATAAAATAGTGCTTTTATCAAAACCACAGAAAGCAGCTCAGTAAGTGACATCACTGAAATCTTTCTACATTGTGCTGTTCTCAGATTAGGTGGCAAAAACCCAGTGAAAGATTCTTTTTAAATCCTAACAAAAAAAAAACTTGGTTCAATCATTACACATAACATACATTAAGATTTGGAGCCTCAGTCTCCTTCATACCGCCTGTAGCGCTCCAGTGCATTAATTCCCCCGATACATAGTGAAGGTGCATTTCTCAGGGTAGGATCACCGTTCTGCATCAGGGCTTGGATGTACAGCCATTTTATAATACACCTTTTACCTATGAACATTTTTCAATTTGGGCAGCTGTAGACATTTTCCCATTAGCAGACATCTGCAGACTTAGGGCAGACCCAGCTTACTCCTCTCCTTTCTGCATAAATTAATAGGCTAAAAACTTGAGAATACTGTGTCAAAGGACGAGCAAAGCAGCAATGATGAATGCGACTGTCCTGACGCAGCAATGTTTTATTGCAGATGGATCAAGCAAGCTGGTGCAATAGGTGTGGAGCCTGGCCACACTGGACCTATGTACACTGTGTATGATAGAGATATATACTGTATATAAATCTGCATTCTGCAATATAATTCCATAATATCAAGATTCTTCCCTTTAAGAGGACGACTTTATCCAATACCGGAGCAGGACAGGCTTGGGAGGATCAGCCGATGCCGGCCTGGGAGGATCAGCCGATGCCGGCCTGGGAGGATCAGCCGATGCCGGCCTGGGAGGATCAGCCGATGCCGGCCTGGGAGGATCAGCCGATGCCGGCCTGGGAGGATCAGCCGATGCCGGCCTGGGAGGATCAGCCGATGCCGGCCTGGGAGGATCAGCCGATGCCGGCCTGGGAGGTCAGCCGATGCCGGCCTGGGAGGATCAGCCGATGCCGGCCTGGGAGGTCAGCCGATGCCGGCCTGGGAGGTTTCAGCCGATGCCGGCCTGGGAGGATCAGCCGATGCCGATGGGAGGATCAGCCGATGCCGGCCTGGGAGGATCAGCCGATGCCGGCCTGATTTTCAGTAACGCTCTCACTTACAATGGGCTTTACCATGATACAGGGATTGCTCTATATACTATTTCCGAATATGCAAGTGTAGATTAACCCTTGGCTCACCCAAGCAAAACATTATAATAAGGAATGATCTAAGGATTGTGGTAAATTGTTAAAGAGGGATTTCATAGATTCTGTGCAGCGGAGAACAGATCACGTCCATGAGCATTAAGGGGAAAAAAAAAAAAATGCTAAAAACGAAAAAGGAAAAATATTGCGATGATTAATGATCCCATTGTAAAGTCAGGGCAGGAATCAGACTCCGCTACATAGCAGCTACTAAACCTGGGACCTAAACTGAGCCACTCATCACTGATCCCAGCACCACAAAATACATCACCGCTGCCTGAAGGAACACGTATCCCAAATCTCACTGGAGCTGTCTATTTCCAGAGGGGAGCTGTCACCATGTACCAAGAATCCTCTATTAGAGGAGCACATGACCCGCAGTGGAAAAACGCAAGGTCAAAGCAGGATTTCGGCTTCCAATTTGTCACCACAATTTGATTTTGCTTTATTACTTTGAGACCTTTACTAAGGTCAGTACTGCGAGAGAATCAGATAAGGAGATGGAAAAGGTGAGACCTGGATGAAGGGTAGACCGAGAAGGGGTATTAAAAGGAGTTTATTTGCTATGAAATTGCATTTTTTAAATATTCACGGGCAAAAGCAGTGCTGGTAGCACCACGGGTGGGCCGCGTCATTCACAGGACCCTTCATCCTACAGTAGAGCAGCTCCACCTGCATTAAATGACAGGTCTACAGGAAGGCTGCTCCGGACAACACAGCCCCACTCCAATCACTGCACCTTCTCCAAAAACTATCCAGAAGACTTTTTAACTAAAACAATGACTTTTTTTTTTAGCATGGAGAGTGAGGCAGCACATCCAGTGAAAAGGACCTATTATTCACCCATGCGATGTTTCAGCGCCAATAAGCTTTCCTCAAGCATTGGCACTGAAATGTCCCACAGGTGAATAACATGTCCATTTCACAGGACGCATAATGTCCCCAACAGGGACCCGTGTACACCTTGATACTGATTTTGGCGATGGCAGACTCCCTTTAAAGTTGTTTTCCAAGTTAAAGAAAGTTAGCAGCAATCCACAGGCCAGGTGATCACATGCCAATTAGCGGATGTCCCACCACCAGGACCCACGCCGATCAGGGGATTTTTATTCTGACCGCTAAGGAAAAATACCTAGTGCAGTGCTTGACAGCTCCATAGGGATTGAATGGAGCACAGGTCGAACATGCACACTGCCATGCTAGTCTAATGAGGAGAGACGTTCCCAAATGTGTATAGGTTCCAAGGGTCGGACCACCACTGATCAACAAGTTATCCCCAGCTTATCCTGTGGATAGGGGATAACTTATTTATCCAGACCACCCCTTTAATGACCCAACAAAAAGAAATTGAGGGATGATGTCGGGAGTTGAGCTTCAGGTCTCTACTAATAATATTACTTAGGGTGGCCTACTAGTCCTTCCTTCATATTTATGGATGGGGTAGTGATGGAAAAAATGTGGGAAATATAGATTTACACCCTTGTAATTAATTTTGTAATACATAATGATTCCGGGATGAATGTAGTAACGCAGGGACTGTGCAATGTATACACTTTATGCACTGATCACAACTATCTCACCCCAGCAGAGGACTGTCCGATGATGAATATATGGCTCAGTTAGGAAAACTCCATGAATTACTATATAATGAAAATGATCTGCAACTCATTAAATACCTGGGCCCCGATTCATCATTTCTCTTTGCGCTTGTTGTTTGTCTATTTTTGGGCTTTTTTTTGTTCGCACCCAATTCGCTATTTTATTTGAAGTCTGTTCATGTGCTCGCCTGTTTATTTTTCATTTTCTGCTTTGTGGGAGGAGACTATCAATTTCGGATATTTTAGCATGCAAATTGCCTCTTCAGAGAAAAAGAGGACTTGAACTCTATAGCGCCACCTATTGGAAGTAGCGATCCTACAAGTCACAATCAACCCTTTAACGAGTCTTGAAAAATGACTTAGGATAAAAGCCAACTCAGAAACTCAATTTGCAGACACGGTGTTTCGGGCTATTGGCCCTCGTCAGTGCAAAGTATGAGAAATGATTTGGCTAGATGAGAGGCTCTGGACTGAGGTCTAAGGGGTAAGGTTTCTCCTTGTGGATTCATCTATTGCAACTTCTTAAAATATAATTTAGAACAACTTCCAGTTTCCCCAAGTGTATTTTTGAGTCTGATGTGCTTGTACTTCTGGCACAACAGTTCAAGACAAAAAGAAAGCCCATTTTTTATTTTGCGCCAAGTTCATGAATTGCGTGTGCTATTTTGATGAATTTGGTGCCAAAAACAAAAAGGGAAAAGGACTTAAAAACCCTGATAATGATGAATTGGAGCCTATGTATTTTATTTCCTTACCTGAAAATCGCTAGGATAGTCCTCCAATGTCAGAGGCCCAACTGCTAGAATAAAGTTGTAGTACTGCAGGAAACGCCATGTGCTATTCCATCCCTTAGCATGTCTGCTTAGCTTCTAGGGGACAGGTGCAGCCATTATTCTACCTAAAAATACAGTGAATCTAGACAATCCTGTGATGCTACAATGTATCATTGAATACTGTTGCATTTACACTGCAGATTATCAGGATTGAGCGTTCCAAACAAGGCATGTTTCCCGATTATTGCACGATGCCTATCACCCGACGAACGAGCAAAACCCTCATTTGTTGTGTGAAATAATCTTTTAGCTTGCTTAAAAAAAAAAGCAAGAGAGCATAATGACAGCCTAAGCACACAGAATGATCTTTTACTGATGAGAGATGAAGTCAGCCTTTCTAACCAGACTACTAAAGACCACAGGTTGCCAAATATGTCGCTGATAGACGGTCATTTAATGCCGTAGATTTCTCAGTGTAAACCGACTGTACAGCACCACCCCAGCGGTTTTTTTTTTTTACTGCACCGCTGGAGTGGTGCAATAAATGTAATTCCCTTGCCCCCCCATCCCATACTCACCTGCCACCTTCAACCTTTTTCGTTAGTCTCCGGTGAAAAGTGACCTGCCGGCAGCTCCAGTGTTTCACAGAGGGCGTCGGAGGTCACTTTTCAATACATCTCTATGAGAACCGTGTCCTTGCTCTCGTAGACTTGCATTGAGCTCTTGTGACATAACTTCTGATTTCCGGCAAGTCAGAAGTTACGGGTACAAAATGGCGCTGTGGGACCGGTATAAGAACGGGGGCAGGGGCTTACATTTAAAGCACCACTCCAGCGCTGACAAAAAAACTTAAAAACTGCTGGAGTGGTGCTTTCTGGCTGAAGTCCAGGTTGATCAGCTCACAGAGAATTGCGGAGACGGCATAAAATCCATCAACCTCTCAGATGTTAATGGTATTAGGTCTGTAAAGACATCTGTATCTTGATGTTCTCATTCGATAAAAAGTTTCTACACTTTCCACGATCTCAAGAGTATGCAGAAACACCATAAATCTGCAATAAATGACAAGCCTGCACACAATGCAGGTCTACATATGCGCAAGTTTTAATTTACAGCATTTATATACAGACACACACATCTAAAAAAAATCCATCCATACTTACTCTATCATAGTTCTGTTCTAGAAATTCAGCGACCATCAACTTGTGCCTTGTGAGCAAGTCCTAAAAAATGAATGCAACAACAAATATAGATATAAATGATCAATTGTAGCAAAGCAGCATATATATATATATATATATCAAGGGAGTTTTACAGGAATGATTTTTTTACTTCATATAATATTCACAACTTGGTGAAAATAAGAAACAAGGCTTTACTTACATGGTTATATAGGTTGAAAAATTAAAAAACAAAAAAACAAAAAAGACACAAGTCCATCAAGCTGAACCTTTCTCTGCCAGTTTAACATTTTCTATTGCTAAATAATTTATAACACACTATCCCATCTGCTGTGAGAAAAGCATCCAGCCCTTTTTTAACTGCTGTTATAGTATCTGCCATTACCCCCTTTTTGCAGTAATTTATTACCCCCCACCTCAGTGCCAGATCCTCGCTGCTGCTGACACTGGACTTTGCTCACAAGCTGCATTGCTGAAGTCATCCATGCAGCCTATACACAATCACCAGAGACAGCGGGGCAGATCCGGATCTGGAGAAATGGGAGGGTAAGTAAAGCTCAGTTTCTTATTTTCACCCTTTTGGAGCCTATGAAGTAAGGAAAACTAAAAAAAAAAACAAAAAACAAAACAACACAACCTGCTATCCTGGTATTTCCAGATATACATATAATTTTATTGTAACAGTTTTTGACCAGAAGTTCTTTCCAATACAGAATAGGAAGCCAAATTCCACCAACTACAGTATAAAATATAGACAACCATGGTGGAATCAGTTTAGCAATTTGTTTGGCAATGGCTTATGTCGGAAGGTTTTTGCTACCTCATCTGACAGCAGCATGATATTGGCAAAAAGACCATGAATCCAACGATGTATTACTGAGATTACTGGTGCAGTGGTTTTGATACAATCAGAGCTTTTAGATTTAGCAATGCAGCAGAGCTGAGAAAGCTGCCCCCGCCCACACCAGGCTCTCTATTTACATTATCTATAAACAGTGAGCTGCTGATCACAGGAGGGGGTGGAGTCGGACTAGCATGCACTCGCAGGTGATAAAACCTTCAGTGTAAGTAAGCAGCATATATCCTCACATGTGATACATCATTGAATTCAGTGTTTTAAACCCTACCTCATGCTGCCCTCAGATTAGATAGCAAAAACCTGCTGAAAGATTCCCTTTAAGGATATAAGAGTTATGCCCTTAGTTCGAGACAATCTTTGAAATATTGTCACTTTGTTGTATTTGAAAGGGTCTAGGAGCAATGATTAAACTACTCATCTCTCTAACTAAAGGTAATATCTCCGAAATAGAAAGATAAAGTAAAATTGTATAAAAGTAACAAATTGTATAAAGCAGTATCAACTATCCCAGGACTAAAGAAAATAACAATCCCCGTACTTCTTTACAAAGTGTGCGAACAGTAACCCACTGAAAAGGTTATAGACTTGTCTGTTAACACCTATGAGTACACGGTCCCCGCCAAAATCAGCCATGCATTCCATGGAGTAATTAAGTGATTAGCATAATGCAACTTTAATAGTATGAAATAGAAGCAGCTTTGTGGATTCTAGGTATTGCAGTAATGAGAATGTGTATATATGATAATCTGGGCCTCAATGTAATGTACAAACCAGCGGACAACAAGAGGCTGTTGGAAAAAGTATAAATGTTTTACGAAATACTAAAATCAGATGAAGATGAAACATAAAACCTCTGCAAGAGCAGTGAGGTATTAGATGTCCAATGCAATATATGTATATAGTAACTCACTAGTGTTTGGTGTCTTGGCCAAATGATACATTTATAGCCTTTTCCCAGAGGAAAGAGTTATGTACTGAGACATAACCTTGTGGTCAGTAGAGAGGGCATCATCTCTGTAGAGGACGCCAAGAGGGGTAGTGCCAGTGCATCGCATGATTGTCAGCCATATGCTGTAGCACCATGGAGTCAATTCCTATTAATATCCTTGGTCAGCCAGTCTGACGGTAACAGCTGGTGATGAGGTGGTAAAACGTTCCATTATGCGTGTCCTTAATACCTAGAGGAATACCTAGCCGGCCCAGCAGGTACATAGCTCCAATAATACATACCCACGTAGCCAAAAATGCAGATTTCTCACTGCATATAAGTTTGCGGAATATTGACTGCATTTTATAGTGCCAGCATAATACATGAAATTTTGAGGAAAAAAAAATGGGTCCCATCTGACAACTCTAAGGAGTGTCCCAAATCTCCTTCAAAGGCCAGGTCAGAAGAAATAGATATGAAGCATGCCGAATTTAGATATGCTTAATCCTTTCTTTCCATGGGAGATAAACTGCTGCCAAAAGTGTCTGACCGCAGCATTACAACCACTCGCCATTGAAACAAGTGTTCATGCTTAAGGCAAAGTGAGAAAACAGCTGTAGGCTGAGGGAGCATTATCTGATGTCCGTCATTGATGGTTTTTTGCTTCAAGGTTTTTAAAGGGAACCTGTCACCTCGATTTTCCGCAATGAGATGAGGCCACTGCCTTTCGGGGCTTATCTACAGCATTCTGTAATGCTAAAACAAACAAATGTATTGGGAAATGGCGGGGCGAGAAAAGATAGTAGGGTGCAAGAGAATGAATATAAATGAGCTAATAAAACCAATAAAATAATCCAAGATATGAAATACACATAAAATGAGAATAAAAAATAGGCCTTTATTGACAATTGGCTGAATACAAATACCACAAAAATTGTATATAGATTTAATGTGGCACACTCCAGTACTCCATTGCTTTTCAGGTATATCATTGGCACATGGTACATTGTGGATTTGTTCCTTTTCACTGTTTATATATCAACACTCTGCACACTGCACCATTTTCTAAGGGGTTTTGATCCCTTTTTTTATATACATCTCGATATTTTGTCCACTTTGTCTATGTGCGGTGGTGTTTTGCACACATTTGTGGAGTGATTAGTTAAGTATATGCACATATACACATATTATTATATATATTTTCATTTTTTATTTCTTGAGCACATCCATTTTTTCCTGATTTGTACCCCCTTTTTTTTTATATTTGTTTACCTATTGTGGTTAATCAGGTTTTACACATATATTTATGGTTATTGCTCACTCACACTTTTTTAATTTTTTTATCCATCATTTTTTTTGTTCCTTTTGAATAAACCCATTGTGAACACATGTGCATATCACCACCAGGTTACACCTATTAGACTTTATTAATTTTGCTTATTTGGCTATATTTGTGAGTGTGCCATTGTCTAGTTTTTTATTAATAATTGTTATTATCTGTATTAATCTTATTAAATCTATATACAATTTTTGTGGTATTTGTATTCAGCCAATTGTCAATAAAGGCCTATTTTTTATTCTCATTTTATGTGTATTTCATATCTTGGATTATTTTATTGGTTTTATTAGCTCATTTATATTCATTCTCTTGCACCCTACTATTTTTCTCGCCCCGCCATTTCCCAATACATTTGTTTGTTTTCACATTTGGGTGGTCAGCCATCTTTCTTCTTGGTGATATCAATAATATATTACTTTATCACATTATATTATTCATACTATCCCAAAAAATTTTTTTCATATATATACATTTTTTATTTGATATCACATTGTGTATGTCTAGCATTCTGTAATGCTGTAGATAAGCCCCCGATCTAACCTTAAAGATAAGAAAGTTTGATTATACTCACCCGAGGGCGGTCCGGGTCTGATGGGCGTCACAGGTCCGGGGCCTCCCATCTTCATGCGATGTCGTCATCCTCCTTGCTTCCTGTCCTGGCTCCTGCGCAGGCGTACTGATCTGTGCTATTGAGGGCAGAGTAAAGTTCTGCAGTGCGCAGGCACTGGACCTCTCCCGGCGCCTGCGCACTGCAGTACTTTGCTCTGCCCTCAATAGTGCAGATCAGTACGCCTGCGCAGGAGCCGAGACAGGAAGCAAGGAGAATGACGACATCGCATGAAGATGGGAGGCGCCAGATCCGGACCTGCGACACCCATCGGACCAGATCGCCCCCCGGGTGAGTATAATAAAACTTATTTTTCTTATAAAAAAATAAGGCAGTGGCCGCAGCTTATTGTGGAAAAACGAGGTGACAGGTTCCCTTTAATGCTATTTATTAGGATTAAAGTAGTAACATTTTCTGACCGAGTCCAGAAACGCAAAAGGAAAAATGGTTGTCAGAGCCAAGTCACATCCAGGGCCCAACCTGCTTTGTACTGGAGAGCATTCCTACAGGTAAGTTCGATTTGCTAAATTTTTTATTTCCTGATATTTGCATGCCTTTTGTTGGTGATAAATCCATGAGAATATTGAAAAGCTTTAGAAAACTTGAATACCCATTGATAGCAATATGTGCCAACACATCATGGTACTACGCCGTATACAAGTATTTCTTTATTACTGAAAAAAAAGCAAAAACGGCTTAAAAAGGAGTTTCCTGCTTTCAGAAAACCAGTCCCTAGGTCCAGTTTGTTCTAAATAAAAGCAAAAATTGTACTTTACTCACCCTCCCTTGGTCCAGCAGTCTCTGCCTGTACTTCCAGTGTCTGTTATTGTCTACAGCCCAGCAGCCAATAACTGAGCGCCTCTACCCAAGTTGATGGCACAATCCTCTCAAAGCTACCGAGCTCACTAATAGGCTGCGGTGCTGTGAACTTGGTGTCAGCGCTGCAGACAATAGTAGACACTGTGGACAGAGGCAGAGACTCAGCCCTGGAACCGGGGAGGGCAAATAAAGCAGTCTACGGGTAAAAAAAAAAACCCTCACCGCTGCACCGAGAGACTTTTTCTCACTGTGCAAGTGGTGTTATCACTGAGGTCCCAGTTCATGCACAGCCGGAGCATCAGTGACCGGCAGTAACCTCGATGATGTCACCGCTGGTCACTGATGCTGCACTTGCAGCAGCTCATTCCCCAGTGGTTCTCAGCCTGGACAATCGCATCTTGGCACCGTCCAGGTTGAAAACTATTTATCCCCAGACATGGATTACGGCCTGGGACAGAACGACGGACAGGTGAAGGATATGGTTGTTTTTTATTTTTGTTTTTTTTTTACAGAAGACCATGGCTTCAGTGGAATAGGCGTTAGGTGAGTATAACAAGGTTTGTTATTTTTTAAAATAAAAAGTTAAAGTGTTTTTTTATTTGAAATAAAGAACTTTGTTTTTGCTGTGTGTTTATTTATAATATAACTATAGGATTAGTAAAGGATGGGCGTCTTCTTGATGCCTAGCCATTACCTAGCCGTGAGCTTGATGTCACCGGACAATACAAAGGTGAAATCAACTCCACAAATGTGAATTCCTGTTCCCACCTCGCCAAAGGGCAAGTGGGAAGAGTCGAGCAAAGAGCCAGAATTGGCGCAGCTAATAGATGTACCTTTTCCGGGGAGGCTGCGTGCTGCTATTTTTAGGCTGTGGGAGGCCAATATACATGGCCCCTTACCAGCAAGAGAATACCAGCCCCCAGCTGTCTGCTTTAGCTTGGCTTGTTGTCCAAAATGAGAGGGACCCCAAGCCATTTTTTTAAATTATTTAAATACAGTAATTAAAAAACACAGTGTGGGGACCCCTCTATTCTTCATAACCGGACTTGCTAAAGCTGACAGCTGAGGGTTGCATCCTGCAGCTGTTAGTTTTGCCTGGCTGGTTATCATCAAAAATACACTGTTTTTTTTTTTTTATTATTATTATTATTATTTATTTAGAGCACAGGCGCCAGCTGAAGAATACTCCCATCAGCTGCGCCTGCTCTCGCTGTTATTAGCAGCAGCAGGCAGAGGCTAATGGGAGTAGCAGTCCATCCATGCACATGACAGTGTGGCAAACACTGGAGGTTCGAGCCACCCATTCAAGTGAATGGGGTCTGGGTTTGGGTATTGTCCTGGTACCCGAACCTGAACTTTTTTCTTAACTGTTCGTCCGAACCCGCCAGACATGAACATCCAGGCGTCTGCCCATCTCTAGTAGCTACCACAACATAAGAAATAAGCAGAGTAAAAAATACATATATCACATCACAAATATATATATTTTATAAATATATACACACGCACATACACATACATACATCCACACACCAATATGGAAGTATACAAACGGTATGATAACCATTAATTAACAATAGAATATGTAACAAACATCACATTATTAGATGTGCATATTTAACAGGGGAGATAAAGAAATGCCTGCGCTGACAGGACCCAACCTGTGTCGCTGCTTGCAGCAGCTTCGTCAGGGGGTCACTTTTTTCTATATTCATACTGAGTGTGCAGACGTTTTTCTGCCCTGCCTTCCTCTTCTCTTGTTATTATACTACTCATGTTTACAGGGTCTGTGTAGCACCCCTTTAGTATACTTTGCTGTGCTCACCATCTCATTTCTCATTATCTTATTTAATTAGCCACCAAAATACACATTTCATTTGAGTCCCAGTTTTTGAAACAGTGATTTGTATATGGGGATGCAAAGCCAAGGCAGTAGTTTGTGTTACTTGTGTCACTTTTTTGCTAATTATTACAATAATTTATTTTATTGCCGATAGCCACAGAATCTGGTGCTGATATATTAGCCACAGTTACAGTACAGACCAAAAGTTTGGACACACCTTCTCATTCAAAGATTTTTCTGTATTTTCATGACTATGAAAATTGTAGAATCACACTGAAGGCATCAAAACTATGAATTAACACATGTGGAATTATACATTACACTTTACAAAAAAGTGTGAAACAACTGAAAATATGTCTTATATTCTAGGTTCTTCTAAGTAGCCACCTTTTGCTTTGATTACTGCTTTGCACGCAGAAAAGGTGAACGGCTGGACTCTACATGCCTGGTTCCCACCGTGAAGCATGGAGGAGGTGGTGTGATGGTGTGGGGGTGCTTTGCTGGTGACACTGTTGGGGATTTATTCAAAATTGAAGCAGTGAGCGGTCCAGCTCACCCCAAACCATCTCGATTGGGTTCAGGTCTGGTGACTGTGGAGGCCAGGTCATCTGGTGTAGCACCCCAACACTCTCCTTCTTTGTCAAATAGCCCTTACACAGCCTGGAGGTGTGTTTGGGGTCATTGTCCTGTTGAAAAATAAATGATGGTCCAACTAAACGCAAACCGGATGGAATAGCATGCTGATGCAAGATGCTGTGGTAGCCATGCTGGTTCACTATGCCTTCAATTTTGAATAAATCCCCAACAGTGTCACCAGCAAAGCACCCCCACACCATCACACCACCTCCTCCATGCTTCACGGTGGGAACAAGGCATGTAGAGTCCATTCGTTCACATTTTCTGCGTGCAAAGCAGTAATCAAAGCAAAAGGTGGCTACTTTGAAGAACCTAGAATATAAGACATATTTTCAGTTGTTTCATACTTTTTTGTAAAGTGTAATGTATAATTCCACATGTATTAATTCATAGTTTTGATGCCTTCAGTGTGATTCTACAATTTTCACAGTCATGAAAATACAGAAAATTCATTGAATGAGAAGGTGTGTCCAAACTTTTGGTCTGTACTGTACATGAGAAAAAAGGATCCAAATATACAATGTACAGCTGATCTGCGACTACTAAGACTTGGGAGCTGCCGTAGCTTCCCAACACCTGGAAATCATGCAATCACCAGGACCGCAGCAATAGAAGGCATTGTCGCTTCCTCACCTGAATACATAGTGTTCATTAAATGCTGTGTTTAGAGCATGTAGGAAGGCAGGGATAGTACTATCTATGCCATCTTCGTTATACCTTCTCTATTATCAGTATAGCATGACAATACAATATTGCAAATAAGGATCACCTTTAAATAAAATGTGAGGGTGTTAGCAGGAAGCGGCACCACAGAAGCATCCTGCACATAACCACACTACAATTTCGATACACGCAGTGGCGTCACAAATTTGCAGCTTTCTGTGGCACTGTTTTTCATCAATTTTAGATACTGCTTCTAAAGGGCTTTTTAGTGGGGAATTAACCAACAAAGTCCAAGGGTAGAAAATGACTTTGTTCACTGAAATATGGTCAGACAACCCGTCCAGATATTGAGCAGTTAGCTCAAATCAGCAGATCAAGTATTATGGGGTCTTCCCATCTGAGCACAGTCCGGGTTTCACAGGTGTGTGAAACCATCCTTAAAGGGGTTGTACGCCCTTAGGCTACAAGTCTGCAGTCTTGTGAGGATTCTCTGGTGCCGATGCTGGGAGTGGGTAGTATGCATACTCCCGGCCACATTCCAATTAGACTCAATACACTTGCATTGAGCAAGGCCGCAACCGTCTAGTTGGGATGTGACTGCAATGTACGCAAATCACATACTTGTAGTGACGTGCATGACACTCTTTGCGCTGGCACCGAAGGCTTGTGTTGGCTCGTCATCGCACTGGACATCCCCCGATAGCAATGATAGAAGCTTAATACCCACAGCAGAACTTGGTAACAGAGATTTATAAAATTTCAGCCTCCTTCCTTAATTAGCAACTCATACAGGGAGAAGAAGTACAGACTCCCGGGGACAAGTTCCTAATAATACCTATTTAGACTTAACTAAAATAACCTCACCATGTGCCAATACTGTGCTAATGTCGCCACAAAAGAGAGGCAGAATTAAAAAACAAAACAAAAAACACAAAAACAAAACTCTTTATTTGGTCCTGCAGCCAAATCATGTTTCCAGCTCACTATGAACCATTTGATGTAGGGTGTTCTTACAAAAGGAAATCTGTCAGAAGTATCTATCCTCCCAAGACATCTATATGGGCATGTAGGTCATAAACAGTTGAATAAAATGATATCTGTGATTCAAGGTCTTATTCTAGAGAAATCCACGTTTTTCTTAATATGCAAATGAGCTGTTAAGATCTATGGGCCTCACAATGGAAATCCCGGATAATCTGTCTCCAGAGCTTGTGTTAAATGAAAGGGGGCGTTACCACTGTGAGACATGTAATGACTGACAGTCTCCTTTCCTGATCTACATGCCTCACACTTGTGATGCTCCCTTTCATTTAAAATAATCTCTGGAGGCAGATTTTCAGGGAGATCTATGTCCGGCCCATAGATCTTAACAACTCATTTACATATTAAGAAAACAGTATATTTCTCTGAAATAAAACATCGGATCACAAATATCAAGGTATTATTTTATTCATCTTCCTATGATCTGCATTCCCATATAGACAGCTTAGGAGGGTTGATCCTACTGACAGTCAAGTCAGTTTTAGCATTTAGTGAACATGGTAAAAAAGCAAAACAAAACACAATTGTGGAATTGCACTTTTTTTTTGCAATTTCACCACACTTTGAATTTTGTTTCCCGTTTTCCAGTACACTATATGCCAAAACCAATGGTGTCGTTCAAAAGTCCAACTTGTCCCAAAAAAACAAGCCCTCACATGGCCATATTGACAGAAAAATAAAAAAGTTATGGCTCTGGGAAGAAGGGGAGCTAAAAACGAAGATGCAAAAATGGAAAAACCCAAGGTGGTGAAGGGGTTAAGATCCAGTAGTACACTGTATCCCAACACATATGGAACACAACATGCTAAGAGGAACAGCTCTATATTATAATAAATAGAAGCAATTGTATTATTCCCACTACTTTATAATGCATCAGGTCACTATGCCTCTGTCTTTGTGTAGTTTGCCGCATTTCATTCCCATCTTCCAATGACGCGGCAAGGAAAGGATCTATTATAGACGACATAAGCACTGAAGAGAGCATTGAACAATTTACCTTAAATGTAGCAAAGGCATCGGAAGCGATGTCGAATGTTGACATTTCCACGTATTTAAAGAAGTCCTCAAACTGCTCGGAGTACAGGATGGTTTTGGAGAGCGGCTCATGGCGGACACATTCACGTAGCATGATCCCACAATGTAAAGCCACTTGAGGGGATTCGTACCTGGAAGAAAAGTATACATTTTATTTTTCTAATTTTTACTTTTTTTTTTTTTGCTCTAGCGCCACTTTCGTCCAATATTATGCAAATACTAACCAAATGTTTCCCTCGCTCAGGATTGTGACATTGTTGCCTGGCAACCTATAATAATAGCCAAAGTGCGCATATTACTGGCTATACATAGACCCCGCTCTTCCACATGACCTACTCACAGTTGGGAGTTTTTGTTCGCTCCTTTCCAGCTTGAAATGATACTAATACTCTCTGTATGTTTTCTAAGACACTTTCCTAACAGTTTTTCATTAGCATAAGAAAAAGTAATTTATACATAAGAAAATCTAATGTGGTGATTGCTTAAGCTGAGCTACATCTGGGGTCAGATCGCTAACCTCCCACCCACAAGTGACTCATTTCTGATTCTCTCATTTGCGTGGTCTAATATTATCATGTCATACTTGTTACTGCAGTGCTAGAGAGAGGAAAGAACAACAAGCCACCAAAACAATGCTATAGGTTGTCCCCTAGTATAGGAGATAACTTGTCAGCACACGTATACTATGGCTGTAGGGGTCCCTGGCGAGATCCACAATAATGGTCGCGTGCTACCCCAAGCCAAGTACAGGGAAAATAAAAGGCAATAATTGTGACAAATAGATAAAAGTAGAATATGTTCTATCCATTACGGACATTTTATCAGGGCTGTGGAGTCGGAGCCCATTTTGGTGGAGTCGGAGTCGGTGTCATGGAAATTGAGGAGTTGTAGTTGAAGGTTTGGCTTACTGACTCCACAGCCCTGGCATGAGGGAGTCGGAGTCGTGGAGTCGGAGTCATGGAAATTGAGGAGTCGGAGGTTTGGCTTACCCACTCCACAGCCCTGGCATGAGGGAGTCGGAGCCATGGAAATTGAAGAGTTGGGAGTCAGAGGTTTGGCTTACCGACTCCACAGCCCTGGTATGAGGGAGTCGGAGTCATGGAAACAGTGGAGTTGGAGTCGGAGGTTTGGCTTACCGACTCCCCAGCCCTGGTATGAGGGAGTCAGAGTCGTGGAGTCGGAGTCATGGAAATTGAGGAGTCGGAGGTTTGGCTTACCAACTCCACAGCGCTTATTTCATTTTCATAAAGGGAAAAAGAAGTGATTGGCTGAGCTTAACCATATAACCAATTCTCATTGGAGCACCTGGAACCGCTCACACTGGCAGTAAGACATCGCATATACATGGTCTACCAATAGTCGTAGATATCTCAGAAACCCAAGTCTGATGGATAGCAAGACCAGACAGACAATGCCATTAGTGACACGCTACAGTATGACAGCCACAGTGTAAACAACAACTTAAAGCCTCATTCAAACGTCCATGATTTATGGTCGGAGTATGGACAGCGATGCATGGGATGACCACGGGTCTCCAGACATTGACGACCTATTCTCAGGATTGATCATCGATATCATCGATCAGCTGTTATGAGCTCCGGCTGGATGTAAACATTGAGCAAAGCTGAACAGCATAGATTTGCTCCGTTTTATGCCAAGAACCGCACATCAGCAACACAAAACTTTATGCAAATGATAAAAGACAGTTAAGCTTCTCATTTGCAACATGCCCAGTTCTGGATTCTGTGACTGTAACTTGACTATATAGCACCTGGAAGCAAGGAGAGTTCAAATGGAAGCCAGTGTTACTCAGAAGTGAGCGAGAACATGAGAACTGGTGCTCAAAATAACATAAATCACTATAAAAGCAGGGAACGTCAGTAATTAGTCTCTTTATGAGATACAGTACCCATACAACACTGCTCAAGTGCAAGAGAAACTGCGCTCTCAACAAATATTTAACACAGAGACCCGTCAGAAGTTCTGATCTTTGGAAATCCAAAAATGGAGATCCCCACAGATTGTCAAAAGGGAAAGACAGGTGAGTTGAGCAGACTACTGCTCTATTTGGAGACTGGTGTAAGATTTAAGTAGAAAGTCTATGGCCCCGATTCATCAAAATTTGTGTTTTGCACGCCATTATTGATGATGTGTACATTAAAGTAAGATGTCAAATTCCTAAAGAGGCATGCTCCTCTTAATGAGTTTGGCACATCTTTCAGCTGCTGTGCACCTTTACAAGAAATGCGCCCCAGCCGGGAACTCAAGTACACTTCTGTTGTAATTACGCCACTTGTTTGGCATAAACTATGATGAATTGGTCAGCCTCGCACAGCTATGTCCCCTTTTCCATGAAGATCTGACCACTTTTTAAAAACTTTGCAGACCTGGCCAGTACTGACATAAAAAGCACAAAAATTTGTGCAATTACAATTTCCACAAAAAAATTAAAGAAAAAATAGGATAAAGATGAAGGAGATGATGGATGTGGTCTCTTTGGAATACTCCTTTAAGGCGCTTTAGGACACTTTATAAACATGTCACTGCAGTTTTAAATGCTATTTTTGGAGCCAAAGCCAGAATTGGGTCAAGCAGGAGGAAGGACAAGTAGAAACCCTTCCATATATTTCCCATTCCTTTTGAATTCACTTCTTGATTTTGCTTAAAAACTGCAAACAAAATGGACTTACAAAAAAAACCAAACATTTTGAATTGCCTTTAAAAAAAAAAAAAAAAATACATACGGTACATGGATTTTTAATGCATTTTTCCCTATGAAAGAAGCCGGTACCAAAATGCATGGAAACACTGCCACGCCCATAGGATTTTGCGCTCAGAAAAGAAGAAAAAAAACAAAAAAACATCAGGGATCTCAAAAATCTTTAAAAAAAACAAAAACATTGGGTGAAATCACCATTTAAATTAATGTGATGGCTTTGAAAAAGAAATACCATAAAAAATAGCTGTGTCTAACAATGTAGGTAGCGATATGGAAAATAAGATGCCGACAAGGATCAACGTCTTAGGAGCACCATTAGGCTATGTGCGCACGTTGAGTACTTGCTTTCAGAAATTTCTCAAGGTTTCTGCATCTCTTGGCAAAAAAAACGCTGCAGCAAAAATGCGCTTTTTTGCCGCAATTAGGTGTGTTTTTGCACAGCAATGAAGGCTTTTTTGAGCAAAATAAAGATATTTAAAAAAAAAAAAAGTTTTGTGATGTAATATCTCAGTTCAACACCACCGTTTTCATGCTGATGCAGTGGCATCAGGATAATGGGATTAAGGAAGCAGCTGTCATTGACACGTAGCTCTAGGCTTAAGCCCTCATCACACTAAGTGAGATCGCTAGTGAGAGCGCTGCTGAGTCACAAGTTTTGTGACGCAACAGCAACCTCAGCAGCGATCTCGCTATGTTTGACAAGTACCAGCGATCAGGCCCCTACTGTGAGATCGCTGGTCGTGTCAGAAATGCCTGGACCTTTCTTTGGTCGTTGAGATCCCGCTGGGTAGCATGCATCGGTGTGTTTGACACCTTTTACCAACGATCTCGCTAGTGACTCAGCGCTGAGACACATAGGAGACACATCGTTACACAGGTCGCTACGGGTCGCCGATCGTTGCTGCGTCGTTGGGAGGATCTGACTGTTTGGCATCTCATCAGCTACCACATAGCGACGCAGCAACGCTCCCTGCCAGGCTGTATTGTTGTCGGGATCGCTGCTGCGTCGCCGAGTGTCACGGTACCCTTAGTAATGAAAAGGTGTCAGCCCAACACCCTCATTACTAAGCCGATAAGCATACACACACAAACCTACATACACATTGTTACCAGCCTATGTAGGAGCCTTAACAGGACGAATATACATAGGCTGTAACCAGACAACTGTTAATTTAAAAGAAAAAAAATGGCGTGGGCTCCCACGTAATTTTAATAACCAGCAAAGGGAAAGCCGACAGCTGAGGGTTGATGTTTATAGCCTGGGAAGGGAGTAATACCCATAGAGCTTCCAGGCTATTAATATCAGCTCACAGCTGTACACTTAGCCTTCACTGGCTATCAAAATGGGGGACCCCCAAAAAAATGACATGGGGGACTCCTATAATTAATAACCAGTAAAGGCTATGCAGACAGCTGCAGGCTGATATTAATAGCCTAGGAAGGGGCCATAGATACTGCCCCCCTCCCAGGCTAAAAACATCAGCTCTCAGGTGCCCCAGAAAAGGCGCATCTATAAGATACGCCTATTCTAGCGCTTAGCCTCGCTCTTCTCACTTGTCCTGTAGCGGTGGCAAGTGGGATTCATATTTGTGGGGTTGATGTCACCTTTGTATTGTCAGGTGACATCAAGCCTACAGGTTAGTAATGGAGAGGTGTCTATAAGATATTAGTAACCCCATAGTGATATTGTATAAAAACACAGACACCCAGAATGAAGTCCTTTATTTGAAATAATCACACAGACTCCTTTATTGAATCTTAATTAAACCATACTTATCACCGAAGCCAACGTCTCCTGCATCAAAAACAAAATAATAAACCACAAATATTCCTCACCTGTCCGCAGAGACGATAATCCATAATGTCGCACAACGATCCTGATCACTTTGAGAGCAGTCACATCAGTGTTATGACTGTTCTCAAAGACAGCCGGCGATATACTGACAGGAGGTAATCGCTCCCGCAGTGTATCACTGAGCTACTGTGAAAGAGTTCACCCGAGTTCATCAGCTGATCAGCTCCGGTAAGCTCCCTTATGGCACCACTGCTGCGTGGGAAAGTTCTCACGCAGCGGTGCCGTAAGTGAGAGCACCGAAGATGATGAACTCCGGTGAACTCTCACAGCAGCTCAGTGATGCACTGTGGGAGCGATTACCTCCTGTCAGTGTATCACCGGCAGCCGGGAAGAGCAGTCACATCTCCCGATTTGACTGTTCTACACGTGAGATCGCCGTGGGACACTCGGGATTACTCGGAAAACATCATAGTAAACCGGTAAAACGCAAAACAAAAACTCAGCAAATCAGCGAACAACTTTATACCTGCGTTTTTGATGCGGATTTGACGGACTCAATTGAAGTCAAGTGCACAACACCTCAGGATTGTCAATAAATTCCCTTGCATAAGGATTCCATTGCATTTTTGGACCATTTTTCTTGAGGAAAATACGCCGCAAAAACACATCGTGTGCACACAGCCTTAGTGTATGATACGACACAGGACAACCACTAACACGTGACTCAAGTTTGAATTGCTGCTGTTGGAGTACATGCAATGACAATGTCTAACCTTTAATTGGGAATAACATGGAAGTTTTGCAGGTCACTTGTTAATCCATTGATCTGTGTTTATGACCACATGGGCAAACACCTAAACTGTGGAATTCCAACACAAGCCGAGTGGAAACTGGGATAATGAATGATTAACAAGCCAATGAAATATTAACAAAGCTAATTCCATCAAGTAAGTGACACAGGGAACGGGGTTCAGTGTTCTGCACCACTCTGACTTCCTCCAGCAGAGATGTGACAGCTCAGCTATTTTAGGAAGCCGTCCAGAGCAGCATCCCTGATATGCGGTTACTTGATTAAATTACTGGATGCATTTGACTTACCTTAAGGCATTAAATAGCCCTGGCTCGCAAGAGCACTGAAACAATTTCCCTTCCGACGGCTGGTGTATGTTAAACTAGCAATATACCTACATTTCAGACAGTCCGACTAGAGCCTAACCTACTTTATTTCTTGATTATATACGGAGCTGGCTACTCTTAGTATGCACATGTTCACACCTGTTTTCTGTCTGAAAGATACAGTCTGTCTTTTGTCAGTTGTATGCATAGGCTCTGGACTGAGCACTCCACCCCTCAGCCTCATAGGATATCAGCCCAGGAGAGGACTCATATTAGGTTAGGTCTCAGCAAAGAGAATCGCCTTATCGCGGCTGCTGGGTACACATGAATTGGCCAATTTATGCGCTAAGAATTCTCAATTTTTCCTATTTTCAAGAGCAGTAATGCAATTCATATTTCATGTTTGCATTCTATAGCACTACACAGTGCAACTTTATTGTTGGTTATATATGGAGATGGCTACTCTTAGTATGCACCTGTTCACACCTGTTTTCTGTTTGTAAGTGACAGTCAGTCTTTTGATATTAGATCCCAAACCTTTACTGAAATAAAAGAACATTTCCCCTTTTCTAAAAAAGAAAATAAAAATCAGAAGTAGAAAAAAAAACATTTACTAGAATTGTTCTCTTCTTTCACGATGTTCAGACTTCTATTAAGCTGCAAATATTTGTAGGAAAACAGCATATTAAAATATGGGCACAAATGCAGATTAGTTGCTGGTGTCACCCAGCTTTCAAAGATAAAAGGGTTCATGTTCTGATGATAAATGGTTAAAATTACAACCTGGTTTTAAAAACAAACAACTTTGCAATTTAGATTATTCTCAAAATCTTAAGGATTTTTACATTTTATTGTTCACTGCTAGTTGCCTAGGTTACAGTCACCAGTGACACTATCAGAGGTGGCCGGTCCCCCAGGCAAGGAGCGCAATGTGTACAAGCTTTTTCCATTAGAGATTGTAAGCGCTACCCTTAAGCAGGCTGGAACGCTGAATCTGTCCAGTTTCAGTACCTATGCGCTCCTTCGATGCTTCAGAGACATTTGGGCCTGCAGCACATTCATGCCATTGGTCCAAACCATCTGTTTATTAGGAGCACATTGCCCTCAGGCAAGCAGGACACCAGGGGGCTGGGGAGCGCTATGCTCCTGATTGAGAACTTGGGACAGCCCCTTTCAGCATATAAAAAAAAGAAAAAAAGATATATTTGCAGACATTGAATACATGAAATGTAGACTGTGCTACTGCCACATAGAATATATTCATAAAATTGAGTTACTTAGCGCATAACTTGGTCAATTCGTGCCGGATATGATCCATCAAAAAAGCAGGCCTTGCTGCAACAATCTTACAAGTATATTGTATACAGGAATAATGCACTTTACATTTCATACATTCAATGCATGCACCTTTTAAGATATCTAAAAAAAAAAATATATATATATATATATATAACACACACACATATACACACACAGCTCTGCCAAAAATTAAAAAATTAAGAGACCACTTTCAAATGTTCAGTTTGTCTGATTTTTCTCTTTATAGGTATATTTTTGAGTAAATGTTAATTGTTCTTTTGAGTAAAATGTTAATTTCCAAGCAATAATTTTTTTGTTTTTTCTGACAAAGAAAAATGGTCAAAATTAAAAAAAAAAAACAGTGTTTTCAGACATCTAATAATGCAAAGAAAACAATTTCATTATCATTTAGAACCAACAATACTAATGTTTTAACTCAGGAAAAGTTCAGAAATCAATATTTTGTGGAATAACCATGATTTTAACCCCTTAATCCCATTGGACGTACTATTCCGTCCATGTGACCTGGTACTTAATTCCCATGGACGGAATAGTACGTCCAATGCGATCAGCTGCACTCCCGGGGGGAGCGCAGCTGATCGCCGCCGGGTGTCAGCTGATTATCACAGCTGACACCCGGCCCTATGTGCCAGGAGCGGTCACGGACCGCTCCCGGCACATTAACCCCTGGCACAGGGGGCACAGGGAAGCATCGTGCAGGTAGGGGGCTCCCTGCGCGCTCCACTGAGACCCTCAGAACAGTGCGATGTGTCGCGCTGTTCCGAGGGACTCTCCTCACTGCAGGACCCTGGATCCAAGATGGCCGCCGGGTCCTGCAAAGAGGCGGGCTTCCTCAGTGCCTGCTGAGAGCAGGCACTGAGAAGCCTGCAGCAGTGCCAGAGCGATCGCTGGTGTGACAGAGTGCTGTAAAAATGTACAAAAAATAAAAATTTGTAAAAAAAAATTCCTAAATAATGGAAAAAAAAAAAAATTCCCCAATAAATTCACTTCTTTAATGTAAAAAAAAAAAACAACAATAAAAGTACACATATTTAGTATCGCCGCGTCCGTAACAACCCGTACTATAAAACTGTCCCATTAGTTAACCCCTTTAGTGAACCCCTTAAAAAAAAAAAAAAACAAGTCTAAAAAACAAGGATTTATCATCATACCGCCGAACAAAAAGTGGAATAACATGCAATCAAAAAGACGGATAAGCCGCCATACAGCATCATCAGCGAAACAATAAAAAAGTTATAGCTCGCAGAATAAAGCGATGCAAAAAGAATTATTTTTTATATATAATCGTTTTAATTGTATAAAAGCGCCAAAACATAAAAGAATGATACAAATGCGGTATCACTGTAATCGTACTGACCAGAAGAATAAAACTGCATTATCATTTTTACCACACGCGGAACGGTATAAACGCCTCCCCCAAAAGAAACTCATGAATTGCTGGTTTTTGTTCATTTTGCCTCCCAGAAATCGTAATAAAAAGCGATCAAAAAATGTCATGTGCCCAAAAATGGTACCAATAAAAACGTCACCTCGTCCCGCAAAAAATAAGACCTCACATGACCCTGTGGGCAAAATTTAGAAAATTTATAGCTCTCAAAATGTGATGATGCAAAAACTACTTTTTGCAATAAAAAGCGTCTTTTAGCGTGACAGCTGCCAATCATAAAAACCCGCTATAAATAGTAAATCAAACCCCCTTTATCACCCCCTTAGTTAGGGAAAAATAATAAAATTAAAAAAATGTATTTATTTCCATTTTCCCGTTAGGGTTGGGGCTAAAGTTAGGATGTGTTAGGGTTAGGTTTGTGGTTAGGGTTATGATTAGGGTTGGGATTAGTGTTAGGGGTATGTTGGGGTTGGAGTTAGAATTGGGGGGTTTCCACTGTTTATTAAATAAATCTAGTATAATGCAAGAGGTATGTCAATCATCAGAAATCATATTTAAATAAACCTCATATAATAATCTTTATTGATAAAAACCTATTTAAAGGTAAATACCCCAAAATTGAAAAAACTCAACAAAAAACACACACACCAAGCAAAAAGTGTACAAAAAACCAATAAAAATCTTAAGGGGTGGGCTATCAAAACCCTATTGTAAATCCTAAGCTGATAACTACCTTGCCGCGGAGGTTGGCACCCTAGGGGGAACGATGGTTTTGGCGCCCCCGCTCAACGTAGTCTGTCCCTAGGTGCCCTATTAAATACTAGTGCCACTTCGGGTACCACTACCCAGATACTAAAGGGGCCCCTAAAGATAAACAATGATGGTTACTGGCACTAATAGGACCCTAATCCCCTTAATTTAAAAACATACAATGAGGGGTGAAAAATGGGACATAAATGACATATGATACCCAATCTGTTGATAATGAACTGTCAGCAATGGACACAGTTTTTTAGAGTTGCAAAAAATTCACCTCAGGTCATTATCACTTCAAGTGAATTCAATTTACGGCAAAAAATGCAACAACTGTTCTATATAAATACCATTTGTCAAATCTAGCAGATATTTTTATTGGTATGGCTCATATTGCAAACAAATGAGAAACACCACGATATTCATTTCTCAGTAAGAGCCATAACCTCCAAAAAGAATGACAATAAAAAATGCCGGTATCATGATTTGATATATTCGGTACTTATCTGCCCATTGCCCCTCATTCAAACATCAGAACGCCTTAACGCGTTTCGCCCATCTGGCTCATCAGGAGGCTTTGTATAATGACAACATGTGCCACGGTGTATAGCGATGTACACAGGGGCTCTCCAAATGTGACATGGCGTCTGATCTCAATTCCAGCCAATTCGGCGTTGAAAAAGTTAAACGGTGCTCCTTCGCTTCTGAGCCCTGCCATGCGCCCAAACAGTAGTTTATCCCCACATATGGGGTACCAGCATACTCAGGACAAATTGCACAATAACTCTTGGGGTCCAATTTCTTCTGTTACCCTTGGGAAAATAAAAAATTGGGGGCGAAAATATCGTTTTTGTAGAAAAAATTATGATTTATTTTTATGGCTCTATATACTTATAAACTTCTGTGAAGCACTTGGGGGTTCAAAGTTCTCACCACACATCTAAATAAGTTCCTTTGGGGAGTCTAGTTTCCAAAATGGGGTCACTTGTGGAGGGTTTCCACTCTCCAAACGCGACATGACACCCGCAGACCATTCCATCAAAGTCTGCAATGCAAAACGTCACTACTTCACGTCGAGCCCCGACGTGTGCCCATACAGTAGTATTCTCCCACATATAGGGTATCAGCGTACTCAGGACAAATTGGACAACAACTTTTTGGGTCCAATTTCTCCTGTTACCCTTGGGAACATAAAAAACTGGGGACTAAAAGATCATGTTTGTGGAAAAAATATGATTTTTTTATTTTCACGTCTGGGCGTTTTAAGCTTTTGTGAAGCACATGGGGGTTCAAAGCGCTCACCACATATCTAGATAAGTTCCTTTGGGGGTCTAGCTTACAAAATGGGGTCAATTGTGGGGGGGGTTTCCACTGTTTAAGCACATCAGGGGCTCTCCAAACGCGACATGACACCCGCGGACCACTCCATCAAAGTCTGCATTACTAAACGTCACTACTTCTATTCAGAGCCCCATCGTGCGCCCACACAGTAGTTTTCTCCCACATATAGGGTATCAGCGTATTCGGTACAAATTGGACAACAACTTTTGGGGTCCAATTTCTCCACTCACCCTTGGGAAAATAAAAAATTGGTGACTAAAAGATCATTTTTGTGGGAAAAAATAGGAATTTTTATTTTCATGCCCAGCATTATAAACTTGTGTGAAGCACTTGGGGGTTCAAAGTGCTCACCACAGATCTAGATAAGTTCCTTAGGGGGTCTAGTTTCCAAAATGGGGTCACTTGTGGGGGGTTTCCACTGTTTAGGCACATCTGGGACTCTGCAAACTGAACATGACACCCATCAAAGTCTGCATTACAAAATGTCATTACTTCCTTTCCGAGCCCTGCCGTGCGCCCAAACAGTATTCCCCCCACATATGGGGTATCAGCGTACTAAGGACAAATTGGACAACAACTTTTGGGGTCCAATTTCCTTGGGAAAAATCAAAAATTGGAAAATTGGGGACTAAAAAATCATTTTTTGTGGAATTTTTTTTTTTTTTCACACCCAGGCATTATAAACTTTAGTGAAACATTTGGGGCTTGAACATGCTCCCAACAGATCTAGATAAGTTCCTTAAGGGGTCTAGTTTCCAAAATGGTGTCACTTGTGGGGGGTTTCCACTGTTTAGGCACATCAGGGGCTCTCCAAAGGCAACATGGCATACAGCCAATTCTGCGTTGAAAAAGTCAAACTGCGCTCCTTCCCTTCCGAGATCTGCCATGCACCCAAACAGTGATTTACCCCCACATAGTGGGTATCAGCATACTCAGGACAAATTGCACAATAACTTTTGAGGTCTTTTTACCCTTGGGAAAATAAAAATTGGGGTGAAAAGATCATTTTTGTGGAAAAAATATGATTTTTTTAATTTTACGGCTCTACGTTATAAACTTGTGTGAAGCACTTGGGGGTTCAAAGTGTTCATCACAGATCTAGGTAAGTTCCTTAGGGGGTCTAGTTTCTAAAATGGGGTCACTTGTGGGGGGATTCCCACTGTTTAGGCACATCAGTGGCTATCCAAATGCGACATGGCGTCCAATCTCGATTCCAGCCAATTTTGGTTTGAAAAAGTCAAATGGCGCTCCTTCCCTTCCGAGCTCTGCCGTGCGCCCAAACAGTGGTTCACCCCACATATGGGGTATCAGCGTACTCAGGACAAATTGGACAACAACTTTTATGGTCCAATTTCTCATGTTACCCTTGGGAAAATAAAAAATTGGTGACTTAAATATTACTTTTGTGGGAAAAAATAGGATTTTTTATTTTCATGCCCAGGCATTATAAATTTGTGTGAAGCACTTGGGGGTTCAAAGTGCTCACCACAGATCTAGATAAGTTCCTTAGGGGGTCTAGTTTACAAAATGGGGTCACTTGTGGGGGGTTTCCACTGTTTAGGCACATCAGGGACTCTGCAAACTGAACATGACACCCATCAACGTCTGCATTCCAAAACGTCATTACTTCCTTTCCGAACCCTGCGGTGCGTCTAAACAGAATTTCTCCCCCACATATGGGGTATCAGCGTACTCAGGACAAATTGGACAACTTTTGGGGTCCAATTTCCTTGGGAAAAATCAAAAATTGGGGACTAAAAAAATCATTTTTGTGGAATTTTTTTTTTTGTTTTGACACCCAGGCATTATAAACTTTAGTGAAACACTTGGGGGTTCAAAGTGCTCAAAACAGAACTAGATAAGTTCCTTAGGGGGTCTAGTTTCCAAAATGGTGTCACTTGTGGGGGTTTCCACTGTTTAGGCACATTAGGGGCTTTCGAAACGCGACATAGTGTCCAATCTCAATTCCCGCCAATTTTGGATTGAAAAAGTCAAACGGCGCTCCTTCCCTTCCAAGCCCTGCCTTGCGCCCAGACAGTGTTTTTCCCCAACATATGGGGTATCGGCGTACTCAGGAGAAATTGCACAACTTTTTCTGTCCATTTTCTTCTTTTACCCTTGTTAAAATAAAAAAATTGTTTGTAAAAGATCATGTTTGTGACTAAAAAGTTAAATGTTCATTTTTTCCTTCCAAGTTGCTTCAGCTCCTGTGAAGCACGTAAAGGGTTAATAAACTTCTTGAATGTGGTTTTGAGTACCTTGAGGGGTGCAGTTTTTAGAATGGTGGCACTTTTGGGTATTTTCTGCCATATAGACCCCTCAAAGTGACTTCAAATGTGAGGTGGTCCCAAAAAAAATGGTTTTGTATAATTTGTTGTAAAAATGAGAAATTGTTGGTCAACTTTTAACCCTTATAACTTCGTAGCAAAAAAAAAAAATTTGGTTTCAAAATTGTGCTGATGTAAAGTAGACATGTGGGAAATGTTATTTAGTAACTATTTTGTGTGACATATTTCTCTGTTTTAAGGGAATAAAAATTAAAAGTTAGAAAATTGCAAAATTTTCCAAATTTATCGCCATATTTCCATTTTTTTCATAAATAACCGCAAATTATATCGAAGAAATTTTACCACTATCATGAAGTACAATATGTCACGAGAAAACAATCTCAGAATCGTGAAGATCCGTTGAAGCGTTCCAGAGTTATAACCTCATAAAGAGACAGTGGTCAGAATTGTAAAAATTGGTGCGGTCATTAACGTGCAAACCACCCTTAGGGGTTAAGGGGTTAAAAACATCTTTTATGTGTCTTGGCATGCTTACCACCAGTCTTTCACACTGCTTCTTGCGCAAAAATTTAAGCTGTGGTCTGGAGAATTGGCTGCCCATGACAGGGTTTTGATGTGGTGGTCTCTTAATTTTTGCCAGCACTATAACTATATATATGTGTGTGTATATAATAATAATAATCTTTATTTATATAGCGCCATCATATTCCGCAGCGCTTTACAGTTTAACAGTTTCAAAACACAAGTCATAAGTACAACGTTAACAATACAGTAATTAAAGCAAAATAAGACGGCCCTGCTCGTGAGAGCTTACAATCTACAATGAGGTGGGGGAGATACAAAGTACAGGTGTGTATATACAATGGTGCATTTACAATGATGGTCCAGCCATCTTAAGGGAGTGAGGGATGGATGGAGATAGTGAATGGGCTACACACACACACACACTTACACATAGAATGACTTTGATTAGTGAATGTGATAGGCCGCTCTGAACAGATGTGTTTTGAGGGAGCGCCTGAAACCATGCAAATTGTGGATAGTCCTAATTTCTTGGGGTAGAGCATTCCAGAGGATTGGCGCAGCGCGGGAGAAGTCTTGGAGTCGGGAGTGGGAGGTACGGATTAGTGCAGAGGTTAGTCGAAAGTCGTTTGCAGAGCGCAGTGTACATACATATATATATACATATATATATATATATATAACACATATATATATATACACACACACACACACACACACACACATTATATATATATATATATATATATATATATATATATATATATATAATTTGATAAATGTGACACCTCCATTACCGGTATGGCTCTGTGATTTACAACTCACCCTTTGAGTAGCATAAAGAGGATATGTTGATGGGAGCTAATATATTCCACTGTGGGCGAGCGCGTGCCAATCTGTCTTCTCAAAATATTGTTGAATATCTGGGAGACATCCTTCTTGCCCTGCAATGTACATGATTAATTATTAGATATTACTGACAGGAGGAGGGAAATAAAATGCAACAGGAAAGTTTACATTGAAAAAAAGACAATAGCAAAACCACAAACATCAATGGGGTTTGCTTCGTTATTCTGTAGTCTTGTGATAAATAGTAATCTGCCCAATGTGAGATGATATTGCCTCACCGTAACCCTTGCACCCTGCAGTCACCAGGCCAATTACAAGTAATACTAGAGGGATAATGCAAAACAGATTGAAGAAAAGTTGCTTTTGTGCTGTCATTTTACGAAAACTAAAGTGAACCCTCCACCACCACTCAAAACTGAGGTGACAAATGGTCTTCAAAAGGTTCCTCTCAAAGAAAAAGGCAAATTTACAAAAATAAATCAGCTCTTCTCAAAATGAGGGTGATCAATGAGAGGGGCAGTCTGCCACAAGAGGTGGTGAGATCTCATTCAATGGAAGTCTTCAAACAGAGGCTGGACAGACATTTGTCTGAGATGGTTTAGTGAATCCTGCATTGAGCAGGGGGTTGGACATGAGGACCCTGAAGATCCCTTCCAACTCTAACATTCTATGAAAGATGTGGACTTTTGGAGAGCTTTCGCTGAATTAAAACTGAGAAGTCCTATGTAAATAATCAATAAAACCAGGATGTTGGCACTTTTGCTGCCTTGCTAAAACGGACATAGCTGAGGCATTTCATAGCCCCATCAATGAGAATCTCTAATTCTTATTACGCCTTTTATTCATATTTTCTGGCACAAAAAAGGCATAACATTTGACACTAGCTGACTTTTACAAAAGTTCAGCAACTTTTGTGGACTTTGGTCAAGATGATGAAAAATATTGGACGAATTTGGTACGTATTAAAAGTTGCCATTTTTTAGTTCCTTTATAGGCTATACTCAGACAAGTTTTTAAAGGTGTCCAAAAATGTGGAGACTTTCACACAGTAACCATTGGGAAACGCCCTTTATTTGGGGGAGTTTGTTTTTTCCTAAAGTGGCCTTGAAGTGTTTTTGTTCTTTTTCGAGAAGCACTTTTTGCAACGTTTTGATTGGATAGTGACTAATTTGGACTGGATTCCACCAAGATCCACTTCAAGGAATTGACAGGCACTTTTTTTTCCCCACCAGACATTTTTAAAACCCGCTTAAGAAAAAAAACAAAAGGAAAAAAAAAAACTCACATAAACTGCAAAGTGGATTTTCCAAAGAAATTACCGTAATAGGTAGAGTTTTTCAATGGCTTTTGAAGAAAGTTTTTGAGGATTTAGGAGTGAAGCTGCTCCAAAAAAATCCACAAAAACTGTGTTAATATGCCGTAAAGTAAAATGTCTTTCAATAAGCTGTGGGTATGATAATTCATTCTGTAAATGATACCTACCTCGAAGTCTATGAGGTGCAGATCAGCTATCAATGTCACTAATAGGCCACTGTTGTACAGTTCTTGTGCTAGCTGAGCCACGGTTTCGGTCTGGGGCTCTTTGTCTCCAGTACCACACAAAATTTCTTTTGTGGCTTGAAGTGACTTGGAAACCTCTTCAGAAGCCTGTTAGAACCACAAAAACAACAATCTAGCAAAAAGATTCTCAATATGATATTTTATGGCAAACAATAAAATTTAGTGACCTACACATAATAATATAAATATATATTGTATGGAGGCTAATGGCCACGTAGTCGATGGGAGGTATGTGTCACAGAGATGGCTACTCTCTGTGATGTAACGCAGAGTATTTTCTTTAGTGCACGTAAGCACTAGGAGATTCGTTTGGTGCAACTGGGTCTCTGTTGCGGGTAGCTATGAGAGATGGGCGGGTCTGGCTACCCACATACCTGGCAGAGCAGAGCCCTGCTATTGACATTTGTATTTTCTTTGCGTGATCTTAAGGCTGTTTTGTTTTCTGTTTTTGCTTCTGGGTTTATAAAGGAATAAGTCCATATGAACTTTTAAAGTAAAGTGCCTCCTGTTTTCCTCCCGTAGCACCCAAGTGAGCAAAACCCCCTAATATGTATATGTATCTATATATCTATATATCAATACACAGGTATTTATATTGTGGAAGATTTGGTTCCTAAGGAGGCAGCCAAGGAGTGCTTTTTGTTTAAGGCTATGTTCACACGTTCGGGAAATAAGAATTTTATAGGTATGCGTATTCCTGCTAAAAACTAGCGTTTTGCAAGCGTAATTAGCTTGCAGAATGCTAGCATTTTCCAAGTGATCTGTAGCATAGCTTGGAAAACTGATTGACAGGTTGGTCACACGAGTCAAACATAGTGTTTGACAAGTGTGACCAACTTTTTACTATTGATGCCGCCTATGCCGCATCAGTAGTAACAAGATATAATGTTAAAAATAATAAACAAAATAAAAAATCGTAATAGTCTCACCTTCCGGCGGCCCCCGCAGCCTTCCTGGTCCTCGCGATGCTCCCAGCAACTCCCGTTCCCAGTGATGCCTAGCGACAATGACCCCAGATGACGTAGCATCACGCGAGACCGCTACGTCATCTGGGGTCATTGTCGGAAGGCATCACTGGGAACGGGAGTTGCCGGGAGCATCGCGAGGACCAGGAAGGCTGCGGGGGCCGCCGGAAGGTGAGAATATCACGATTTTTTATTTTAATTATTGTTTTAACATGGATATGGTACCCAGGGCCTGGAGGAAAGTCTCCTCTCATTCAGACCCTGGGTACCATCCGCACATGAACTGCTCACTTTGCGCATGGTGGGCACAGCCCATGCGGAAAGTAAGCGGTTCAATGCATTCCTATGGCGGCGGAATCGCTGCGATTCCGGAAAAAGAATGAACATGCTGCGTTTTTTTTCGCGGAAAAAAACGCATGTGCACAAAAATTGCAGAATGCATTCTAATAATAGGATGCTTAATGCATGCGCTTTTTAAGCGGAAAACCGCTGCAAAAACGCTAAAAAAAACGTGAAAAATCCTGAACGTGTGCACATAGCCTAAATCTTCAGCTGGTTTATTAAAACATGGCTCGTAAACCTGTCAAAAACAACATAGTCGTATTCAGTCTTGTTGGCCAAAATAAATAGCACAGGTTACAGTTCATATACCTGTGGGGTTTGCCCGCTCAGAAATCAGGGTTCAGCTACTTTAAGCAAGAGCCCAGCTCTCCTTCAGAGCACACACAACACAACAATCAGCAACTCCAAAGGTTTCACTTTTACCTTCTGGACCACACCCTAGGGTGGAGATATGGTGGACAGTCTTCCCGCCCAACTCTTTGGTTGTTCACAATAAACCAGCTCCTGTCATGGCCGATTAGCGCCTCTCAGCACATAACATGCTGGAGCAAACTTCCAGGTTCATATCACTGAAGCCAATAACCTCAATGGAACATATCTCCCCTTCTGCACATTACCAGTGACCCTCTTACACTATATAAATAAAGTAAACTACTATGATGTCACTCACGGACAGCACACAGACTGAACACTGATCCCATCCATGTGCTGTTTCTAATTTTCACAGACCCGTAGACTTGTATTGGTAATTTTAATCCATGACTTGGATCATAAACAGACATGTCTCCATGATTTTTTTTGCAGACTACAAGCACATGTAAACAGACCAATAAACTATAATGGGTACGTGTTCCATCCATCAAAAACACACCATTTATTGGGAACATCCGATCCCTATATAAGCGGGAAAGAGCTTGCATTAAATTATAGTGCGAGACCTACAGATTTCATTTAGAGTGTAGCATCGACTCATTTTTTATCACTAATGGAACACCCCATGTTGTCTTATGGAGACAAAGGAATGGAAACCCATTTAAAGGTAGTCTGTCACCAAGATTTTATTACGTAATTGAAGAGCATCAATTTCAGTGATGTATCACTTGCTGGTCTACCTGGTATAGTTTTCATACAATTACAGTTTTCTCTGCTGTTGTTCGAGCAGCGCTGAAATGCTGAGCCCTGTGGAACCCTGCCCACTTCACTTATTAGCAGCTTTCTGTGTACACTGTATATTGACAGAAAGCTGCTCATCAGTGGTAGGGGTTATACAGGGCAATGACTAGGAGGCACGTGACACCAAGTCCTGTACTCAATCTCTTACTAATAAAACACTAATTTTATTGAAACGTCAACCTCACACATCACTGAAATCAAGGTCTCAGCCCCTACACAATGCTGCTGTTAGATTACATAGAAAAAACCCTGCTGACAGATTCCAGGAATTTTGGATGTTTTAGGGATCCTATACCTAAAAGACAGCATTAATAAGCACAGTAAAACCATACATACTTCAGGCAGACCTTTCCACTTGGCGTCTAACCAATGGGACCGTCAGCGATCCTGAATGGAGCAGACCTGCACATGTTCAGCCTCAGCTCCGTTGTCAATGGGACTGCAGGAAATAGCAGAGTTATGTACTGGGCTTTTGCCAGCAATCCCATAAATAATGAATGGAGCAGATGCCGAGCATGCACACCTCCGCTCTGTTCAGAAGGGGGCTGCAGAACACTGCCCTAAGTTCAAGACCCCCGATCTCAGGATCGTAAATGTCCTAGTGGTCAGAGGAGCCCCAAGTGACCAACAAGTAATGCCCTATACTATGGGCCCATGTCCATGGATAGGGAAGGACTTGTTATTTTCGGAAACAACCCTTTAAATGCAAGAGTTACTTTCTCTGTCTTACCTTCTCTGTCTTCTTGTCCTGCTTCTCTAACAAGGCCATATTTTCCTTCAGAGTTTTCACTATTTCTGCAGGATTCTTGTGTGATTTGCTGAACAATGGCATTTTCTTCATTTTTCGTGCTTTGTATCGACGTAATAGTATCCTTAAAAGGAAGACAGAACATATTATCAAGCCACACTGCAGAATAAATGCTCGTTTTACAATCACAAAGTAAGATATATGCTCATATCTGTATCTAGCAATAAATATACACCACTATAGAGGTGTCAAAAAAGCATACGGTATATAAAATGTAAAGCTATTACACCAGTATAGAAGTACATTTTTATATCTGTACCACAAGATGCAGCCAGTGAAGAATAGACACAGAATATTTGCAATATTTCTCCATTTTTGTTCAAACTCTTAAATAAAATAACGGAGTTGTGCTGCACCCTGGACTGATAACATACATTTTGATGGTATGTAAATGGTAAGAAAACTGCAGCGAGGAAGTGGAAAGTGCTCCATGTACTCTGTAACATGAATATATAAATTACATTACACCAAACGGAAGCACTCTGCGCAGATTACAGTCACATGGCTGCAATTATAGAACCATTGCAATAGCTCCATCGCCAAATATTGGCTCTATAAGTTCTATTAAATAACGGTTAATGGATTTAGATTAGGTTCCAATTCTTACAAAAGTCTCATTTATAATGGGAAACTCACTATTAGAAATGACTTTAAGAACATTAACAATTCATGAAAAAAAAGGACGGTCGATCTCTAAAAATGTTATAGGTCATTAATATACATTCAACCTTAAGAGTCAATATGAAGCCAGTCATGTAACGCAGGTTCAAGCCAAGTAAAAAGAGGGACGTAAATATAGCAGCAATACAATTAAAAAAAAATAAAAATCCATGTTTACATAAATCTTTGTGCCCCAAGGCTGCAGTTTAACCTTTGTGTATACCGTATTTTTCGGACTATAAAATGCACCGGACCATAAGACGCACCCTAAATTTTCAGAAGGAAAATAGGGAAAAAAAAATAATGTGTCAAATGGGGGTCCGTCTTACAGTCCGAATTCAGCTTACCAGCAAAGGGATCAGCACAGGTAGAGGAGTGGTCACAGGGGTCGTTCGGTGGTCCAGGCTGGTGCAGTGGTGGTGCTCTGTGGGGTGGCAATATACTTACAAGTCTCATGGTGGTGGTCCCGTGGCCGTGGTTTCAATGCAGCCTCCCTGTGCTCTGTGGTGCGGTGGTGTCAGGGCTCTGTGCTGCGTGGGGGGCTCAGCCGGCATTTCGTCATAGCCAGAAAGCCCCCCCAGCTCCGTTGCACTTGCTGGCAGGCGGAGGCCTCCGGAAAGATGGCCGCGCATGCTCAGATTCAGATCTCCGCAACGAGATCTTGTCCCGAGATCTCGTGACGAGATCTCGTTGCCGAGATTTGAATTTGAGTATGCGCGGCCATCTTTCTGGAGGCCACCGCATTGCAGCCAGTGCAACGGAGCTGCGGGGGGCTTTCTGGCTATGACGAAATGCCGGCGGAGCCCCCCGACGCAGCACAGAGCGCCGCTGCAGCCACACTACAGAGCCCCGACACCACAGAGCACAGGGAGGCTCATGGGGACCGCCGCCGCCACCGGATTTGTGAGTATATTGCGACCATAAGACGCACCCCCATTTTCCCCCAAATTTTTGGGGAAAAAAGTGTGTCTTAGGCTACTTTCACACTTGCGTTTTATCGCGCAGCGCATCATGCGCTATCGGACGCATGCGCAATGTTCCCCTATCTTTAACATGGCGGGCGCAGGGTCTAGCGCTTGCACGCGTTCATGTGCGTTTGTCATGCGCTGCGCATTTTCCCGGTGTGCGCCCATACACGCTAGACGCTACATGTTGCATTTTTTTTTCACCCAACCGCTTTAAAAAAACGCGTGCGCACATGTGCGCATGCTATGCGCAAAAAATAACATTGCAGTCTATGGGGGAACTGGCGTGCGCATGGCTTTGCGCTCGTCAGCGCTTTTGCACGCACGAATTTTTCTGTAAATAATGTCTAAACACTTGTTTAAACCATGATAGAGCCATAGATGATAGAGCCAAAGATGATAGAGCCAGAGATGATAGAGCCAGAGATGATAGAGCCAGACGATGATAGAGCCAGAATGATAGAGCCAGCAAAGATGATAGAGCCAAAGATGATAGATGATAGAGCCAGAGATGATAGAGACAGATGATAGAGACAGATGATTGATGATAGAGACAGATGATAGATGATAGAGACAGAGATGATAGAGACAGATGATAGATGATAGACAAGCATGATAGAGACAGAGATGATAGAAATGTGACACATAGACAACCCATGCGTCAAAAAAACGCAAGCGCATGCAAAAACGCATGAAATCACAAACGCTGCGTTTTTTTGTCGAAATGCGCATGCTGATGCGACTAAATATCGCAGCGTTTACAAGCGTTTGCACGAGTTTTTTTAATGCGCTTCATGTGCGCTCGAAACGCAGCGCAAAAAAAACGCAAGTGTGAAAGTAGCCTTATGGTCCGAAAAATACGGTATCTAAATCAAGTTTGGAACAACTCAAGCAAGACATGTCACTCGAAGCAAGGATCGTCAAGCTATGATGAGAGCACTCAGTGCAGATGGGTGGACATCATGGTTGCAAGAACAGAAGGAACAAGGAGAAGAAGACCAGCAAAATGATGGCTTGATCAAGATAAAAGGCGGAGAAGACCCTGGTGAACCCATCTAGACTTGCACAACATTGATCTTCCGCCATGGTCAAGATCAAGCTGAAGGAAGTTAATAATAATAGAATACCTACACAGAAAAGAGGTAAAAATTGGATTGATACTCCAACAAGAGCAAAAAGTGACAGCCATCAGCACATGGTACAAATAATCGCGTTCGGACAATGCAATTAAAAAACAATCAAATGGCAGTTTTCACGTTTTGCTGCACTGGACTAAAACGTTAATGTCAGCTTTATTACCAGTTAGCTGAAAACAAAAATCAATACAAAGCATAGTAATAAAAATAAACCAAGAGAAACAATGAATGCAGTGTCAATAGAAACGGACGCCCGGCCCAGTCAGTCACATGGCATGGATGACAAAGACCAAAGCCACAAACACATGTCAGTCCGGCTGATGACAAATCACCCTTTCAGGGCTTACAGCCTCGTCAGTGAATGTAGCGGCACTAGAATTAGAATGTGCCCCCGCAATAAGGATCACTTCTGTTGTAGTGCAAGAATGACCAGACGTGCCACGCTGTGAACGGAAAATGATCATTTATAATAACACTTCTACTTTCCATTTGTACCCACTCAAAGGCACAAGTCTAACCTCACCGAAACGGGCAGTCTCAGGTTTTACAAAAGATGAGAATGCTTGGAAACATCAGAGCTGCTCGACCTGAAGCACAGTCTGTCCCTCTCTACCTCTATGATGAGGAACATGTCTGTATTAGGGGCGGCCTGTGGCCAGGTCTCTCTTTGGTTTCTCTGGCTTAGAGCTGGAAGATGCAACTCTGCCTAGAGTCCTGTCCCGGAGCACGGGCATGTCATTAACTGAAAACTTCTAACACTGATTACACAAGAACAACAAGACAGATTTCTTCACCCCAGGTGTCGTTAATCCATGTACCAGTGCCAACCTGACAATGCCTGGAGTTTACTTCGCAAAATCCTGTTGACAGGTTCACTATAAAGGGAATCTGTCAACACTGGACAAATTTAAGCTATTATTATGGGCATACAGGTAATAAAATTGTTAAACAAGTCTTACCTGTATGCTTTCATAGCTGCAGTCTAGATGTCGAGAAAATCAATTTTAATGTCTTATGTTAATGATTTCCTCTAGGCTCCAGGGCATGCGCTGCCTAGAAGAAATACCTGCCTCCTGACTTCATTATAATGGGCAGAGTCTTCATAGATCCTCTGCCAGGTGAGTGTTTGCTACTGTGCAGAAGATCGATGAAGAGTCAGCAAATAAAAGGGCGGATAATGTTCACATAAACGGACGAGTGCATGGCGCATGCGTGGGATTACAGCGCCACCACTGCACGTCACAGGTCAGCTTGATGTGAATGGGAGGGGAATGCTAATATAATGAAGAGAGGAGGCACGGATTTCTTCCAGGCACAGCATGCCCTGGAGCCTGGAAGAAATCATTAACATAAAACATTAAAACTGCTTTTCTCAAGATCCAGACCGCAGCTCTGAGGCATACAGGTACGGCTGGTGTACCCATCCTATTACCTGTATGCCCATAGTAATAGCTTAAATTCGTCCAGGGTGTGACAGATTCTCTTTAATCCTATTGCTAATATAAGAAAAAAGACACAATACCAACAAAAAAATAAATACGTAAAAAAATCTCTTAACTGGCTCTATATCCCACACCACATATCTTAAAGGGGTTGTCCACTACTAGGACAACCCCTTCTTGATCTAAATGTTTGGCCTCGATAAATAAAAAAGCCTATACTCACCTCCTGTGCTGGCACCGTCGTCGGCACTTGTGGTCCCAGAGCTCGTGTGGTTGTTGTGGCACGTGATCCTGGCGCCCAATCAGCACTGGCTACACTGTCCCCCGACTTCGCTGCAGATGATCTCTGACTTCCTCTTCATATTCAATTTGACAGGAGGTGGGGACAGTGACTTCAGCACTGACTGGGCGCCAGGCTCCACGTCACAACAGCTGGGAGCCCCAAGGAGAGCGATTGCTGACACCGTGGGAATTGTCCCGTAACGGGAGGAGAGTATAAGCTTTTTTTATTTTATCAAGCAAAGCATGGGGTATGGCAAGAAGTTGTCCAAGTAGTGGAAAACTTCTTTAAAGGAGTTGATCACAACATAATTTTTAAATCATGCAGCAATGTGACAACTGATACATGTAGCAGGGATTTACTCTCTCCTGTAGGCATTAGGTAGCGTTCACACAAGCAATGCGGTTTGGTTCCAACGTGCAGTTATATTGAAACAAGTTGTTGTGATGGACAGAGAGGTATCACAGCAAAGAAACAGTTCATAAGAAGTTATGTGATCATCAGTCTACTGAACCACCGCACGATCAGCTCTTCCCTCTCCTAGTGTATCGTCACCCATCCCTGTAGACTGTGAGCCCTTGCGGGCAGGGTCCTCTCTCCTTCTGTACTTGTGTGTGCCTTGTATTGCTCATGTTTACTGTACTTGTCTATACTTGCCCCTCTTCACATGTAAAGCGCCATGGAATAAATGGCGCTATAAAAATCTATAATAATAATAATAATGTAGGGAACATACAGTTGTGCTCAAATGTTTGCATACTCCAGCACAATTTTTGCTTTCTTGGCCTTTTTTCAGAGAATATAAATGATAACAAAACTTTTTCTCCACTCATGGTTAGTGGTTGGGTGAAGCCATTTATTGTCAAACTACTGTGTTTTCTCTTTTTAAATCATAATGACAACCCAAAACATCCAGATTACCCTGATCAAAAGTTTACATACCCTGGTGATTTTGGCCTGATAGCATGCACAGAAGTTGACAAAAATGGGTTTCAATGGCTCCTAAAGGTAACATCCTCACCTGTGACAAATGCCAGGAAAATTGTTTGGGATGCAAAGAAAAACCCACAAATAACATCAGCTGAAATACTGGACTCTCTGAAAACTAGCGGTGTGGCTGTTTCAAGATGCACAATAAGAAGGTACTTGAAGAAAAATGGGCTGCATGGTCGAGTCGCCAGAAGAAACCTATTACTGCACAAATACCACAAAGTATCTCGCCTACAATATGCAAAACAGCAGAGAGCCAAGCCTCAAAACTTCTGGAACAAGGTAATTTGAAGTTATGAGACTAAAATTGAACTTTTTGGCCACAACCATAAACGTTACATTTGGAGAGAAGTCAACAAGGCCTATGATGAAAGGAACACCATTCCTACTGTTAAACACAGAGGTGGATTGCTGATGTTTTAGTGATATTTGAGCTACAAAGGCACAGGAAACTTGGTCAAAGTTGAAGGAAAGATGAATGCAGCACGTTATCAGCAAATACTGGAGACAAATTTGCAATCATCAGCCCGGAACCTGCGTATGGGACGTACTTGGACAATTCAACATGACAACAATCCAAAACACAAGGCCAAGTCGACCTGTCATTGGCTACAGCAGAACAAAGTGAGGTTCTGGAGTGGCCACTCTGGGGAGATCTCAAGCGCGCAGTTCATGCGAGACAGCCCAGGAATTTACAGGAACTGGAGGCTTTTTATCAAGAAGAGTGGGCAGCTTATCATCCGAGAAAAAAAGAACCTCATCCGCAACTACCAGAAAAGACTTCAAGCTGTCATTGATGTTAGAGAGGGCAATACACGGTATTAAGAAATGGGGTATCTGAACTTTTGATCAGGGTCATTTGGCTTTCTTCTGGCGACTCGACCATGCAGCCCATTTTTCTTCAAGTACCTCCATTTTCCTGGCATTTGACACAGGTCACAGGTGAGAATGTTACCTTTAGGAGCCATTCAAACCCATTTTTGTCAACTTCTGTGCATGTTATCAGGCCAAAATCACCAGGATATGTAAACTTTTGCTCAGGGTCATTTGGATGTTTTGGGTTGTCATTATGATTTAAAAAGAGAAAACACAGTAGTTTGATAATAAATAGCTTCACCCAACCACTAACCATGAGCGGAGAAAAAGTTTTGGTGTTATTCATATTCTCTGAAAAAGGCCAAGAAAGCAAAAATTCTGCCGGGGTATGTAGATTTTTGAGCACAACTGTATGCCAGTGCAGGCTCACCCAAAGAGAGTAAAGTCATTTCTCCTACCACAAACTTCACAGACAGCAGCAGAGGAACGAACCCACCAGATGCAGTATTCTCTTCAGCCCGACCTCCATCAGCTTTCCTAACTGACCTATGCAGTCCACATTCAGATAGAGACTTTGGCATGTTTCTCTTCCAGCTACAGCTCACATTTTGGCTGGACACTCAGCAGCAGCAGACTAGACTCTGCTTAACATTCAGCAGACAGACACACCTAGAGAACACAAGCCCTGGATCATAGTCAAAATTAGGATGGTGAATCTAATAAAGACCTGCAGTGCTAGGATTTAACCCTGTCTTACCTGGCTTTGCTACAATGTATACGCTCACTATAGTTTCCCATGTATTATTGATGCCCTCAATTTTTTAATGTGGTCACTAACTGCTCGAGTCTACTGCATCTTTCTTGGAGATTAAGGTGGTCATACTATTTAGATAGCTGTTGGCAGGCAACTATCAGTCCTGACCCTCTGGTATAAAATTGAACACACCTGATCCCCCTTTTGCCAGACATCTGCTGTTGAGTTGGCACATCCCTATAATGTAAATTGCTGCGGAATATGTTGGCGCTATAGAAATAAAATTATTATTATTATCCCTGTACACATACATTGGGTGCCTGGTCCCAATGAAAGTGGCAAATTCAGAGCAATGAAATGTACAATCTATGGGCGCCATAACCCATTTCCAATTAGTAAATTTTCACGTTCTAGCTTTAGTTTGCACACTGCTATGGACACAAATGTTGTTACACAGGTCACGTTGTACACCCTCTACTATGCCATTTCCTGTATTGATCTTCAGTTGTCAAGGGTATGTTGCATTTTTTTTTTTTACTGAATGAGAGATTGGAATGTGTTTTGCCGTCTTCGTGAAGATTTTTTGTGGTTTTGTCCAATGATTGATGGGGAAAGACATGTATATAGCACATACAAACGTAACATTTGATTTGGTTTCATATTCTGAGTAGAACCTCAAATTAGTTTCTGCACATGTCCTGGACAATGCAAGGATGACGGTTTTTAAGCTTATATAAAAATCATCTCACCGGACAAACGTTTGTTTTGCTCCTAGTAAAACTCTACCCGATTATTGGCTTTTCTAAATGGGCCTTAAAAGGGAAACTGTCAGACATGCTGCTGAAACCATGGGCAAAATGTATCAACCACTGGTTAGGTGACCACATCCATAAAGGTTTGTCTCTGAAACACAGTGTCGTTTCAGAGAAAAATATGCCTTCAAAAGCTGCCGGGGAGCCACTCACTGACAATAACTGGCAAGCCTCTGCCTATACATAAACGTAGGCAGAGACTTGCCAGTCACAGTCAGCGAGTGGAGAGAAGATGCTGGGGTCCTGTCTGTAAGACTAGTCAATTGGCTCGGACCTCAGTGGCTAATAAAAGCATATTTTTCTCTGAAATGATGCAGTGTTTCCGAGACAAACATATACAGTGGGGAAAATAAGTATTTGATACACTGCTGATTTTGCAAGTTTTCCCACCTACAAAGAATGGAGAGGTCTGTATTTTTTATCGTAGGTACACTTCACCTGTGAGAGACAGAATCTAAAAGTAAAAAACAGAAAATCACATTGTATGATTTTTACATAATTCATTTGTATTTTATTGTATGAAAGTTAGCATTTGATACAATAGAAAAACAGAACTTAAAGGGAATCTGTCACCTCATTTTGGCGGGCTATGTAAATGATTTCGGTCCTTTCCTTAACCCCTCTTTGGCCGCTGTCAGCAATATTTCCGGGAATGTTCGTAGTGGTACTCCATATTACGCGTGTGCGCATGGCAATCTTGACTCGCGCACGCGCAGCATGCTTTGCCCAACTGCGGGCAAAGCCGAAAAGCATTAGTGCGCATGCGCCGGTGAACTATGTCCGGAACACAGTGAAGTACTTTCGGGACAAAGTTTACCGGCGCATGCGCACTAATGCTTTTCGGCTTTGCCCGCAGTTGGGCAAAGCATACTGTGCGTGCACGAGTCAAGATTGCAATGCGCACGCGTGTAATATGGAGTACCACTATGAAAATTCCAGGAAATATTGTGGACAGCGGCCAAAGAGGGGTTAAGGAAAGGACCCAAAACACCGCCCATCGGACCAGACCGAAATCATTTACATAGCCCGCCAAAATGAGGTGACAGATTCCCTTTAAGTTTGCACACACTGCAGCAGGGATGTTGGCCCATTCCTCCATACAGATCTACTCCAGATCTTTCAGGTTTCAGGGCTGTTGCTGACCAACATTGAGTTTCAGCTTCCGCCAAAGATTTTCTATTGGGTTCAGGTCTGGAGACTGGCTGGGCCACTCCAGGACCTTGAAATGCTTCTTATGGAGACACTCCTTAGTTTCCCTGGCTGTGTGTTTTGGGTAATTGTCATGCTGGAAAACCCAGCCACGACCCATCTTCAATGTTCTTACTCAGGGAGGGAGATTGTTCCCCAAAATCTCATGATACATGTCCCCATCCTTCCTCCCTTCAATACGGTGCAGTCGTCCTGTCCGCTTTGAAGAAAAAGTACTAAAGTATGATGTTTTGGAAGTTTCTTCCACCATGCTTCACGATTGGGATGGTGTTCCTGGGGTTGTACTCATCCTTCTTCCTCCAAACATGGCGAGTGGAGTCGATACCAAAATTTTTTTATTTCAGTCTCCTCTGACTACATCACCTTTTCCCATGCTTCCTCTGGATCATCCAGATGGTCATTGGAGAACTTCAAAGAGGCCTGGACATTTTCTGGCATGAGCAGGGGGACCTTGTGCGCCTTACCGGATTTTAATCCATGACGGCGTAGTGTGTTACTAAGGCCGGTGTCACACTTGCGAGTGTGATGCGAGAAACACCCGGCACTGCCGGCGGCACTCGGACCGGGCGGCTGCATGTATTTCTATGCAGCTGCACGCTCCGGTCTGAGTGCCGGGTGTTGATGTGAGAAACACTCGCAAGTGTGACACCAGCCTAATGGTAATGTTTGTGTCACGCTGTCTAATGATATGTATACAATGTCAGTAAACTATTAATACAGGAACAACACTCTATACAACAACTAGTATAGCAACATCAGCATGTAAGTATAGAATAGATTTACCTGACACGATATCTGCTGAACTCAGGGTTAATCTTGAGGACTTGATGAGCTGAAACAGGAAAGAGGTGGACCGGGATCTAACCTGACCCTAAACTGGGGTCCTAACTAATCCCTCACCTTGGAGGTACTGATAATGGTTCAGAGGTCCAAGTCTCCAACCTAACCCTGTCTCCTATCAGACCCTGAACCCTGTAATCAGTCCTAAGAAGGATCCTGACTACCACCAAAGGGATATGGGCTGATCTCAGCTAAATACACAGATTAGACATATAAGACAGACAGGATAACACTCGCTTGCATACACACTCAAACACCAAAGGAACATAAATGGTCTGGGAAATAAACTCTAACCAAGTTGAGCTTAGAACAACTAAGGAGCTCACAACTAAAGTCTATACAGATTCATTCCTATCTGTGGTCTGCATGAAGGTTTCACTGGCAACTCCCCAAACAGACAACCAGGAATTTAAAGGAAACCAATCAACAAATAATCAATTGCAGCCGGGAGAAACTGCACCCAGTCCCAGCACCGAGCACAGACAGAATTAACTCCCTAGCTGCCAAACACAAAGAAACAGCAGCTCAGCTGTGAGAAGTCAAAATGTGCAACGCGACGATCTTCGTGGCAATGCACACATGACAGTTTGAGAGTGTGGTCCAACTCTCTTCATTGACCAGGTCCTCCCGTTTAGTTCTGGGCTGATTCCTGACTTTTCTCACAATCATCCTCATCCCACAAGGCGAGATCTTGCATGGAACCCCATACTGAGGAAGATTAACAGTCATCTTTTCGGTTTCTTCCATTTTCTAATAATTGTGCCATCAGTTGTTACCAATCTGCTTGCCTATTGTCCTGTAGCCCATCAAGCCTTGTGCAGGTCTACAATTTTGTCCCTGCTGTCCTTAGACAGCTCTTTGTTCTTGGCCATGGTGGAGAGGTTGGAGTGTGCTTGATTGAGTGTATAATGGAAAATGGAAGAAGAAATATATCTCCAGTGTGTAATCCAATAAAATCATTTTTTTATTCAAGACATTTTAAAATTTATGTATCAAAAATACAAATGAACAAAGGAAAGGAAGGATGGGGTCCTATAACAAAAGCAATAGACCGCAAGAGGTTGAAACGCGTTGGTTGTTATGGGGGACCCCATCCTTCCTTTCCTTTGTTCATTTGTATTTTTGATACATATATTTTAAAATGTCTTGAATAAAAAAATGATTTTATTGGATTACACGCTGGAGATATTTTTCCTCTTCCATTTTCCATTGTGAACCACGCCTCTGATCAAGGCTCCTCCGTGTGTGTTCAATCAGAGAAACCTGCAGAAGACTGGTGACTATTTTCCTTTTCCCTTCACCCATGCTATTGATTGAGTGTATGGACAGTTGTCTTTTATACAGGAAACAAGTTCAAACAGGTGCAATTAATACAGGAAATGAGTGCAGAGTAAGAGGGTTTCTTAAACAAAAACTAAAAGGTCTGTGAGAGACAGAATTCTTGTTGGTTGGTAAATGATCAAACACTTGTTGCATGCAATAAAATGTAATTTAATTATTTAAAAATCATACAGTGTGATTTTCTTTTTTTGGATGCTGTCTCTCACAGTTGAAGTGTACCTACAATATAACTACAGAACGCTCCATTCTTTGTAGGTGGGAAAACTTGCAAAATCGGCAGAGTATCAAATACTTATTTTCCCCACTGTATGGCTATGATCACACAAGTGCCTGATAGATGCTGCCTACATTTGGGCAGCATGTATAAACTGACAGGTTCCCTTTAAGAGACCAGGTGAGCCGCGAATCGGTTATTAATTCCACCTCCAAATAGTTGTAATAAAATATCTGCATGGCAAAGCTAAAGTCAGCTGTAGGAATTGTCAGTCTATTGTCTGTGCTCATGCTTAAAAGGGTTGTCCCAAGTTATTAGAGGTAAAATTAGAAAGTTGCTTGCAAAACAAGCTCTTTGAAATCTCACGTTATTAAAAAGTTTATTTTGATCAACTAACAAAATGCAAAGAGGGAACTCTAGATAAATATTTGGTGAGACCACCTTTAGCCTTCAAAACAGCATCAAAGCATTAATTCTTCCAGGTACACTTGCACACAGTTTTGGAAGAAACCTGGCAGGGAGGTGTTCCAAACATCTTGGAAAACTAACCAAAGATCTCCTGTTTATATAGGCTTGTCTCTTCCCAAACAGATGTGATGATGAGATCAGGGCTCTGTAGGTGCCATATGATCATTTCCAGGACTCCTTGCTTTTATTTACACTGAACATAGTTCTTGGCTGTATGTTTGGCGATTTGGCCTGCTACAGAATAAATTTGGAGCAAATCATATGAACCCCTGATGGTTTATTGTATCTTCCTGCATTACTCAGCATTGCGGATACTATTATTTCTTCACCAAATCCCCAACTCCATTTGTTGAAATGCAGCTCCAAACTTGGAAGGACCCTCCACCATGCTTCACTGTTGTCTGCGGACACTCATTGTACCACTCACCAGACCTCTGGAAAACAAAATGCCTTATGTTAAAGCTAAATATTTTTCATTGCTGCAATTTTTCTTCCCCTTAATAGATATGTTTTATGTAGATAATTGAGTCACTTGTTCTTGTTTCCATATTTTTGGTCTCAATTTTTTCGATGAAGACTCCTTCTGGCCAGACTTCTCCGAACAGTAGATGGGTCCCACAGGTTGCGGCCAGTTTTGAGGTCAGGACACTACTGGACATCTTCAGATTTTGAAGAGAATTAAGCCTGATGTGTCTTTTATCTGCTGCAGTAAGTTTCCTTGGTAGACCACTGCGAGTATGGTCCTCAATGTTGTCCGATTCTTGGTGTCCTCAATGCTGAGAAATGCATGCATATACTTATCCATCAAGAAATCAACCATCAGGGAGGTGTCCAATTGGCTCCAAATATATTCTGCAGTTGGACAGTGACCCCAAACATACAGTCAATGTAATGAAGAACCATCTTCAGTGTAAAGAAGAGCGAGGAGTCCTGGAGTAATGATTTGGGACCATGTAAATTGGATATAGACATTAGAATTGTGTCTGCAGATTTTGGTTATGTTGATTATCAGAATTATACCTATAACAGAGGCAAATGCCTAGAGGATGCAGCTCATGTTCCTAAGTCTAAGAACTGACGTTGGGGGAAATATTAGTGAAATATTCATTGTGGTTTCAGATTATTTCTGCCCTCTTCTCATTCATGTGATATGCAATAGATCTAAAAATACAGATATATTTGGAGAGCACAAAAGGCAAAACCTTATTGTTTCACAAGAGCATTGTGGCTGCAATACAATCAGCCACACAGTGGAGCGCCATTATTCATCTGAAGAGCAAATTCTTCTCCAATGAAATCATCTGTATGCTTAATAAATAATGCCCTGCTAAACGGCGACATGGAAACAGAGAAAATACATGACACGATAAATGCAAACAGAGGATGTGATAATAATCACAGCTTCAGTTGGCAAACACAGCCCAAAACAATATGTCTGCCCAGCGCTCACCCTGGCATCGAGTCACCATCATCATCTGCCTGGGTGCACAGAGCTTTTCATGTCCGTGTTTATACATGGTGTTTCAGTGCCCAAACTCTTGTCAATTTATAAGCACTGTTATAAAAATGCCTGGCCACAACACCCATGGGTCCACCTGCTTTACAGGTTTAGCCCCTTAAAGGGAATAATGTAATTTTGGATGCATGCTGTTGTTTCCACAGAATTAAGGTTTAATCACCAGGAGATTAAAGGCATTGTCTACTAGGACAACCCCTTCTTAAACTAAATGTTTGGCCCCGATAAAATAATAAAGCCTATACTCGCCTCCCGCCCCAGCGCCGTTCCTGCGGTGTCGGCACTCGCTCGCCCTGGTCCCGTGATGCGGAGTTATGACGGGGGATCAGCTGCAGCGCGGATTTCCTCTTTATGGTCAGTTTGTTGGAAGGCGGAGAACGTGACGCCAGCGCTGATTGGGTGCCGGGCATCATGTGTCATTCCACCGCATCACAGCCCCGGGACCGCGAGTGCTGACACCGCTGGAACGGAGCCGGCATGGGAGGTGAGTATAGGCTTTATTATTTTATCATGGCCAAACATTTAGTTTAAGAAGAGGTTGTCCTAGAAGAGGACAACGCCTTTAATCACTGCCAGTGAGCAACTGTCTGATCACACCCCTGTCTGTGATAAGCAGCTTGCTGTCCGTAGACTATGCACACAGAAAGCTGTGGTTGGGGCGTGGGGGGGTAGCTTACTGAGCTCTGCTACATCTAAAAACACGGGTTGTGTCACAACGGCTGCACCCAGTAAACTAAGTGATACATCACTGGAATTGGGTACTCATTTCCTACATCGGGCTGCTCTCAGATAAAGATGCAAATCCTGGTGACATATTCCCTTTAATACCCAATCAATTTTTTTTCCAGTTTTTCACATCCAAATTAACATGAATGACCTGTCCATAGGTCATTAATATCAGACTTTTTATTGGGGGGGGGGTTGGACACTTGGCACCCTGACTGAACAAGTATTTGCAGCATCGGTAGGGTCTGGCTGTAAATAAGGAACGGAACACCACAGTTCCATCACAAAGTCTAATGGTCACTGCTGAAAGCTGCAGATCTGCTCCTACTATTTGAATAGGAACACCGCCGCTCCATGCACTACACGCGCTCTGCAACACCGCTGCCCCAATGCATCACGCCTCTGCTTCTTAGCTTCCAGGTTACTGGGGGTCATACAATCCTGAAGATTAACAGTTTAGACCAGCAGCTTTGTTGCAATTGCAAAAATTTTCCTTTTTGTAATTTTTCAAATGTAAAAGATGAAAATATACAGTACAGACCAAAAGTTTGGACACACCTTCTCATTCAATGATTTTTCTATGTTTTCATGACTATGAAAATTGTAGAATCACACTGAAGGCATCAAAACTATGAATTAACACATGTGGAATTATACATTACACTTTATAAAATAGTGCGAAACAACTGAAAATATGTCTTATATTCTAGTTCTTCAAAGTAGCCACCTTTTGCTTTGATTACTGCTTTGCACGCAGAAAAGGTGAACGGATGGACTCTACATGCCTGGTTCCCACCGTGAAGCATGGAGGAGGTGGTGTGATGGTGTGGGGGTGCTCTGCTGGTGACACTGTTGGGGATACACTCTACAATGAGGAGGTGCAGGAGGACATGACTGATCTTCTGACACACGCAGAGAAGATTTCACATTAAACAATTCTTATTTAAAAAGTAAATAAAGATCAAAGCTGAGGCGGAATTGCTGGGATATTTATTTTCCTTTTTTTGTGCTTCTTAATGTTCGTTTAGGTGCATAAATATAAAGCCTATAGCAGCCGCAGGAAATCACTGACATCTTGTTATGACAAGTCGAGTTCCGTGTGACTTGTCTTACATTTTTCGGCTGCGGTGGACTGGATCAGTATGCTCAGATTCTACAGGAAATAGATATTACCGTATATTTTATGTTTTTACTAATAATAGTTGTTTCTGTAAAGGCAATGCCAGAATTAAAATGCCGCTGTCACGAATTGCTATGAGGCATAATATATGAAATTGCTACATGTCCTAGAAGAATGCCTGCGTGTTACCGAAAACTGCGCTCACTGAGCCAGGGCGAGTGTGGGGTGTAAAATGGTCACACTGTATAAACTGGCTGTAACGTACCCTGAAATGTGCGTATCTGTCTAGATGTAGAGTCATGGGACATTCAGACTTTGGGGTCTATTCCGGTTCCCTTTAAATACTGTGCCCTAGGCATTATTCATGTCCAGTCTAAGCCAAATGTTCTCATAGACTGGAAAACAAAGCTCTCGGCATACCAATAGCATGATCTGCAAACTGACATATTCTTGCTGCCCACAAAGGCTTCCAGTGTATGTCCATCCGGCCTCATTAACAAATATGTATGCCGAAAACAAGTATATAAAGAATCCTTGAGGGATTAGCACAATTTGGTACATGCATATTATATAGCTTCCAGACAAATGCTCATTCATTCACCATGCATGCTCGGCTGATGTAGACCACTGGGGATCCCAGAGGTCAGATGCCACCGATCATTAGGGAATGGTAAATCCTACAAACATGCAGGGTAACACTAAGGTCGGGTTCACACCAGGGTATTTCATGGCCCATACAAGAATCGCAAATCCTGTACGGACTGCGGGTCTCCTGACCCGAACTTACAGCCCCAGACATATACGAGGCAGTAAAGACGGAGATACCAAAAAGTACCAAACGATGAAGCAGAAAGTTCAGGTTGGAAGACCATTAAATACAGCTTAAGATGGGAATACTCCTTTACTGCACTGCCGCAAAAGTTAACAAAATTCAATTTAAGGGGATATCTATAGATGTATATGCCTATAGTCACACACAGTGCCTTGACAAGAGCCCAGATAAAAATTTATCCAGATTACACCATACTTTGCCCATACAATTAGTTCACTCAGTGCCTACTAAGCAGCAACAGTGCCGATGTGGCACCTACAATGCGCAGGAGAGTTCTGCTGCTCCTAATGTCTCACTGATGTTACTAGTTGCACTATGAAGACATTAACAAGTTACGGTATATTCCCATCTTCACGATTAAGCAGGGTAGGAGAAGTAACCCCTGACACAGAGCGTGAAATGCTGTAACAATGCCTGAAGGCTCCACAAATGGCCAAATTAATAAAATGACTGTCTGTGCCAACCATGCCTGGAATATTTATAGAAGATACTGGATAACATTGCATAAGACGATTACTTCCCAGCTCATCACTGATGTCAGTGCCAAGTACGGAGTGTATGCACTGATAACACAACTGTAGTTTTAGTCCACAGTCCTTGAAGGCCAAAAGATGCAATTTATTACTTCCTCATGAATAGGTGAAAACATAATCACAATAAATCATAGTGGAAAGTCGTGGAGACGACCGCACGGTATTATCCGGACAGTGCAGTTTTACGAAAAAGCCAAACTTCCCTTTTATTCAGGCCCAGAACCCAATGTCATACACACACGCGCCACGTTCACTCTCAGGATCCATTCTGTCAAGCACTCAGCACTAATTGATCCCGTGCGGACCTTTGGTGACTCCTTGGTGAGAGTGCAGCTGCACAAGAAGAAAAGAAAAAAAAACATGGTAATAATTTATTATTTGGGCTGGAGTCCAAAAGGGCTAATGTTGTGTGTACTCATGTGTGCAAGGAGCCCCTCACTAGTCACACAGACCCAGATCTGTAAACTACTCTCTACACTGTCCTATGCCAACTATATTTAGGCAATTGTACCGACACGGATGGGCTCAATAACGAGAAGTCACAATAGAAAACGACATTTTTCCCTTTACGAGGACTAATTTTAATGGCGCTTCCCCTAAACAAAGTATCAGGTGATTTAGTATACATCACTGTTACTTGTCCTGTATTACGCAGACTAAACCATATTCTGAAGGGAAGGAAAAAAAACATAAACAACCTGCGTCCTAAAGCCATAGGAAACTTATCCAAGACCGGTTCACAGCAGTCCTGGACAAATCTTACACAGGTCTTATTAAATCCGGTAACTTTTATTGAAACATTTCTCAGAATTACCAGCAGAACAGTCACTAATAACAGGTTATTTGCAGTACAGACACAATGCAGAAGTAAATACCCACTGCTCGCCTACATGTTTGAACCATTCCCATTGCCCCTCTCTAATCCCCCCCACTGTCCCTCTTTGGTGCACACAAACTCGGAGGTTTATATACCAAGTCATCCCATTTAATAAAATTAGGGCCAAAGCCCATATCTTTTAATATTGCCTAGATATAACCTCACACCACGCTATCAAAAGCCTTATTAGCGTCTAGTGAGAAAACTGATATAGTTTGTGGGGTCCACACATGCCGCTTGTAATACATAGCTTAATAGCTGTTGATTTTGATGGCGTAAAACCCGCCTGACCGAGGAAATAAATCGTACTCAGACGTACTGCAAGGATTTTGGCCATAATTTCACCATCTGACATCAGCAGTGAAATGGGCCTATATGAATCAGGTCATTCTTTGTCCGGTCCCCTTTTTGGTAAGACCACAATTATCGCCTCATACAGGGATTTCGGGAGCTCCCCCGACACTTCACCTTTCACATATCTGAATAAATGTTGTGATCGTTCCTCCTCAAATAACTTGTAGATCTCTATCAGAAGGCCATCTGACCCCGGGGCTTTGTTGTTTGACATTTCCCCCCCAATTTGTTGAACTTCTTCCACCGAAGATCGGCATACCCAGAAAATCCTTATCTTTATCATTTAGAGATGGGAGACCAAGCCCAGGTAGATATTCCATCAACTCCTCATGGGAGTAATTAACCCTAGAAGACTATAGACTAGAGTAAAATCAATGTATCTTCTGCAATATGCTAGTATTCCGAGTGCTTCCCTTTCCCTCCATATCCCGTAGCTGATATATAAATGCATGCTCTCTGTGCCGATGCCAGATTCGCCAGCAAGTGACCAGTGGTTTCCCCTCTTCGTAAAACTGTTGTTTTTAAAAACATTTGCTTGTTCTACCTGAAATAATCACAGTTGCTGTTCGGCCTCCTTCCATTGCGTCAAATTTGCAGGGCAATGATTCTGGATACCGTATATGTTTGCTCAGTCTCCTGCACCCTATGCTCAAAATCCTCGCTCTTTTTCCCCGAAATACCTTTAACCAACCATTTTTATTTTGCTTATTAGTACCCCCTCAGGAAAGCCTTCACAGCATCCCAAACTACACTAATTGGAGCCGAGCCAAAATTAGGTTGGAAAAAGTCTGACAGTTTCCATTTAACATTGTCCCAATAAATAAGTTTGAGCCAGAATGGGTTCCTAGACCTCACTGGATCCACATGTACCGGAAACCAAAGGGGAGAGTGATCCAATAAGGATCGAGGGACATATTCAATATTCATTAAGAACGGGCCATAAGGAAATTACAAAGCATCAAATCAATTTGTGACAGCGATTGATATGTCGAGGAGGCACAGGAGAAAGCCCTTATGTCAGGGGCTATGTATTGCCAAATATCTATCCATCCCATTAATACGGTGGCTAAAAGGAGGTAAATTGTCATCGCCCGCAAAGTACCGTACTTATCCTTAAAAGGATTTTAGACATTGTTATAGTCACCATAAGTGGGATATTTTGTCAATTTGCAAGTTTTACTAGGATTTTGGCAAGCGGGATACTTGAATAAGTGGGAAGAATATACACTACTATAATTATACGTTCAAAATGAGACAACGTACACCGAACGGACATGCCATCATCATCTCTAAAAGAGTCTATGCATTTAAAGGGAATGTTTTTATGCACAAAAGTCTAACTCCTTGGGCATAATTACAATACACAGAATGTACACTATTTCCCGTCCAAGGCCTTTGTAGCAAATTGACGGATTTCCTGGTCATATGCATTTACTGCAGCCCTATAACTGAAGGGTTAAATTTCTTAAGACATTCAAATATTGCTTGCCTTTTGGAACCATCTTTTAAGCCACGGATTTTCTATGACAAGAATTTTACCGTTTGATCCATTTTCTCGAATTAGAGATAATTATCAGAATTCTAGACAATACCGCAAACAGCAGAATAAGTTCCTTTACAATGAACCAAAAACTTGTGTACACCAAGAGGACCCCTCCCCTATTTCCACCGCAAGAACAACCCTTCCCAAACTCACATAAACCTGCCCTTACACGTAAGGGATGTGGTACCAGAACATCTAGAACCATCTGTTCTGGTCTCTTACAGTAATGGAGTGCAAATTTCCAAAATACCGGAGATTCTACAGCTCACACATCATCACAAAGAAAAGTACAAAAACTGCACAGAAATTGAACAGCATATGTAGTACTGAAATTTCAAAACCTGAACATCATATCATATATCACTTTAAACCATTTTGTCCAGAAATCCAGAGATGAAATACGCTTACTTATTTCTTCCAAAAGATCACCCAAATTTAGACCTGTCCGGCTCTCCTATTGGATCTGCTGCTCATTAGTGTCCAGACATCTCTGAGTGATTGTGGGAGTCTCAAAATAAATAAATTAAAAAAAAAATAGTACCCAGGATAGCCACCCTCAATTTGAATTTGGCATCATGGAATACTGTAGGCCCAATGCTCTCCTCCTTTTAACGTCCAAAAACATGGATCTTTTATTCTGGGCCTCCATTGAGAAATCAGGGAAGAAGGAGACCTTCAGCCCGCCAAGCCTAATGTCTTGATTCTCCCATGCTTTCTTTCCTGATCCTTGTAGTGGAGAATGTTAATCTGTATAGGCAGGGGTGGTCTGCACACTGACACAGGTCTTGTAGGCATCCTATGAGCTCTCTTTACTGCAAACAAAGAAGTGAGGGCTTCTTTGAAATTGGCTCATGGACACCTTTAGAAAGAAATGATCAGGATCTCTCACTTCCGCCTTATTTTAGTACGTCACAGGCGATTTTCCAAGTCATCGGCCTTAGCCATCAGAGCCTCCACTGCTTGAGTATGATTTTGAATGTCTATATGGACAGGAGGCATAGCATCTTCCAACTCGCTTACTCGACACTCTATAGCCGTGGTGCGCTCTGCCACCTTTTGAACATCAAGATGGATTATGTGCGGTAAATAGTTTCCTGAATGAAGCCCACCGGTCTTGTCAATGTAAAAAAAATTGAATCGCACATATTGACTGTGTTGAGAATGTTTATCAAAGTGGGAAGACTCTCTCAAGGATACACCTACAGGAGCACTCTTATTTCACCTGGCGATCTTTCAGCCCCAGGAGGCACCTGTGAAGTAGTGGACCTCTCAGGGAATCCATCCTCCTCCTTCTAATCTTGCGCAAGAGCTGTATATCTAGACCCTGTTGGGGACATGTTTAGGAGCATCTGCATGTACAATGCCGACCTCTGGCTTCTGGGAGTAGAATTCTGCACCCTATGAGCATACTGTTCCAGTCTGGCAGTCACTTTCCCATCAATATCCCTCAGCCTCTTTCCACAGGATGCAGTTGCACCATCTTGGAGGTTGTATTTGTATCACTACCTCCTTGTCATTCCTCTTGCTGTGGGTCATTTTGCCCCACCTGGCCAAGAGCCAGCTCCCTCAGCCCACAGAGTCCACTTAGCACTAGGGAAACCTCTTCTCCCAGCGTGGAGAGAATTCCTGGGGCTGATGTATTTCAGGGAGTAAGCAGCAGTGCAAAAATGGTGGCAAAACATTTTCCCAGGGGAAAAGTGGAGACTACCAAACACTTACCTCTGCCATCCACAGTTGACATAGACGAGAATCATTTCCTCAGCAGCAGTCTGCAATCTCCTGCTCCCACAGGCAGACCTCTTCTCCAACACGTCAGTGGCAGAAGTATGACAGTGTTAGGACCCAGAGATGTCTCCCCCGCCCAGCAGATTCTCCAGCCTCGTGACAGTTTTACGGACTTCACAGCCAAGCCGGATGTCCGGAATAGCAGTATTCTCAGTGGAGCAAGTTCGTATTGCAATCTGCCGCCACAATGGCCCCTCTTCTCATGTAACACCAAGTCAAAATCCCTAAGAGGCCGATGTCCTCTCAGCAATGTACGACAGGAAGAAAGCCCCCAGGAGATCCTCCTTCACCTCCAATTCTCTACAGTCCCACAGGATTTCCTTACCCTCAGCCAATCTCCCACTGATGAAGAGTCCAATTTAAAAAAAAAAAAAAAAATCAAAGCAGGAGGAGCAAACATTGTAGTAATGTAACAGGTGTGTTGTGCTGGCTCCGCCCATGAGGAGCGGTCAGTGCTATTGTCAGAGGTGGATGGATCTTAATGCTGTCAGTTATTTCCCCCATGACAGAAAAAAATTTCCAGCAACTTTTTTCCCAGTCCTCTGTAAAAGTAAGTGCTCATAACGAACCACTACTTCATACATTTGTTGATCTGGACATTCACAAATATCTATATCTGACTCTCTTCTGCTGAATAGTTTCATAGCCTTTGGCTCTTTTGGCTCAATATGTAGTTTGCAGATTAGTAATCATGCTGATATAACCCAACCCAGGAATCTGGGATCACTATGCAGTTTTACATTCAAGCTTCTAAGCAATAAAAACAATTTATGGTACCCGATTTCCCTAAACACAAGCTCAACACAACATTATAAAGACCCTTAAGGTAAAGATAGAACATTCACTCTTTTCTAATCTGAGTATTCAGCTTTCCTTGGACAGAGGTTTTTGAGTTACTAATTGATTCTGCTTAAAAAGGCTCAAACTGAAGCTATATACTAAGCACATAGCCTAGTAAGGTATATAGAGTCCCTCGAAAAGAGGCACCGATAGTAACTTCCAATTGCTACATTTGTTATGCAATAACTAAAGTTTAATTAAAAAAAAAACCAAAAACCTGGTCAATTAACTGAAGATAGCTGGGACCACAGTCTCAACATTACCATTAGTAACACACTAAACCATCATGGATTAAAATCCTGAAGGGCACGCAGGGTCCCCCTGCTCACGCCAGCACATGTCCAGGCCCAATGACCATCTGGATGTTCCAGAAGAGGCATGGGAGAACGTCATGTGGTCAGAGAAGACCGAAATAGAACTTTTAGGTATAGACTCCACTCGCCGTCTTTGGAGGTAGACGAAGGATGAGTACAACCCAAGAACACTATCCCAACCGTGAAGCATGGTGAGGAAAGCATCATACTTTGGTGCTATTCAGCAAAGGGGACAGGATGACTGCACCGTATTGAAGGGAGGATGGCTGGAGTCATGTATCGCAAGATTTTGGCCAACAACCTCCTTCCTTCAGTAAGAGCATAGAAGATGGGCCGTGGCTGGGTCTTCCAGTATGACAATCACCCAAAACACACAGCCAGGGAAACTAAGGAGAAGCATTTCAAGGCCCTAGAGTGGCCCAGCCAGTCTCCAGAGCTGAACCCAATAGAAAATCTTGGAAGGGAGGAGAAACTTAATGCTGCCCACCGACAGCCCTGAAACCTAAAAGATCTGGAGAATATCTGTATGGAGGAGTGGGCCAAAATCCCTGCTGCAGCGTCAAGAACTGCAGGAAATGTCTGACCTCTGTAATTGTAAACAAAGGTTTCTGGACCAAATATTAAGTTCTGTTTTTCTATTGTATCAAATACTTATTTCATGCAATAAAATGGATGTGAATACTTTTCCGTCCAATTAATTATGCAAAAATCATACAATGTGATTTTCTTTTTTTTTTATTTTTAGATTCTGTCTCACAGTTGAAGTGTACCTACGATAAAAATTACGGACCTCCATTATTTGTAGGTGGGAAAACTTGCAAAATCGACAATGTATCAAATACTTATTTTCCTCACTCTGTATATACATACACAAACTTGTACATGTACATAAACACTTCTTCACAAACCTTGCTACAATATTTCTCTTCTGAAAATCTCTCTCAGCCCTACGTCACAGTGGTTAAGTAGTCATCCTACCCCAAAAAAAGAGCACAAGACATTTATTTTACCCACAGATGAGAACCTGGGAGACTACGGAGAACAAGTATGACTTGTGAGGATAGTGAGGGTTACGTTACCGAAGAATTTCAGGGACAGGGAATCTTAGGGACATGTGTTCATTTACTAGTTTGGACAAGAAGGACATTTTTGGGGGAAACACTGAGTTGTTGTTGTGGTTTCTTGCTCTGAATGTAATGCAGCTGGGAAAACTCCACAACATACACATACAGCATTACATGGAGCTCCATTCATCAGAGCTTGGATGGCTATCATGTGGCCTATAACTACAGCATTTCTGTGTCTAGGAACAGACGAACATAGATCATTATTTAATGCCGCGTTATGAAAGTAACGCAGCTTTACAATCTTCTGTTTTCAGTAAGCTCCCCGCAGTGGTGGCTGACGATAGTCAGAATTTTAAAATGGTTTTCAAAGATTTTACAAAAACTTGCCTAAAAGTAGGTAATGTTATAAAATAAAGACACAGCCACTGCAAACTCAATGAAAACCCCTCTGCACTGGGGACTCCGGTGGTCTCAACTCATAATACTGTGATACCATCCCGACCATAATTCGTGTGACAGAGCAGCTGTTCATGTGACCGCTGCAGCCATCAATCACGTGCCATAGAAACAAACGTCACCCTCAAACCAGAGGTTGTGTGAACTGGTCCTGTGAATAATTTATGTAATGTTATCACTTAAAAGTGTTTCAAGGATTATAAAAACATGTCTGCTTGATTTCAGAAACAGCGCCCCCCTCTTACAGTGGGTTGTGCGTGACATTGCAGTTCAGCTTCATTCACTTCGAGGAGGCCGTTTTGCATTACCAAACACAACCAATAGTCAGGGACAGAACAGTTTCTTAAAGATAACAACCATGTGTTTCTAATCTTGGACAACCCCTTTATGGACCAGTGGGGACTTTCGGGGCAACACAAGTTTCAAAAGAGGATTATTAGTGTTATTTTTATACTATTCCCAACATTTGTAAAATCATTAAAACTTAATTTAAAGGGGGATAAGAGACCTTGCAAAAAAAAAAATAGTGCCTAAGTACTAACAGGCAGGTGGTTGTGACCTACCTACCTGCCTGCTGTGCCCGGCGCCGTTCTCTGCTGGCACAGAGAGGTCACTGACCACTCCTGCTGGCGATTCAGCGACTTGCATTGACATTACGTCGACAGAGCGGCAGTTTCTTTTCCACTCAGCTGTTGACAGGGTAGGACTGTTGACATCATGCTGGTTGACAGCCAGCTCCCAGCTGCCTAACCGTGGGGAGGGGAGCCAGTTGTCAATAAGCATGACGCCAGCAGTCCCGCCCTGTCAGCAGAGCAGTCCGGAAGAGGAAGTGCTTCTCTGACAGAGAGCAGCTAAATCGCCATCAGGAGCAGTCAGTGACCGTTCTGTGTTGGTAAAGAATGGAGCCAAGCACAACCACCTGCCTGTTAGTGGTTAGGCACATTTTTTTTCTTTTTTACAAAGTCCCAGATATCTCCTTTAATAACTAAAGTGCTGCTCCCAAGATTTGAACTTATAGCCTATCCATGGTACACAGGATAACTTCCTGATCGCTGGTGGTCCAACCGTTCACGAAGAGCCCGGCTGAATAGAGCAGATGTTGACCATGCGCACATCCGCTACATTCATGATCAAAGGGATTACCATAGGTAGCTGGGTGAAAAGCTCAGCTATCTCTGGCAGTACCATTGACAATGAATAGAGCGGATGTGTGGATACTCAACCTGGGTTCTACTCGGACTCTTGTGACTGGGTGGACTCCAATGATCAAGAAGTTATCCCTAAGGATAAGGAATAACTTCTTGATCACTGTGGTCTGATCGATCATGAGCTGCCTGTCTGAATGGATCGGAGGTTGAGAATTCACACATCCGCTCCATTTACCGTCAATGGGACTCCGCTCCACACAGAAGGCACTTGTCAGAGCCCCTCAGTAGGGTCACAGTAGTCGGACCCTCTGAGATCAGGAAGTTATCCCCTATAATTTAATCTCAATAGTCTAGGCGTGATACTGGGGAGCACCCTCTGTGTGACACCAAGATAAGCTCGGAAAGTTTAACTTCCGGTTGTGTGTCTGTCAAGGAGTGGTAAGAGGGGAAGCAGCAAGTGACATCAGGGAGATATAAGGCTATGTTCCCACGATGAGCTTCTGGTGAGTTTTTGATGTTTCAGATTTTCTGCACCCATTAAGAAAACTAGGTTACTTGCATTTTTTCAAAAATACACAGCGTAAAAAAACTCACCAGACGTAGCCTAACACAACCTGTTGATGTGGACTATGGTGATCCATACCTTCATGCAAAACTGCATAAAGATGTCAATGCATTCAAGTATTGGGTGGCATTTTCAGAATCTGCTATATGGGAGTTTAATATGATTTTTATTTGATAACTAAGGGTTTTATTTGTGGAGGATAAAAGTGTAAAAATGAATCTGAGTGAAAGGGTTTTACCGACACAGATTTTTCTTTTGACCCAAATAATTTAACATGCTTCCTCCAATTTCCTCCCTTTAAAGCAATGAGTAACAAGATGTACTTCTCTATGCTGGTGTGAAAAGGAGTGGGAAGGGGCACAGGAGATTTCATGAGGACCCTATAGGCGAAATAGGAATTTGCCTTTTTAGTAAGGTGTGAGCACAAGAGCATCAAACTATTCACACGTGGCTAACAAATATGGAGCTCCGCTTCAGCAGACAACTAAACAAAAAATAGAAATAATGACAGAAATATTCAGCATGTTCACCGATATTGAATACGACATTTCGTTTGCCATAAATATGACTTTTTTACTGTAAAAATATAAAAACACATCCTAATTTTTCTCTCTTGGCAGGTTCCCCCTGTAATGGAAAAATAAATACTACTACAATTATAATACAGTCATATTGATGCCAAACTTATGACAAAAGGAAAGTAAAACTATTGAAATTCATGGGAATAACTTTGATATGTTTTTGTTATAAAGAAATACTTTATATAAAAGGTCAAACATGGTGAAATGATTATCAAATATTACAACTTTATAGCTAAAATATTTTTTTTTGCATAAAAGTCTAATAGATGAGAGTCCCACCTCTAGGACCTGCACCTATATGGAGAATGAGGACCTGCACCCTGCAAAGAAGGATTTCTATGGGATGTAACAAAACCACTGAGCACTGTAAGCTCCATCGATTATCCACATAGCATTTGTGACCGTCAATCTCTTTAAGGCTAGTTTCACACTAGCGTTCGGCAGGGCTGCGTACTTCCTCAGTCAAGCCCCGCCCACTGCCGAACCTCTTCCTTTCAGCGCCGCCTACCTCTGCATGCGTCCTGCGTACCCTATCTTTAACATTGGGTACACAGGCCATGCGGATCCCTCCGTTTTGACGCTGCGCCGAATGTAACATGTTATAACAATCTACTGGTTCGTATATAAAGTAAGAGCAGGTTCTGATGCATCCAAAGATTAAAAGAAAATCTGTCAGTAGGATCAACCATCCTAAGCAGTCTATATGGGCATGCAGGTCATAGGAAGCTGAAAAAAATGATACCTTGATATCCGTGTTTTATTCCTGAGAAATCCACATTTTTTGTAATATGTAAATGAGCTGTTGAGATCTATGGGCCGGACACTGATCTCCCGGAGAATCTGCCTCCAGAGATTATTTTATATGAAATGAGGAATCACTAGTGTGGGACATGACCCAAGACAGCAACAAAAACATATACCATGAAGCAAGGTTTTAATACAAGAGGTTTGGACCTTCCCGAATTTGGTTACACCTTGATACTGGTGGGCAGGCTTTTACGCTTTTAGTTTTTATCAAAAACGGTGTTTACTAAGGTTACAATGTTGTTTTTAAGCACCATTGCTTTTACTTATTTACTTGCAGCAGGGTATTGTATTTATTTTATTTCCGTCTTGGGTTTTGTCTGTTTCATGGCTCCTATTTTGCATGCATACCAACTTATGCACCAGTTCATTTGTTTAGGTTCAGTGCGAGACATGTAGATCAGGAGAGCACATTGTCAGTCATTACATGTCTCACACTGGTAACGCCTCCTTTCATGTAAAATAATCTCTGGAGGCAGAGTCTCAGAGAGATCAGTGTCCCGCCCATAGATCATTTACATATTAAGAAACCCGTGGATTTCTCTGGAATAGGACATCGGATCGCAGATATCAAGGTATCACTTTATTCAGCTGCCTATGACCTACATGCCCATATCGACGGCTTAGAAGGGTTGATCCCACTGACAGAATCACTTTAATGGCTTCTTAAGGACTCGGTTCAAATGTGTGTGCTGACAATGTCTGAGCAGTGCTGCGGACGAAGTTGGAGTTTCATATATGGACTAGGAAATAAGTAAAATAACATGAGGCACTGAATCATATAACGTCTATATTACAGTGATACAGATAACCCATCACTACGGTGTAGATTCAGCTATATACCCCCTGATCATAGAGGGTACGGAGGGGACAGGTAACAGCCACCCGTCAACCATGGCTACTCCTTGTCACGCTGCTGTACACCTCCTATAGCTGCACAGATACTTGACATATCTGGTTATATAGCACACAGTACCTGTAAATGTCAGGAAATATTTAGAAATATTTACTAAGACACATTCGCAGCCCTTCCTAGTTCACGCATGGCATATACATACATAAGCAGGACTTACTGAGAATCTCGAAGACAGCGCAGTCAGAGGAACCCTTTATACAGCGGTGATGAGACAGATTACATATCCCAGCTCCAGTCCCTATCCTGGTAATAATGTAAGAGCAGCAGGCATCCCTGCACCTAATCGATGGCTTGCAGCAGTAAATTTCCACTCCAGGCTCAGAGTGCTCTTGTTGCATCTGATATAGGCGGTGCTGCTTCTGGTAGAACCAGCTCTCTGCTGAACTTAGCAGCTCATCACAGGAATGTGTAGAAGACAAAAGACAAAATAAGGCTTCTGCCAAGAGAATCCTAGGAGGTTAAAGTCCCCGTCAGCACGCAGAGCGCTCCAGAAGTGTCCGCTTACTGGCTGCAGTTCACCTCTCCTGGAATGAATACCTAACATACTGAAGCCATTCTAGAAGGGAGGACGAGCAACACCTGAACACAGCACCACCGCCCCACTTATTTGCGGCATTTCTACTTCAGTCTTGCTGTGAACTTGATTAAGAAGTTGCAAGAAAAACAAGTACAGTTATGTCTGACTATACTCGGAGTGCGCACTTCTACTACTTTATAAGTGGGCCGCTACGGATCACACGGAGGGATCCATTCAGCGAGACTGCTTTATTACGCTTTGCTTATAGAGCGCTATCTTATTCCAGAGCGCTTTACACACACATTATCATCTCTGACCCCATTGGGGCTCACAATCTAAATTTCCTATCAGTAGGTGTTTGGAGAGTCGGAGGAAACCAACAAACACGGGAAGATCATACAAACTCCTTGCAGAGGTTGTCTTTGGTGGGATTTGAACCCAGTGCTGCAAGGCTGCAGTGCTAATCACTGCAGTGCGACAACTTGGTCGTTGGTGTCCCGCTGGTGAGCCTGAATCGCTGAGTGTGACACCTTTTATGAACGACTTCACCAGCGTCGCAGGTGGGACTAGGTTTTCCCAACGACCGCAGAGGTCGTTATACAAATCGCTGATGAGTTGTGTTTGGAATCACGGATCGCTGATGAGTTGTGTTTGGAATCTAACTAGCGATCACATAGCGATCGCACTAGCGATCTCGCCAGGTCGTGACATTGTCGTGATCGCTAAGTGTGGCAGATCGCGACTTAACCTGGCGAGATCGCTAGTGCGATCGCTAGTTAGATTCCAAATACAACTCATCAGCGATCTGTATAACGACCTCTGCGGTCTTTGGGAAAACCTAGTCCCACCTGTGACGCTGGTGAAGTCGTTCATAAAGGGTCTCACACTCAGCGATTCAGGCTCACCAGCGGGACACCAACGACCAAAAAAACGGCTCAGAACGTTCATAAGCGATCAGCGACATCTCAGCAGGGGCCACATCGCTGCCACATGTCACACACAGCTAAGTCGCTAACGAGATCGCTACTGCGTCATAAATGGTGAGGCAGTAGCGGTCTCGTCAGTGATCTCGCTAGCGATCTCGCTTAGTGTGGCATACCCTTAAAAGGACCAGACCTTCTACAATTATACCAGTCTATCTGAAAATGTGAGTAACATGATTCAGTGTTTCCATGGTATAATGTAACAAGTGTTCTGTACAGCACACCAGGTCCATTCATTGGGCTTCTCCAGGGACATGCTACAGAGCGAGGAATATGTCGGAGAGGCCACTTTCATACATATATGTTAAGAATACATTATACAGTAGGTTATGCACTTTCTGTAACGTCTACTTTACATACATACTTCAGTGTATAACTCTCAGACAATCCCTATTAGTTCTCAATTGAAAACTGACACACGTCGAAGACCAAATTTACACATCCGTGTGTACGAGAACAGACCTTGATGTACAAACTGGGCGCAGGTCACTTTACCCAAACCTGTCAGCCACATATATGCCCATAAGGCTGTGGCGTTCAGATTGGGAGACCCGCAGCTGATCTGTGCAACACACATGTGTGAATACAGCCTATTACATATTTAAGAAGCTATCTAACCTATGGAAAAGTCTTTTGGAAAGAAATCCAGTCCTTATAAAAGTCTAGAAAGATCATACTTGCCAACAGGTCTGTGAAGTCGGAGTCAGAGTCATGGAGTCGGAGCCCATTTTGGTGGAGTCGGAGTCATGGAAATTGAGGAGTCGGAGGTTTGGCTTACCGACTCCACAGCCCAGGTATGAGGGAGTCGGAGACGTGGAGTCGGTGTCATGGAAATTGAGGAGTCGGAGTTGGAGTCAGAAGTTTGGCTTACTGACTCCACAGCCCTGGTATGAGGGAGTCGGAGTTGGAGTCGGTGTCATGGAAATTGAGGAGTCAGAGTTGGAGTCGGAGGTTTGGCTTACCAACTCCACAGCCCTGCTTGCCAACTCTTCTGGACCTTCCAAGAGGCTACAGGAAAAAGGGTAGAGCTTCTAAACACCTTGAATAGTTAGCAAAACTTCTGGGAAGTGCCAAATCCTACTAAAAACTCGCTCTCATGCCAGAAAGGACTGATTCAGAATGCTTTTTCCTTGGAAGAGACATGGAAGAGGGGGTCGCCTTAAAAAGCATGAGACTACAGGGAAATTTCAGTGTACATGCATTGTCCTTCCAGGTGGGCTCTTTACAGAGTTGGCAAGTATGCATAAGATCCAGGAGGAAAAAAGGTAATCTGCTCTATTCTACCGTTGGTGAAAATTGTGCACAATTTACAACCATATCTTTGAAAATAGCGCATAAATGTAAAAGGTGAGCGCTATCGCTAGGCCCACACAACTATACACGTTTCAGTACCTAGATAATGGATGACATCTCTCTTCTAGCGATCACCTAGACTGGCAGCCCTATGGAGGACCTGACAAAGGTGGAGTGGGCCTTGTGCCCAATTTTCTATAAGACCACATAAGTGAGCAGCAAATTAAAAGTCACATGACATAAAACGGACATAAATACATTTATTTTAAACATCAACCAAATGTCCTATAACGTTTAATAAACAGAAAGCCCTAATGAAACAAACCCCGATATAGTACAGGGGAAAAGTACAACTTGTCTCAAAAAAGAAAAAAGCCTCAGGCGGCTTTGTTTTTGCAAAAGAAAAAAAAACTAAACTTAAATGCCGAGCTCAAATAAGTTTTCTTTGTGTGATCTCATACTCCAAAATGGCTTCATCCCAAAAAGGGGTTTTCCAGCTACAGAGCTGATAGAGTCCCACATGACCGGCCTGGGTGTGTGCTCCTTTAAGTAGTACAATAACTAACCAACATCTCCCAGCCGCGGACCTTTCACCCGACACATTCCACAAATGATTCTTTACACATTATTTTCTAGGATTGCTGGTCTATTTCAAGTTCAGCAAGAAGCAATTTTTACTTCTAATGAGTTTCAAATGTGGCGTTGTTCTTTATAAATCAGAGCCTAATAAAATAAGTGGCGGCATCCCATCCTCGAGCTGGGGTCAGAAGTGATGCTTGGGGCATGTGCAGCATGCGTCTGAGTTGCATCGGCTAAGAAGTTGGTCCCGAAATGTTGCAGCGTTTTTTCGCTGCATCAATAGAAATGACTGCAATTGAAAATAGCTTGCCAACTCTTAATGGCCGCACGCTATTGCAGCAGCTGCACAGTTTAGACATCGGCTTCTCGGCAACATATTTTAAATCCCCAATGAAATAACAATTCTGAATCATTTCTTATTACTCAGCATTGAGCCATTTCTGTTACCACCCCTGGAAATGTATTCCTGATTGTACAACTGGGCGTTCACTCCCCTCTATGAAAGCGTTTCCTGGTATGCTCTGTGACCTGTGCAGAGGTCATTGTGCAGAGAGGAGGAGGAGAGGTGAGTTGTGACCATCACCTATAATCAATGCGATCCTGTGTTATCTACATGTAAATTATGTTTTTATTGTAATCCTGCCTGTGGTGCTTAGATTTGTGATATTTTTACATGCAGATAACCATTTCCCAGTTGCATGAGTCCCATTATCAGTGCAGGACAGCTCCCACAGACCGATGGGACCACAAATGTGTGTGGGGAGGGTGGTCAGTTAAAGGAGATGAAAGTATTTTCATATTTAAATGCATAACCCCGGCAACAACAACTTGATTTAAAATAAGCCATTATCTGATTACACATCCCTTATAACAACTTGTTACAGCGCCAGAGATATCAGCCATAAGGAGTAATATTTCCCATGCTAATCACCCTGAAACACCAAGCCTCAGGGTCAGATAGTCATCACATATACTAGATGACAGCTTTACAACAGGTGTGGCCCTCATCATAAATTTCATTACATGAAGTCATAAAATCGGATTGGTTTATAAAGCTCAGACTTGTTCAGAGCTTTAAAAGGGGTTTTCCCACAAATAAAATTCATTTTAATCAATAGATCTTCGAATAATAATAAGTTCCACAATTGGATTTCTTTAATAAAAATGTTCCTGTGCTGAGAAAATCTTATAAATGTGCCCCTACTGTGTAATGGCTGTGTCTGACCGTACAGGGACATGGTCTGATCATACCACAGCTCCTGGGCAGGGGAGGAAGCAAAAGAGAGTATACAGACAGGATAGCATGGGATCACAGCTCATTCTTTTTGTGAGGTAAAATATTTCCCTGCTTGTTTTTAAGCAATGTTTTACCCCATAGAAAGTATCAGCTGCGATCCCCTGCTGTCCTGTCTGTATACTCTTTTCCTTCCTCCCCTGCCCAGGAGCTGTGGCATGATCAGACCATGTTCCTGCACGGTCAGGCTATGTGCACACGTAACAGAATTGCTGCGGAAATTTCCGCGGCAATCCCGCACCTCCCTGCCGCGGAAATACGCATTTTATAGGTATGCGTATTCCTGCTAAAAACTAGCGTTTTGCAAGTGTAATTAGCTTGCAGAATGCTAGCGTTTTACAAGCGATCTGTAGCATCGCTTGGAAAACTGATTGACAGGTTGGTCACACTAGTGAAACATAGTGTTTGACAAGTGTGAGCAACTTTTTACTATTGATGCCTATGCCGCATCTATAGTAAAAAGAACTAATGTTAAAAATAATGAAAAAAAATAAAAAAATCGTGATATTCTCACCTTTCGGCTGCCCCGCAGCCTTCCTGGTCCTTGCGATGCTCCCGGCCAATCCCGTTCCCAGGGATGCCTTGTGACAATGACCCCAGAGGACGTAGCGGTCTCGTGTGATGCTACGTCATCTGGGTCATTGTCGCGAGGCATCCCTGGGAACGGGAGTTGCCGGGAGCGTCGCTGAGGAGCGGGAAGGCTGCGGGGGCTGCCGGAAGGTGAGAATATCACGATTTTTTATTTTAATTATTGTTTTACCAGGGACATGGTACCCAGGGCCTGGAGGAGAGTCAAAACAGCTGACATGTCCTGGCTTTGATGTGGGCTCACCGCTGGAGCCCACATCAAAGCGGGGGATACTGACATCAGCGTACTAATACGTCCGATGTCAGTAAGGGGTTAATGCGGGACAAGTATTTCGCCCTTGAAGACAAATTATGACTAAGGTAAGTATAATTTAAGCTAAAACTCATGCAATTCCATATAAAAAATAGAATTAATGGACTGGACTACTTCCAATAAAAGGAATCTCTCAGTCATTTCATACTGCCTGAAGAATGAGCTGTAGTGATGAGTGAACGTGCTCGGGTGAAGTCTTATCCGAACACGCTCTGGTGTTATCTGAGCCTCTGACAGCGCTTGTACATCATGTTCCAGTCCCTGCGGCTGCATGATTTGCGGTTGTTAGACAGCCTGAACACGTGGGGATTGCCTTTTTCTTGGGGAATTAACATACAAACTCCTTGCAGAGGTTGTCATTGGTGGGATTTGAACCCAGGACCCCAGTGCTGCAAAGCTGCATTTCTAACCACTGAGCCACCGTCCTGCCCACATTGTAGTCATGTGCTGTCATAAGGGGAAAGATAACACTTTATTCATGGATAAAAGGATCAAAAAAGGAAGGAGAACACAGTTCTAACAAAGGGCTGATATTTTATGGGGAATATAAAGATTAACTAAAAACAGACCTAAGCACCAGGGAACCCAATATATATGACTCCTCTACACTCTCAGCTGGAGATGAGTTAAGTATAGTAGGGATCAATAGGACAGACAACTTCCTATCAAATTCAAAGAAGCTTTATTGGCAGGACTAAATACACATTAGTTTTGCCAAAGCAAGTGTACAAAAGGGGAATAGGGATAGGGATGTTGAGTAGGGGCAGATCCAGGGTGGGGCTATGGAAGTCCATGGCATAGGGAGGGGTGATGGGGGCGCAGGTCCAGGGTGGGGGCTATAAAAGTCCATGGCATAGGGAGGGGTGATGGGGGGGCAGATCCGGGGTGGGGGCTATCATTAATCCCAGTAAGTATACACTAAAATCAGGGTCTCCTGAGCCTCAAATAGATGGTGCAAGCAGATAATATTCAGCTGCAGATTAAATAGAGAGAACACAGGGCTTTATTGTCTCTTTAAATTAATAGAGTGAGGGTATAATCAGTCCTAATGAACAATTCGCAAAGAATACTGTATTCTGAGACGGGAGATATACATACATATACATATAAATACATACACTGGTGGATAGAATGAATTAAAGCTAAAAAGTGGAGAAAGGGCATGTAATGTATATTATCTTATTATCTTCCACAATGACTCAAGGTCATAAATGCTAATTAGGGTTTCCATGATACGCTTTTTGCTGCATGATCTCATACACAGAATGAGTCATATGAAAATAATAAAATGTTGCCTATTGGGACAGATGCACATATTTCTTTTGCACGTGTATAACATATATAGTTTCTGCACAGCTTTAGGAGAAGGATCCAACTAAACACTAAAAAAAATTAAACAATTTTGCATAATTTTTGGGGAAGTACAGAAATATTAGTCTCAATTAACACCATTGCCAACTTACTGTTGATACAATGTAATGTTCAATAACAAGCATTCACAACGCAACAGCTTTATACCATCTGCTGCTGAGAAGTGACAATGTTGCTGTCAGACACAGTAACTGTAAGCAGTGTCACACTTTGGTGACTGTTCTGCGTCACTATAATATGAGGTTTGGGAATCTGTCGCCAGGTTTTTGCTGCTCACTCTCAGGGCAGTATACATTTATGATGTTTGAGTCACCATATTCTGAGAAGCATAACTTAACGTTTCCATCAATGGAGTTATGCAAGAAGCAGCAGAACAAAGCAGCTGTGCATGGGCGGCTTGTCAAACTGGAGCCATCACTATAAACTTCATTAATTCTCAGGTATTTCACAGTTGTTTCCGGAGCTATAATCACTCAAACATATTGAGAGTCTTGGAAACACCACACCTAGGGCTATGCTACCATTAAATTAATAGGCTTATATAGAAGATGTTATCTTCGTACCGTGTTAGCAGTAGATAGAAAATATTAGACTTGAGAGTCCTCATGGTTGATACCTTAAGCTAACTAAAGATCTTTTCAGTTACCATTAAAGGTATCAACATGGACTCTCAGTCTAAATTTTTAGGGCTTATTATAGTACGTGTCACACCTGCAGCGCCGATAGTAATCAGCAGGAAGATAGTTATGGGGCACAAGCAGATATCTTAAACTAGTCTATAAAAAAGTGTATTTCCACGCAATGTAAGCTTTTATCAATTTGATATTAAAAATCTAGCTCAATCCAATAAGCAATGCAAAAAAACAAACACAAAACCCCCACTTATCGTGTACAAAATCTCCCACCATGCCGGCCAGTACAGCTGATCCTATGCTCACTGCCGGTCTTTACTGCCCAGGAGTGGTGGCGGGCATATGTGCTCATTGCTTATCGGAGTCAATCGTGGTCAGACCACTGCAGAAACCACTAAGGAAAGGGAGTGGCTGCAGTGGTCACATTTCCATGTGACCACTGCAGCCAATCACCAGCCTCAGCACATCTCCTCTGCAGTAAACGAAAACACTAAAGGGCTCATGCAGACGTCCGTGGATCTCGGACCGCAATGCACGGATTAGCCACAGTTCTCCCCACACGAGCGTGTCAGCCTCATGGAAGTCAGGTAAGTAGCTGGAGTAAATGTCACTCTATACGAAAATACGGGGCCAGGATAGGATACCACTCCCTGAATCAAATAAGGAAAGAATCTGACACTCTTGACATTGCAAGAAAATGTGATTTTAATGAGAATCAAAATCCAAAAAGACAAAATGACGTTTTGGTCTAGAAGACCTTTTTCAGATGGGTTGCACTATGAATACTGTGTTATTTGGGTGAAACAGAGCTGTGCAATAAAGGGATATGTGCATATCTCCTGGGCATCACATCCCCTTACTGCAGAGCGCCGTTTCACCTATATAACTTGTACACGCACCACGTGTTCCCAGCCTATTGCAGGTACTTTCCTTGCCATGGACAACGGGTTCACTGATACACGTCACAACGGTGCAGACAATGGAAGCAGCATTAGGCGGGATTTAAACGGGTTGTCAAAAAAAAAAAATACCAAACTGAGCTTTTCTCACCCTCCCAAGATGCAGTGCTGGTTCTCACCACTGTTACATCACATCGATAGTACTGCAGTCAATCACTGAGCTCAAGGGGTTCTGCTGATGAAGACGGCACAAGATGCTGAGCTCAATAATTGGTTGCAGTGCTGTCAAAATTATGTCAAGACTACAGCTGATCAACAAAGAACGGAGCAGAGGTAAGAGGTAGAAAGTGAATAATTGCTCAGTTTATTGTTTTTTTTTTGTGTTTATGAGCCTATGGGGAAATAATAACTGAAATGGGACAATCCCTTTAAGGAGAGGAATCAGAAAACTGGAAAGACAAAGATGGAATTTAGGGCACTTGCCAGGTCATATATATATATATAATATAACGGTGGGAGCGTCACTCTGTCTGAAGCCTTTATAGACTGCGCAAGCGCGACACGCCTGCGCAGTCTGGCTCCAGAAAGAGTGAGGCATCCAGAGCGGTGAGTACTATGTATGGCGCCGGAGATCGCGGTATGCGTACTGGATGCATACCGCGATCTCCGGCGCCATACTCACATACTTACCTGACCGGGAGGAGCGTTGCCACGGCGCTTCTCTTCTCCCGGGGCAGGAGACCAGGAGTGCGCGTCGGATCGTGCATGCGCAATAGCGCTATCCGGCGCCATTTTGCTGAAGACACATTTACAGTGTGTCTTCAGCAATATGGCGCCGGACCGCGCGGTATGGGCATGCGCGTACTCCGGCGCCGCTCTCCTCCCCCGGCGTCCAGCTGAACGGAACAGCGGTGGAGCACAGGGATGAAAGGTGAGTATAAATGTTTTTTTTTTTTTGGGGTGTCTGTGCAGTTTAATAGCGGTGAGGGGGCCATGCACATCAGGATGGGGGGGCGTGAGGGGACCATGCACATCAGGATAGGGGGGGTGAGGGGACCATGCAACATCAGGATTGGGGGTGAGCGGACCATGCACATCAGGATGGGGGGGTGAGGGGACCATGCACATCAGGATTGGGGGTGAGCGGACCATGCACATCAGGGTTGAGGGGACCATGCACATCAGGGTTGGGGGGTGAGGGGACCATGCACATCAGGATTGGGGGGTGAGCGGACCATGCACATCAGGGTTGAGGGGTGAGCGGACCATGCACATCAGGGTTGGGGGGTGAGGGGACCATGCACATCAGGATTGGGGGTGAGGGGACCATGCACATCAGGATTGGGGGGTGAGGGTACCATGCACATCAGGATTGGGGGTGAGCGGACCATGCACATCAGGATTGGGGGGTGAGGGGACCATTCACATCAGGATTGGGGGGTGAGGGGACCATGCACATCAGGATAGGGGGGTGAGGGGACCATGCAACATCAGGATTGGGGGTGAGCGGACCATGCACATCAGGATGGGGGGGTGAGGGGACCATGCACATCAGGATTGGGGGGTGAGCGGACCATGCACATCAGGGTTGAGGGGACCATGCACATCAGGGTTGGGGGGTGAGGGGACCATGCACATCAGGATTGGGGGGTGAGCGGACCATGCACATCAGGGTTGAGGGGTGAGCGGACCATGCACATCAGGATTGGGGGGTGAGGGGACCATGCACATCAGGATTGGGGGTGAGGGTACCATGCACATCAGGATTGGGGGGTGAGCGGACCATGCACATCAGGATTGGGGGGTGAGGGGACCATTCACATCAGGATTGGGGGGTGAGGGGACCATGCACATCAGGATTGGGGGGTGAGCGGACCATGCACATCAGGGTTGGGGGGTGAGGGGACCATGCACATCAGGATTGGGGGGTGAGGGGACCATGCACATCAGGATTGGGGGGTGAGGGGACCATGCACATCAGGATTGGGGGGTGAGGGGACCATGCACATCAGGATTGGGGGGGTGAGGGGACCATGCACATCAGGATTGGGGGGTGAGGGGACCATGCACATCAGGATTGGGGGGTGAGGGGACAATGCACATCAGGATTGGGGGGTGAGGGGACCATGCACATCAGGATTGGGGGGTAAGGGGACCATGCACATCAGGATTGGGGGGTGAGGGGACCATGCACATCAGGATTGGGGGGGGTGAGGGGACCATGCACATCAGGGTGGGGGGGTGAGGGGACCATACACATCAGGGTTGGGGGTTGAGGGGACCATGCACATCAGGATTGGGGGGTGAGGGGACCATGCACATCAGGATTGGGGGGTGAGGGGACCATGCACATCAGGATTGGGGGGTGAGGGGACCATGCACATCAGGATTGGGGGGTGATGGGGACCATGCACATCAGGATTGGGGGGTGAGAAGACCATGCACATCAGGATTGGGGGGTGAGGGGACCATGCACATCAGGATTGGGGGTGAGGAGACCATGCACATCAGGATTGGGGGGTGAGGGGACCATGCACATCAGGATTGGGGGGTGAGGGGACCATGCACATCAGGATTGGGGGGTGAGGGGACCATGCACATCAGGATTGGGGGGTGAGGGGACCATGCACATCAGGACTGGGGGGTGAGGGGACCATGCACATAGGATGGGGGGTGAGGGGACCATGCACATCAGGATTGGGGGGTGAGGGGACCATGCACATCAGGATTGGGGGGTAAGGGGACCATGCACATCTGGATTGGGGGTGAGGGGACCATGCACATCAGGATTGGGGGGTGAGGGGACCATGCACATCAGGATTGGGGGGTGAGGGGACCATGCACATCAGGGTTGGGGGGTGAGGGGACCATGCACATCAGGATTGGGGGTGAGGGGACCATGCACATCAGGGTTGGGGGGTGAGGGGACCATACTCATCAGGATTGGGGGGTGAGCGGACCATGCACATCAGGGTTGGGGGGGTGAGGGGACCATGCACATCAGGATTGGGGGTGAGGGGACCATGCACATCAGGATTGGGGGTGAGGGGACCATGCACATCAGGGTTGGGGGGTGAGGGGACCATGCACATCAGGGTTGGGGGGTGAGGGGACCATACACATCAGGATTGGGGGGTGAGCGGACCATGCACATCAGGGTTGGGGGGGTGAGGGGACCATGCACATCAGGGTTGGGGGGGTGAGGGGACCATGCACATCAGGGTTGGGGGGGTGAGGGGACCATGCACATCAGGGTTGGGGGGTGAGGGGACCATACACATCAGGATTGGGGGGTGAGCGGACCATGCACATCAGGGTTGGGGGGGTGAGGGGACCATGCATACCAGGATTGGGGGGGTGAGGGGGCCATGCAACATCCAGGATTGGGGATGAGGGGACCATGCACATCAGGATTGGGGGGTGAGGGGACCATGCATATCAGGATTGGGGGGGTAAGGGGGCCACGCACATCAGGATTGGGGATGAGGGGACCATGCACATCAGGATTGGGGATGAGGGGACCATGCACATCAGGATTGGGGGTGAGCGGACCATGCACATCAGGGTTGGGGGTGAGAGGACCATGCACATCAGGTTGGGGGGTGAGGGGACCATGCACATCAGGATTGGGGGTGAGGGGACCATGCACATCAGGATTGGGGGGGGAGGGGACCATGCACATCAGGATTGGAGGGCGAGCGGACCATGCACATCAGGATTGGGCGATGAGGGGACCATTCATACCAGGATTGGGGGGTGAGGGGACCATTCATACCAGGATTGGGGGGGTGAGGGGACCATTCATACCAGGATTGGGGGTGAGGGACCATTCATACCAGAATTGGGGTGACGGGACCATTCATACCAGAATTGGGGGGGTGAGGGGACCATGCATTCCAGGATTGGGCAGGAGGTGACCTTGCATACCAGGATGAGGAATGGGGTGCCATGCATAGTAGATTTGGGTGGGGGTGAGGGGACCATACATACCAGGATAGGGATGAGGGGTGCCATGCATACCAGAATAGGAGGGGGGAAGCACATACCAGAATGGGAGACCATGTACCTATAAAAATGCTTGCCACCCGGGCGTAGAACGGGTTCATCACTAGTATATATATATATATAATATATTATATATAATATATATAATTGCCTTGTAATGTTTTCATTTCCTGTTCTGTCCAAATATCACCGTATCCCAGAATTCCAAGCGGAGGAAGTTCACTGACCACCAAGTGATGGGTGTCTCAATATGGAAACTGCTGCTGGTACCAACCTACACTGTGTTCCAAAGTATTATGCAAAAATTGTTTAGGAGTGATAAGGTAAGAATTTTTTTGTCAGTTAAAATCATTGATGGTGATGTGTGTCAGGGCTCTTTATATCACTGTAAGCAATTGCAGACACCTGTGCTAATTAGTTTGGCAGGTGTGTCCAATGAAAGGCAACACTACTTAAGAAGGCTGTCCCACATTATTAAGCAGCCTACATTTTCTGCCAAAATGGGAAAGAAAAAGGATGTGTCGGCTGCTGAGAAGCAACAAATTGTGGAGCGTTTAGGTCAAGGCATGACTACAATCAACATTGCCAAGACACTTCATCGTGATCATCGCACAATCAAGATGTATGTAGCTGATTCACAGTACACACGTGTGCATGCTGATAAGGAAAATTGAGGACTCTTTCCTACAGGCAAATACGTCAGGTTAAAAGAGTAGAGGCAAAAAAGCCTTGTCATAGCAGCAGACAAGTTTTTGAAGCTGCTGGTGCCTCCAATGTCCCCCGAACAACAAGATGCAGGGTCCTTCAGAGTTTTGCAGCTGTGCGTAAGCCATCCTGTCTACCTCCTCTATCCACTGCACACAAGCAGAAACGGCTCCAGTGGGCCAAACAATACATGAAGACTGACTTAAAAACTGTTTTGTTCACCGATGAGTGCCGTGCAACGCTCGATGGTCCAGATGGATGGAGTGGAGGATGGCTTGTTGATGGACACCCCATGCAAACACGGCTACGGCGCCAACAAGGAGGAGGTGGAGAAATGTTTTGGGCTGGAATCATGGGGAGAGAGATTGTCGGCCCCTTTAGGATCCCTGAAGGGGTAAAGATGAACTCCATAGTGTATGTTGAGTTTCTCAAACAGCACTTCCTGCCATGGTTCAAGAAGAAGAACCGTGCACTCCACAGCAAGATCATTTTCATGCATGATAATGCACCGTCTCATGCTGCACATAACACATCTGCATCTCTGGCTGCTATGGGCATAAAAGGGGACAAACTTATGGTGTGGCCCCCATGCTCCCCTGACCTCAACCCTATTGAGAACCTCTGGAGCATCATCAAAAGGCATGTCTATGATGGCGGGAGGCAGTTCACATCTAAGCAACAGCTCTGGGAGGGTATTCTGTCCTCATTAGTGTTGAGCATTCCGATACCGCAAGTATCGGGTATCGGCCGATATTCGCGTTATCGGAATTCCGATACTTAATTCCGATACTTTTTCAATATCGTATACCGGAATCGGAAGTTCCCATAATTCTTTGAGAGGCAATGTGATGTTAGTCAGCCAATGATGAATCTTATGAAGTGTGGGCACATCCTGTAATGCTGCGGTCATCTTAACTAATGGCATGGCTGTGATTGGCTGCTGAAATGATGTCAGAATGCACTATAAAAGGCGCCGCAGCCATTTTAGCGTCACTGTGCTGTGAACTCAGCTAGGGACAGAACGCTACTCTGCTCACTCTGAGGGACAGTTAGATATTGCGATTTTGTGTACTACTGTGCTTGAGGCAGGCTAGTTTACCAACCGCTGTGTAAAGCTTCATTTTGCCAGTGTTGTTTTAACAGCTCTGTGCAAGGTGGTGTGTGTGACAGTGCAGGTGACGCTGCAGTTTGCTCTGCATCCACCGCTGTTTGTAGGCATCTGCACGTGTCACTGACTCTTTTTTTTTTTTATTTATTTTGTGGAATTGGTGCAGCTCCATTATATTAGAAAAAAATCAAATCTATTAGTGTGACGTGCTTCCATCCGTATACAATACATTGGTTGCAAACACTATAGAAGTACAGAAAGGAGCCTTTCACAGCTACTGAACAGTTGTCTGCAGGGTTTACTGTAGTCTGTGAGCTTTTAATTTTGTGAGTGCAGATTACGCTCCAGTTAGTTCTTCAACCACTGCCGGTTGTAGTCTGCTGAGCGTGTGTCACTGCCTCATCCTTCACATTTTTCTCTAATTGGTGCTGCTCCATTTTAGTGGAAAAAAATCTAATCTATTAGTGTGACGCGCTTCCATCCGTATACAATACATTGGTTGCAAACACTATAGAAGTAGACAAAGGGGCCTTTAACAGCTACTGAACAGTTGTGTTTCAGTGTTCACTGTAGTCTGTGAGCTTTTCATTTTTTGAGTGCAGATTACGCTCCAGTTTGTTCTTCAACCACTGCCGGTTGTAGTCTGCTGAGCGTGTGTCACTGCCTCATCCTTCACATTTTTCTCTAATTGGTGCTGCTCCATTTTAGTGGAAAAAAATCTAATCTATTAGTGTGACGCGCTTCCATCCGTATACAATACATTGGTTGCAAACACTATAGAAGTAGACAAAGGGGCCTTTAACAGCTACTGAACAGTTGTGTTTCAGTGTTCACTGTAGTCTGTGAGCTTTTCATTTTGTGAGTGCAGATTACGCTCCAGTTTGTTCTTCAACCACTGCCGGTTGTAGTCTGCTGAGCGTGTGTCACTGCCTCATCCTTCACATTTTTCTCTAATTGGTGCTGCTCCATTTTAGTGGAAAAAAATCTAATCTATTAGTGTGACGCGCTTCCATCCGTATACAATACATTGGTTGCAAACACTATAGAAGTAGACAAAGGGGCCTTTAACAGCTACTGAACAGTTGTGTTTCAGTGTTCACTGTAGTCTGTGAGCTTTTCATTTTTTGAGTGCAGATTACGCTCCAGTTTGTTCTTCAACCACTGCCGGTTGTAGTCTGCTGAGCGTGTGTCACTGCCTCATCCTTCACATTTTTCTCTAATTGGTGCTGCTCCATTTTAGTGGAAAAAAATCTAATCTATTAGTGTGACGCGCTTCCATCCGTATACAATACATTGGTTGCAAACACTATAGAAGTAGACAAAGGGGCCTTTAACAGCTACTGAACAGTTGTGTTTCAGTGTTCACTGTAGTCTGTGAGCTTTTCATTTTGTGAGTGCAGATTACGCTCCAGTTTGTTCTTCAACCACTGCCGGTTGTAGTCTGCTGAGCGTGTGTCACTGCCTCATCCTTCACATTTTTCTCTAATTGGTGCTGCTCCATTTTAGTGGAAAAAAATCTAATCTATTAGTGTGACGCGCTTCCATCCGTATACAATACATTGGTTGCAAACACTATAGAAGTACACAAAGGGGCCTTTCACAGATACTGAACAGTTGTCTGCAGGGTTCACTGTAGTCTGTGAGGAATAACCACACTTAGGCCTTATAACTTTTCTGACTTTCTTTATCAATCTACCAAGATGAAGAAGTCAGTGAGTAAGGCACGTGTCGTGGTCGTGGATTTGCAGCAGGGAGAGGACGTGGGGATTCTGTGGCTGCTGCCGCACCCATGACACAGCTCCACCAGTTTTCCCCGTGAGCGTTCCTTTATGCGCACTTTTGTAGGAGCTCAGCGTACCCCCCTGCTGCGTGAAGAACAAATTGAAGCCGTTGTTGGTTGAGTGGCAGCCAATGCATCGACTTCAATAGCTTCCACCTCCTCTCAGGACCACAGCACTGTTTGAACAACCATCAGTCTCTTCACCGCCTGCCAAATTGCCCAGGCAGTCAGAGAGCTCTGTACAGGAGCCAGCTGATCTCTGCTTCTGTTCCAGAATCTGTTTGGCTTGCAAACAGGGGCCCAGCCAAGCAGCATTCTGGAATGTGAAGAAGAGGCAGTATGCAGTGATGCGCAACCAGCTGTGTCTCTCTGAATCTGAAGAGGCGGGTGAGCCAGTGCCGATGGTCAGCACACCGCAGAACGCATCTGATGATGATGAGACTCAGTTGCCAGTTTCTTGTTGACATGGTGCTGGCCAGACCACCCAACAACAGCAGGTGTTTGGAAGAGGGTAGTGGTGGAGATGATGAGGTCCAAGACCCAACATGGCGTGAGGATCAGGAAGGTGGTGGGAGCAGCTCTGAGGAAGAGATTGCCCCAACGGTCCAAACAGTAGGGGAGGGTAGGCTGCAGACTCGCTTGCCTGTAGCCTCCAGTTTGGCACCCGTTCGGAGCAGTTCTCTTCCAACAGCCAAACCGGGCTCCCAGGACTTGCTCTGCGTGGTCCTTTTTTGATTACAGTTTGCAGATGATATTTGCTATGTCAAATGCAAGCTGTGTAATCAAAAAATTAAAAGAGGTAAAAGTGTCAGTAACCTTAATACAACAAATATGGTGGAAACATGTGCGGTTCAAAGCACTTTGTTGAGTTACAAAGACACACTGGAGATGTAGCCAACCACAGCGCACCTACATCTTCAGCTCGTGTTGAGCCTCTTCCTCCAGTTCACACACAGCGGTTCGGCTTCCTCACAGGATCGCCATGGAAGAACCCCTTCACTGTTGTCCCGAACCAGTGTTATTCCACCCACAGCTGCAAGTTCCCTGTCATCCTCACACACCCAGGCCACAAAACAGCCATCGGTAGCACAGGCATGGGATAAAAGACGGCCATACTCGGCAAAAACCCTCCACGAGCACAGGCTCTGAATGCTGGGATTGCAAAACTCCGTCCCTTGAAATGCGTCATTCAGGCTGGGGGAGACTGACCGTTTCCGTGAATAATGGCATTGGCAGTCCCACAATACAATTGCCCAGCCGATTTTATTTCAGCAGGCAAGCCGTCCCTGGTCTGCAAAAGCATGTTGAGGAAAAAAAACAGCCCTTAAACGCCCCATACAAGGCCACCTGACCCCGAGCGTGGCCCAACCCCCGGGCCGGGCTACCTTTCACTCACTCCCCCTTGGGTGAATTTGTGGGGGGGTACATTTCGAGGGCGCTGTAGTTCCCCAACTCCAAGGGTTGCCGGAAACAATTTCCACATTGCCCCCCCTCCTACTCCCGTTCCTCAAAACATCGCGCGAGCCTCACGGCTACCTCCCCATGGACCCGGGGCTTACCTTTCGACCTAAGCACAGCCGTGGGCCCAAAAGCAACACCTTTGAAATTAATTCCCGGGGCAACCCCGGGGGGTCTGGAATGCCCTCAAGCAGGGGGCGGTTGGTTTTTGCCACAATCTCCAGCCCGGCTTGGTAGTTGGTGCAATGGCCGAAATCTGGGGGAGCTCGGGGCCCTTGGGAAAATCACTCCCATACCATGTCTGGCACAGTCCAACTTGGTCGTGCAAGTTTTTTGAGGACATCCGGGCTTTATCACCTGCACAAGGTCCGCCTAGATGCGCTCACTTTCACGTTTTCCCGCATGGCCAGATCGCGCATGCAGCTCGCAACGCAGATTCGCCTTCCTGAAAATCGCATATATTGACTATCCCCCCGGGGGGAATTCAACGTTACAATGTTGGAGCGGTTGTGTAGCAGCACCAGTTTTAAAGGGAGTACAGCTGCATCGGGCGCAATAAACACGCAATTTGCGCCGCCACCTTCACCTTTAAATGGGCCAAGAAAGGACATTCCACTTTTTGCGTGCTTTGATGAGTAAACGGGGAGGGCAGTGAAAAAGATCACAAATCAGCTGCTGTCCCCCTTTACTCCCTCTTAAAAAAAACACGCAAGCAAAAAGGGGATGAGGTTTTGGAAAGAGGTGGAGGATAGGACCCCAAAATTCCATCCCCTTCGGGGAAAGTCAGGCAACTGGTTCCTCACAAGGCTGCAGGGCTCCCGTGGGGAATTTGAGGAGGAGAGTCAATGGAGAGGAAGAACATCCCCCAAGGGAGGTACACAACGCTCAGCGTATGTAAGCGGGGGTGGGGTATCAGAGCAGGCAGAGATGACGCCCTTTGCAGAGGGCAGCGTTTTTTTTGCCAGTTTTGGGGCTGCAGCACATGGTTTAAATTTTGCTGCGTGCCTAAGAAACGACCGCCGCACGCCCACATTTTTCCACGACTCTGAAATTGGGGGTAAAACCCTCCTAGACCCTCGCACCCGGACAACGTCCCAAAAACCTCATCACACCGTGAACCGGAGCGAAAAAAGCGGAGTACCAAGACACACTGGGGCAATCCCAAAAGTTTTTACCTTTCTGCCGGAGCACTGCTGCTGCTATGCTTTACAAAGCAGCTTGGCTCGAGGCAGTTAAGAGCCGCAACAAAGGGGCACACGCATGCCTCTGCACAGGGGAAAGACCAGTATGTAAAAATTTGGGAAAGTTTTTGTGGCAGCGCCAAAAGTTACCCCACCAGAGGGGTCCAGTCAGCGGGGGGCAAAGATCCGCAATGTACAGACTACTTGGCTTTTCCTCCATGTACTCCCAGATGGCTCTTCCCCATTCAAGTTTTGGTCTCAAAGCGGGAAACATGGCCAGAGCTTACCTTGCATGGAGGTGGCTTGCCCTGCTGCCATTTAAAACGGAGGCGTTTTTTAGTGCTCAGGGTGCAAAAACCCGTCGCATGCGACTACCCTCCGATAATGTAGCCCCGGTTTTACTTTTCTGAAAATAACAAGCTGGCTCGCCAAATTTGTCTGTCCTTTTTCCAGTTTAAAAAACGGTTTCCAACGTTTCCATGTCTCCTTTATTTCATTTTTTTAAAAACCCACCTGAACTCTACCCCGGGGCTCCAACACGCCAGTTGCTGCCAGAAGTGTCGTGCCACAAACAAAACACAAGCCTCTGTTGGGGGGTTTCGTAACCCCAGCTGTTCCCCTGTGGGGGGGGGGGGGGGGGGGGGAACGGCAAGAAGTCTCCTGTTCCCCGACACAGGGAAGAAAAACACATGACCAACAGCCCAAATAGGGAAGACCGCACCCTGTTTTTTAGCGAAAACAGAAATTGTAATTTTTGCGGGCCTAAAAATGATAAATTTTTAGACAAATATGGCAAATAATAATTTGTCATCACAGCGCATATCTGCACATTCTATGAAAATGGTAAAAAAAAAATAAAACATGTCTATTTTACATTTTGAAATTTAATGCATAAAATACTTTTCAAACTTAGAATTTAATTTTTTTTAAGGGAACTTATCTTCCGTAAGAAAATGCAGTCAATGGTTTACAATCATTAAATCCTCATCTCATCATCACGAGTTTTATTATGACAGACATTATAAAAACCATACTGATGCCAACTGAAACTTCAAACACCAATAGAAAGGCCAGCATGTAAACAGGGAAAATGCCAAAAAATAAATTATACATCAGAAAGGCTCATGCATAAAAAAAGGGTATTATACCTGCAAGTGCGTGAAACAACCACAAGAGATATAAATTAAACGGGTAATAGTATCACAGTGCATAGTTACTCTTGGACAATTTGGAAATACGTATCCAATTAAGCAGCGTCAACCATTGGGCTTTTTATCTTGACATTGTTAAAGGGGGAACGAAAATTTTTTTTTTGTCAAGGTGGAGTAAACACATTAAATTATTACGCTGTATTTTTTTTTGCGTCCCTAGTGCCAATACGCCCCTAACCTCACATTTTATAGTCAGCTAATTGCCACACGCTACCCTACCCACGCGGACAGTAAAAGGGTGGGTTTACGGAAAAAGCTTTGCGCAACCAGACTTTCTTTTACCCTTTTCAACACTCTACAAGCAAAAAATGCTGATTTCAGCCGCGACTTTATTGACGTACAGTATAACACGGCATTACCCATCAAGGCTGTCCACGTCATACAGAAAAAAAACCTTTGCTATCCGTAGCCTTGTTTTACCACACTTGCAGGCACCCACTTTAAAATTTGACAAACAATCTAATGTTTTTTTTAAAAGGTTATTTTTTATCGACATTATTGTGTCTCAATCACACATTGAGGTCCATGCTGGGCTGTCATACATGCTATAGAAAATTTATTTTTATGGGAACTTAAATAATGAAAATTTTGTACGCACAAAAATTTTTCGATGAGATGATGAGTACTATTTCAAAAAACCTTTTTCTCACATTTTATGGTTTAAAAAAGTTTTCCCTTAACATTATTCAAAAAAAAAAAAGGGCTTTTATTTTTAAAAAATTTCAACACTATATTTGTTTCCAAATTTTTTTTGTTGTGTTGTTTCCTTTTTTTTTTTGGCATGGCATATAAGCGTTTATTTTGTATTTTCTTTTTTTTTCCTTTTTAAATTAAAAACATGATCTTTTTACCGTGTTGCCATAGATAGAAAAAATTTAGACTTCGAGTCCAGTGGTTATACCTTTTAAAGGGTAAGAAAAATGGAAACAAATTGCAACTTTCAAGGCACCACTCTCTTCATCAGGGAAAGACTAAATAAAAAAATTAAGCTACATATTTTTATACACAACAACACAGGGGAAAATGCAATAGAAAAACAATAATGACGTGTACAGAACGTCATTTTCCACAGGGATGAAAAAAATATGGAACAGTTCCTAGAAAGGAAAGAAATTTTGATTGCCCTCTCATTGCGTCTTTTTTGGGTTTTCATACCCTGAAGGGGAAGACGCAGATCCCCTTTAAATTTATATAGAAGACATAAATCCATGTGATCTATTTAGTCCATCACTAACAG